>VDFB02058242.1:488516253-488585414 GCA_007258455.2 Sequoia sempervirens | reverse complement strand
TTCATTGAAGGCTATTACAATGACTATCAACCATTATTTCAAATTGAAACAAGGTTGGAGATGCAATCAATGAAGAAAATTACAGAAGTAGAGACCTGATTTTGACTGAAAAATTAAAGGACTGAATGTCACTTTGTCACAATAAATTTTTTCAATGCTTTGCAACAAACATAGGCCTCTTATTTATAGATTTTTGAGAACCTAAAATCAAAAATTCATGTTGACTTTAGATACTTTTCCTATGAATTGTCATCCTTATCCTCTATAAATAAGATTTTCCTTTTTGTTTTATGAGTTATCAATCTTATCTTTTGTAGATAAGATTTACCTTTTTGCTTTATGAGTTGTCAATCTTATCCTCTGAGTTGTCATCCTTATCCTTTGTGGATAAGATCTTTTGCAATCCTTTGACTTTGACTTTCTTTGAGATAAGATTCACCTTTTTGCTTTATGATTTGTCAATCTTATCCTTTGTGTTGTCATCCTTATCCTTTGTAGATAAGATATTTGTAATCCTTATCCTTTATGGATAAGATATTTGTAATCCTTATCCTTTAACTTTGACTTTGACTTTTTTGACTTTGTAATGCTTTGTTGATTTTGCAGAAAATATTTTCCTTTTCTTTTCGTGTTTTGATTTTCCATAAAAAATCAAGTAACATTTTGGAGATTTCAAGAGGTTTATTTTCCTGCTAAATAACTAACCAACTTCCTACATCCTTCCATTGGGCATGGATTCTTCATATGGATCAAAAAACTCTTTGCCTCATCAAAAACATTGTTGCCAACCTACTCCAATTGAAAAGAGCCTACTACAAACAACAACTTTTGCATAAAGCACTTAGGAAAATACACTTAAAACCTTGTGCAACAACACTTATTAGCAAGAAAGAACACCCACCCTAATCTATACTAACAAACAGTAGTGATTCTCAAAAAAATCCATTAACTTGTTTTGCAAAATAACTTCCTTTTCTGACCAACATAGGATGCTTTACATGATCATAAACCGTTGAGTGGAGATGAAACAAAAATAGATATTCTATAAACTATTACAATTCTTCATGAATAATGTAAATAAACTTACTCATCCCTTCATTTTTATCATATATACTATCTTGAAGTGCATAAGTAAGATGAATATGTCCTTCCTCAGCTGCAACTTCATGCTTGGGTGCAAGCATGTCTTGTGATGCTTTGTGGGCCTCTATCCTGGCTAAATGTCTGATAGGACACCCCCGTGAATGAATAAACTTCAAACTCTCATTGTTGGCTTCCTTTCTTTGGACTGCTTCTTTAACAACATTCACTTTGGAATGATTTGATTCATGTTGTCCAAATGGAAACATGGTTGTTTTCTCCTCTAGTTTGTTTTATTCATAATTTATTGATTCAAGAGATAAAATCTTGACATCAAGATTTGAACAAAAGTCTTGTATGATGCTGGAGAATATGTCTTCATCAATTTCCAACTTAGTCTCCTCATTTTTATTTTCTTTCATCAAAACAAAGCCATCTTCATTTTGTTCTTTGTAGACCAACACCTTATCAAAATTGCTTGTATCTCCTTGTTGTTCCAAACCTATTTCTAATGTTGATGTTAGCATAAGCATGTCTTCTTCATCTTGTTCAACAAAATAAGGAAAATCATCAAACCAAAATGTAGACTCTTTTTCTTCACCACCCCCTTCTTGCTTGTTATCATGTTCTCCAAGCTGATCTCTTGAAATAAGCATTGATACATTTTCTTCACCTTCAACAAAAAATGGAAGTTCATCAAACAAGTTAGTCAAAACTTCACTTTCAACCCCTCTAAATTTCTTTTCAACCTATTGTCCTATTTGATTATTCACATCACCCTCTTGTAGCAAGTCTGATTTTTCTATACCACTTGGAGGTTCATCAACTACAAGTTTCTCTTCTCTTGCCTCAAAAAACTCCTCCTCTTTCCCACTAAACCAACTACCTTGATAAACAATAGGTCCTCCTTTGTAAAGGGAAATGATGCTAGGACAAGAAGGCTGATTTGGTGAATGGTTTTGAGAATTTTCTTGAAGTAAGAAAATATCTTAAGGGGGCTCTTCTTGAGGAATAGTAGGTCAAATTTTCTCAAGCACAGGCTCTTGCAATGTAAAAGTACCTCCAAAACTTGGTATTTTGAATTTAGAACACTTACTTGAGTATTCAAGAGGCTTATATTGCTTGAAGCTTGGAAAATTGTACTTAGGAGCCTCCTCTTTTGCAGACCGATCCAAAATGCAAGAGGTTGATTGAGATTCCAATCTTTGTACTTGGAAAAATAATAGCTTCATACATTCTTGTGTGCTAGAAATCTCCTTTGCAAGAGACTCCTCATATTGCTTCCTCTTTGTATCTATCTCCTATTGGTACTGGTAGGCTTGGCAAGCTAACTTCTCTTGTTGTAAATTGAATTCTTGTTGTCTCTAGATATCATCCAACTACTTATTCAAGTCTAGCAATATGCTTTTTATGTTACCAATCCCCATATTGTAAGCATTTTGAGGCTGGCTAGGGAAGTAACAATGTTGGTTTGGCATAGAAATGACTTCTTTAATGGATTAAAATTATGTGAAGGCTTCCAAGAAGATTGAGCAAGGATCAGTGGGTGGAAAGTATATTGAACATGTTGGTCTCTTTGTATACCAAAGGCATTTGGGGTAAAACCATCTACATTCTCAGTTTGATATGGCTAATAAGAGGGAATATGAGTAGTACTCTCATAAATGGAGGGTGATAAAACATATCTCTATAGAATGAAGACATGGTGCCTCATTTAAATAAGCTAGAAATTCATTGAAATTTTCTTAAAATAAGAATAATCAAGACTAGTTTTTGCAAAATTTAAGCATATACCAACACTTAGCCCACCTGAAACCAGTAGATTGAAACTTGGAGTCACCAAGTGTGTGAAAGTATTGCTTCCAAAGGTAGAAATTGATCACATACACACCAAATAATAGCAATGAAGGGACAAGTTTTGAACTTTAATAGTTCAAATAGTTCCACCGAGTGTGCCAAAAATTGTTATCACTTGGAATATGCACCATGTTGAATCTTGAACCCAACTATCCTGTGAAACATGGGATGACCTCTCGAGCTGTGGGACTCGTGAAACTCGAGGTCAAACTTTGATTAAAGGGTGGCTTCCCCTTGGTAAATCACCTAAAATATAACTCTAACTAAAGAACCTTGCTGGGAAACAAGATGAGAAAGATCTGATAATCTAAATCTAAAATAGAAAATGATGGTGATACACCAAATAGAGCATATTTCTACTTCCATTCAACAACACAACCTATGAATCTCAATCTAAGGCTTCACAAAGTAATTTGCAACATTAATTCAAAGGTAAACTTAGAATAACAAACAATCGAGGAGCCATAGAACTCACAATAATACATACTTTTCTTTCATACACAAAGAAAATTGAAACAAATAGAGGAAAAAATACTAATCATTGATTCATTGAAGGCTGCTAAAATGACTATTTTCTAGAAAAATAGTAAAATATTACATCACAAGCATACAATCAACCATTATTTCAAATTGAAACAAGGTTGGAGATGCAATCAATGAAGAAAATTGCGGAAGTAGAGACCTAGTTTGATTAAAAAATTAAAGAATTGAATGTCACTTTGTCACGACAATTTTTTTCCAATATTGTTTTGCAACAAACATAGGCCTCTTATTTATAGATTTTTGAGAGCCTAAAATCAAAAAGTCATGTTGAATTTAGATATTTTTCCTATGAATTCTCATCCTTATCCTCTATAGATAATATTTGCCTTTTTGCTTTATGAGTTATCAATCTTATCCTCTGAAGATAAGATTTACCCTTTTGCTTTATGAGTTGTCAATCTTACCCTCTGAGTTGTCATCCTTATCCTCTATGGATAAGATATTTGTAATCCTTATCATTTTTGGATAAGATATTTTGCAATCCTTATCCTTTGTGGATAAGATCTTTTGCAATCCTTTGACTTTGACTTTGACTTTGACTTTGACTTTCTTTGAGATAAGATTCACCTTTTTCCTTTATGAGCTGTCAATCTTATCCTTTGTATCATCATCCTTATCCTCTGTAGATAAGATATTTGTAATCCTTATCCTTTGTGGATAAGCTATTTGGATAAGATATTTGTAATCCTTATCCTTTGACTTTGACTTTTTTGACTTTGTAATGCTTTGTTGATTTTGCAAAAAAATATTCTCTCTTTTTTTGTTTTGATTTTCCATAAAAAATTAGGTAACAATACTTTATATACATCTGTAAAAAAAATGTTGAGAGATATCAATTTGGATCTATTTTATTCAATTAAAAATTATTTATTTTACTTTGTAACTATTATATCTATTACATATATGAAAATATAAATTTTATGTGTTGCTTATAAACATGCATTATGTTTGTTATTAAATATTAATATTTTGACATATAAATGACTATCAAATTTAAGATAAAAGGTAAGAGTTTTTGTTAACACACTCACACCATTACACTCTACATTTTGTCATTATAGAATGCCTCTCAATACTAACTAGTATAGATATCTTGAATACATCTATTTAAATATATGTTGAGATATATCAATTTGAAGCTATTTTATTTACTTAAACATTGTTTTATATTTACTTTGAAACATAAATGTTATGTGCTAATTATTTTAGAAATATTATGTTTATTATTAAATATTAATATTTTTATGTGTAAATGATTGTCAAATTTAAGATGAAAGATAAGAGTTTTTGTTTACATGCTCATCCTATTACACTCCACCCCTTATGCCATCATAGAATACCTCTCGACATTAATAAAATAAAACATAGAACTTGAATTTACATAAAATTATACTATTTAACAATATTTTATATATTAATAAGTAACATTTAATATAGACATAAAATTAAACATTAGCATTAATTTTGGTTAATTTTAAAAAAAAATGGTCGTTTGCGAGGGTTTTGGCAGAATGGAGTTGCATGGGCAGAGGAATGAAAGAAGGAATGGTTGTTGTTGCAGGAAAATCCAAGGAATGGTAGGGGCCACTGGGGAGGAGGAAATGGAGAGGCACCTCATGTTCGATGAGCATGGGGAGTAAACCATGAAGTAAACAAAAATACATTAAGATGACACCTTCAAGGGTGAGGTAGATCACCTTCCCAAAAATACAAGGAACTAGAGTGGATTATATTTGAGGTATGGACGAAAAAGGTAGAAAGTGCAGTGAGAAGATTATGGATATCTTCAGAAGTGAAGAGATTTCAACAAAGGAGAAAAGGCATACAAAGGTGGGAATCCAAAGGGGTCGAGGGTTAATGGAGGTATTGCGGACAACATGGGTAAAGAGAGCAAGAAGAGTTGGGAAAAGTTGAGCTCATGGGGAGCACATGAAGTGGATAGGGTCTTGGATTCAGATTCAAATAGGAAGAATCTAGATCTGAGAAATGAGCAGCAAAGCATGGGAGAAATAACATAGCAGTAGTGATCTCTTCCATCCTGTCTGAAGAATCAAGATTTTTGTTGGAAGATAATGCCCTTTTTTCCAAATGGTAGGGAGATGGATGTACTAAAACAAAAATGGTATAGTGGTGGAAGGAAAAGTGGGGCAATAATGTAAGCATCAAATTAATCCAAAATATTTTTTTCTTGATCAAATGCACTTCTACACAAACCAAGCAAGACATCTTGGCAACAAAAGATTTGACCATGGAGGGGAGAGGGTTTTACTTCAAAAACTAGGAAGGGAGTTTTGACCCGATCTCCCACATTCTAGATAGGATGGAGATTTGGATCAATTTGAAAAATCTCCCTATTGAACTTTGGTGTAGGGAGGCCCTAAAACACATTGGGGAAGCTTTAGGGCCTATTTTTGGGATAGATGAAGGGGTGTTGTAAGAAGGAAATGAAGGCACAATGAGAGTGTGTTTGGAAGTGGTACCTTGGAGTCACTTATGGGAGGAAATTGAATTGATCCACAATGTAGGAAGATGGTTCCAGAAGGTGGAGTGGGGCTTCTCACAATGTAAATTGATGATATGGAAGAACAGGAAGCGAGGTGGATTCTAGACAATAAACAAAGCTGATCAGAAGGGAAAAAGAGTGATGGCTCAAGAAAAAGCAACCTCGGGGGAGTCAATCATAAAGATTAAGGAAACTTCGAAATGCATGTGGAAGAAGATAGTTTTGGGGTGGGGCCTATTTGGAGGGAGTGTCAAGCTAAGAATTAGGACTTATTGCAGGAGCATTCACACGCAATTGTGGAGTTTAAGAAGGCACTAGAGTGGGCCAAGAAAGGGGAGGGGATCAAGGGTAGTTCTGATCTAAAGGAGCATGTGTGTCAAGATTGGGAAACGATATTGGAGGTAGGGAATGAGCTTAGGAAGTTGGTGGGGGAAGTAGATTCTTCCTTCCCTAGGCATGTGGGAGGAAAAATAGAGGAGGAGGATGAAGGATTGGAGGTAGGGTAGGAAAACAAAATGCAAATTGTTCTGATGGTGGCAATGGATTTGGATAAGGAGGTTTTTGAAGAGGAGTTTTCCTCTCATATTTGGGAAAGGTTGGAGATGGGGGAATGATAAATAGGGAATGGTAGAACGAGATGCTTTAGAGGAAGGGGAGTTATCTCTAGAAGAACGAAAAGCAACCCCAACAGAAAAATTGGGTGTGAAGCCTATAGCTCGAGGAAGAAATACCCCGGACTATGGTGACAAGAAGAAATTAAGGAGGAAACCAAATGAAGAGAAGAGGTTGATGGTTGGGGAGGCTGTTGGGCAACAAAAGATAACAATGTACTTGAAATCATGGAAGGGCGCGCTACCCTTCCTGAGGGCTAATGTTGATCTTAAACTGGAATATTAGGGGCTTAAATTCCCCTAACAAGAAGCATATTCTTAGGCACCTTTTAGAGAATTTAGTGGCAGATTTAGTATTAATATAGGAAACAAACCTAAGTAGAGTAGAGATTGAGGGGTTCAAGAACAAATGTAAGTTTTGGAAGTTGTCATTTATGTAATTAGTGGATGCATCAGGAGGTTTAATCACAATGTGGAGACCCCAATCAATGTATTTGGAGGAGGTGGCAGCAGGGAAGCATTGGTTGGTGAGAAAAATTAGGTGTTTGACTTCAAGTTTGTCATTCACGGTGATAAATTTATATGGCCCCTCTAGTTTTAAGCAAAAAGGGAGGATCTATAAGGAGATTGGGGGGTTTATGATGGGAGAGAGGGAACCATTTCAAATTCTTGGTGGAGACTTTAATGCCATCCTTCACTCCAGTGAAAAAAGGGGTGGGGTGGGGAAGAAAATACAATCACAGGAGGACTTTGAGGATTTTATCAATCACAATTATCTAATGGAGATCCAAATGGAAAATGGAAACTTTACGAAGACAAATCATAGATTGGGCTTCGAGAGTATCATAGAGAAGTTGGATAGATTTATATTTGGTGGGGACTTGACTATCTTTCAATTCTCTTTAATGGTAGCATAATAACATATTTGGGGTTTGATCCTTTCCTGATTAAGTTGGAGATTAGTGGGAATAAAAAATTAAGTTGCTACCCATTCCATTTTGAAAACATGTGGTTTAGAGATCCACTCTTTCTATAGAGAGTGGTGGAATATGGCGAAGTTGGAAGGTAATAGGTTGTTCAAAGTAGTGATCAAACTAAAATTGTTTAAACAACAGGTAAAGTTTTGGAATAAAAACCATTTTGGAAATATATTTGAAGAAAAACAATTCCTAGAAATTGAATTAGAGGCAATAAATGCAAGCATGATAACCAGGGGCGTGGATGAGGATCTCTTCATAAGATTGGGAGGAGGTGTTGGCCAGAGAAGAGGTGTTTAGGCACCAAAAATCACACAATATGTGGATCAAGGAGGGAGATCGTAATTCAAAATTCTTACATAACTTGACAAGAGTAATAAGAGAAGTGAACAAAATTTCCAGTTTGAGGAAGGTGAATAGGGAGGTGGTAGAAGGGGTAGAGGATATAGCAGAAAAAGCAGCACAAGATTCTTCCACCAACTCCTAAATAACACGGAATGCTAAAATTTTCACTCACAACAGTCACTTCTAGAAGGCATTCCAAAGTTTGTCATAGAGATGGCGGCTTAGCCAATCTTGGAGTAGGATATGGGGGCTCAGTGGGTTCAGAGGATGTGATGATTTTGACAGTTTGAGTGGTGTTAGGGGTGATAGCATCAATGATAGTTGTGGGATGGAGAGGGGTCTCATCATTAGTGACCATGGAGGACGGATTGGGATGGCATGGTTCCATGATTTCAAGTGGTGGAGTTGGTGATGTCTTCTTTGTCATGAGTCCTTGGAGAACTTATGGAGTGAGAAACTTGCATACTCTAGGTTGAGATGGCGTGATAGGAATAGATGGAGGATTAGGGATTGGTGGAGGACTAGGATTATGGATTAGTGGCCTAGGGTGAGATGGAGGAATGGGATTGGATGTAAGACTAGGAGTAGATGGGGGATTAGGATTAGATGGAGGGTTAAAGTAGGGATATTGTTATGGTGAATTAAGATATGTGGATGGTGGATTAAGACAAGAGGATGCGGCTGGTAGATTGTAGTAAGGGTATTGGGATGGCGGATTAAGATGTGAAGACGTGGATGTTGGATCAAGATAGAGAGATGTGAATGGTGGATTAGGGTAAGTTGATGGGGTTGATTGGTATGGAGGATTAGGATAGAGTGACATGGGTGCAGGATTATGATAAGAGTATTGGGATGGTAGATTAGGATAAGAGGATGTGGGTGTCAGATGAGAGGAAGGTGTAGATGAAGGATATGATGGATATGCAGACGAGGAAGATACTGGACATCCCTTGTCAAAGGTAGCATAAGGAGCGTGATTAGGCATGGGTGAAGACATAACAGGATAGTTTTAAGGGGTGACTAGATTGTGGAAAGTGGGTGAAGAAAGCTTACTAGTGACGATAGCGTCAAGGGGATCTATGTCATATACTTCTTGATCGACAAGACTTTTGTTATCATCATTGACGTAATTAGGGTTTCCCTTGACTACTATTGATGAAGGATAAGGATTCATGATGATGAAAGGATAAATAGGATGGATCAAATATTTTGGATGGAAATAGACTAAAGCTCAAATCGGGATTGGATTAAAGCTCGGATTAGGATGATTGGATGATGCGATGGGATTGATTCTGACGATAGGATCGATTATCAAAGGATGATTACAACATTGAATCTACCTCAAGATGGAAGTAGATTGATTGGGTCGAAGGTGATTGGATAAAGATGTGATTTGATTGGATTCGATAAGATCGATCGATGATTGATAAGATCAAATGACGGATCGGATAGTATGATGAGAGGGATCGGAAAACCCCATTCGAAGATTACCCTAGGTGACTTAGGATATTGATTGATTAGATTAAAGGATGATTGGAGCACCAAATCCACCCTAAGATTGAAGGTGAATTCATTGGGTTGACGATGATGATTAACTTAAGATGGATGACAATCCTAAGTAGATGTTGATGATGATGATCAATTTAGACACTTAGGTCAATTTGGATAATAATCTAAAACAAAGTTCAAGGGCTTTGGATGGGGAAACGATAAGGGATGTGTAACCTACAGATGCTTGAGGATGATGTATCAATAGGATTCAGATGATGAACGAATGAGCTTGGTAGAATGTGGATGGACCAACGCTCAGATTGGGATTAGATTAAAGCTCAAATTAGGATTGGATTGAAGGATATGATGGGATTGGTTCCACTGGTCAGATTTGGGAACTGGATCTGTTTATTATTTGTTTGCCAAATTTTTGTTGTAGAGGGGCGAATTTTCCCTTTCGAGGAAGATCTGCCCTCATAGAGGGGCAAATTTTTCCTTCTACAGGGAAAATTTTTCCCACTGCAAGGCATATTTTCCCCACTGTAGGGAAAATTCACCCCACTACTTTTGGAATTTCTGAGCAGGTAAACAAGCTGTTAGAATGAAGAGATGGGTGATTGGAACAAGGAGTTAGATAATCGGATTGAGGAAATAGAAGATCGGATTAGAAAAATGAATGATAGGGGTGGATGAACAAGCACTCAAAACTGGTAAACGATTGCTTAGAATGGATGAATGACTCTTAGGTCGTGGAAACGAAAGCTCAAAACGAGTAAACAATTGATTAGAAAGGATGAACAACTATTAGAATGAGGAGATGGATGCTTGGAATAGATGAAAGATTACTCAAAATGAGTAAATGGAGGATCGAAAGGGATAAAAGACTACTTGGTCAAATAGATGTTTGGAAAGGTCAAACTGAGGTTTGGAATGGCTAAATGGAGGTTTAGAATGACAAAACAGAGGTTTGCAATGATTAAACAGAGGTTTGGAATGATTAAACGTAGGTTTGGAGGCTAAATAGAGGTTTAGAATGATTAAACAGAGGTTTGGAATGATTAAATGATGGTTTAGAGACTAAACAGAGCTAAACGGAGCGATTTTGACTATTCAGGAGGGAAAATTCGCCCCACTGAAGTAAACAAGAGGGAAAATTTTCCCCACTGTAGTGAACAGGGACTTGGTTTAGATGGAAATGACTATGGCAAGGACTTAAAATGATAACAATAAGGCCAACTTGTAAAAAAATTTACTGGTTTCTCACAAGAAAGCACTTTCAAACAAGCACAATCCTATAATTAGTATTAAGGGTATGGCCAATAAAGGTCTTAATCTAGGATGCACAAAGTGTCTAGGGAGTCCTTGATATATTCTCGGTACGTGAGGCACAACCGTGAACACTAGCCTATCATAAGTGTGAGTCGGGAACCCCAGCAAGATACTGAAGGGTTCAAACCAACTCTTCACGTCTATCTAGGTATCACCCTAGCTTTGACACTCTGCCAATTACGACGTGACTGGATTGAGGTACAATTTTCACTCTCCCCCCTTTATATACCCTGTCGGTACGCGTGGGTGGAATCGTCCCTTGGGGTGATGAAATCCCCAAGCAGGTCCCACTAGAAAGAAGACACTAATTGTTTCCAACTACTCCCCAGGCTCACACAAAGTGCAAGGGGAAAGTGAAAACAAACTAATGCCCCCTTTGGGTAACACAAAAAGATAGACACAACAAACAATGGATATTACTTCATCTAATTAAACTATGTTCCTAGATTAACGAAAAAAACAAGGATGGCTCTAGAAATCTGTGCAAATAGAACATCTTATTAGCAAACGTTAATTGTTTTATCCTTCTTTCTTTGCCAATTATACAAGAATATGCTGCAAAATGTTATAAAAAGCAGCAATGTCCTTGCAACAAACAATGTTAGGGGGTTAGAATCGGAAAATAGCAAAAAACTGGAGCAAAAACTAAGCTAAAACAGACGTTTTACCTCTCAAAATGCGTTATTTTGGGGCGTATCCGCCCCTCTACAGTAACCAAGAGGGAAAATTTGCCCCACTGCAGTAACCAAGAGGGAAAATTTGCCCCTCTGCAGTGACCAGGAGGGCGTAGTCGCCCCTCTGCAACAAATTTGTTAGAAATAGAATATGGAAGAGGGTGTATCTATCTCGCTATAGCAAACTTGTTAGAAACAGAATATGGAAGAAGGTGTATCTGCCCCACTACAGCAAAATTGTTAGTAACAGAATATGGAAGAGGGTGTATCCGCCCCTTTGCAACAAACTTGTTAGAAACAGAATTTGGAAGAGGGCATATCCGCCCCTCTGCAGCAAATGTGTTAGAAATAGAATATTGAAGAGGGTGTATCCGCCCCGCTATAGTAAACTTATTAGAAAAAGAATATGGAAGAGGGTGTATCCGCCCCTCTGTAGAAAATTTGTTAGAAACAGAATATGGAAGAGGGCGTAGTTTCCCTTCTATAGTCAAATGGAAGGCGCAGTTGCACTTCTGCAGTGAACCAGCGGGCACAGTTTCACTTTGGTTGCATGTGATCACACACTAGCAATTTGTAAAATATACTATGCTCTTTGGTGCCTTTAGGTGAAGCAAACCTTTGACATTCAAAAGGATTCTCAACTACTATGTGGAAGCCTTATGATAGCACATAAGTGAATCCAAATCAAAGATTTTATTTTTAAACACAGATCCATGAGTGGTGTTGGAAATGTCTGAGGCCTTAAACTTAGGATTGGGAATCTGCCAATGACTTACCTTGGGTTACCACTAGCAAGAAGAGTAAGAATAGGCACATTGTGGGATCCCTTGGAAGATCATATCAATAATCAACTTTTGGCTTGGGGTGGCAAGTGGTTGTCTTGGGCTAGAAGGATAATAATGCTTAAGGCGATCATCTATCTCTTCCTATATATTTGATGTCCTTCTTGGCGTTACCTACCAACACAACTTCACAACTTAATTGCCGTATGAGGTGCTTCTTCTAGCAAGGCTCCTCAGATCAAAAGAAATTTCCATTGAATTCCTGGGAAACAATATCCAAATTGAAAGAGTGTGGGGGTGTTGCTCTCAGAAACTTACTCAAACAAAACAAATCACTAGGGGAAAAGTTGATATGGAATATGTACATACAAAATGAAGCGAAATGAGAAAATATTTTATAGTGCAAGTACCTAATAAACACCAATGCTAACAACATTTTACTTGTTGAGAGTTTTTTGAGGGGCTCCAAAATTTGGAATTTCTTGCAAGCTTGTCGCCCTCTCATCTAGGAACAATTGCCTTGGGAAATGCATGATGGAAGAACAACTCTTTTCTAGGAGGATTCTTGATGTGGATACTTGAGTATTGATAGTAGCATGGGCTTAGAGCAGTCAAAAAACATTTTATGAGTGTGGGGTTGCCATGTCAAGGATTATCTAGAGGAACAAAGGATCGATGGACTATATGTGCTCATTTAGAAGGCCTTTGATAATCAAATTATTCCCCTAGGGGAAGAGGAGATACTGAGGCAAGAGTTGGGGAAAAGACAATAACTATTCAGGATGGGGTAGACAAACTTTTCAAGGTTGGTTCAGATTCTTGTCAGTACAAGGCAAAGGATAGATAAAGGGTGCAATGTAAGAATAATGAGGCTTAAATGTTGCCATTACACCTTTTTTGGAACCACTCTTGTCTTCCCAAAGAAGGAAATTTTGCGTGGGAAATTTTGTAGGACAAGGTTTTAATGGTGGACAAGTTCAAAAGGATGGGATATAGAGGCTTCTAGATGTGTGATGTGTAGGAAGGAAAAGCAGGAAGCCAATCATCTATTGGTAGGTTGCTCGTTCACACAAGCTTGTTGGAAATAGCTTTGTGCTAGACTTGTCTAGAGTGGAGCTTTGCCAAATGACATTGTGATCCTAAATGTTTATCCTATTCTAAAGATGCAAAACAACTATTATGCAATAAGGAAAAACACAAAAGATGCCTCAAAGATTAGCTTAAGGAATTGTTAACACAAAGAAAATAAATGAAATGCAATTGTTTATACCTTCTCCATGTTGATGAATCCCTTGGTTGGCCCTTGATTTTTAAGATCCTTGTGTGCTCCTTAGATGGCTATTGATATGACTAAATGCAAGATTGATTATATGGTGGGATGAAAATGCAAATGGCTAAAATGGTTTGGCTAAGTAACAGGAAATGCTTGTGAGTTGAGTGTTCAAAATGACAACATTTAGGTGCAAAATGACTAAGTTTTGAAAATGCCTTAGAAGAAGGGTATTTATAGAGGAATTTGAATTCTCTAGAGAATTAAATGGTTGAGATTTATCCAACAAGGCCAAGATGAAGGGCTAGGGTGAGTTGAGGACTCACAAGCCCTCATATCTTGACATGTGGAATGTGAAGTGGATTATGATGTGATGATGTGTAAGTGAGGTGGAAGGAGAGTACATGATGTGTAAGAAGGACATGTACCTTGGAAGTACATTGGGAGATGAGAAGATTCCTTGGAGGAATAAATGTGAATTAAAAATTCACATGCTTGGGAGAATCTAGTGGATAAGAGAGGGTCTCCAAAAAGGTGGGAGTTTGTCACATGTGGCTTGATGTGACAAGTCAAAGATTCTAGAAGATGCATGGGAAAAGGGGATTCTAGGAGGAATAAAATGTGAATTAAAAATTCACATGGGGAAGAGGGGAACTTAGGGTGAATAAAAAGGAATTAAAAATTCCTTGGGGGATGGGGAGAGTTGACCAAGGTACTGATTAGACTTAACTAATCAGTAATCAGAGGATAATTAGGAGTTAATGAGTATTAGAAGCCAACTTGCAAAAGTTGGAGGATGTGACACATCCTAATCAAGGATTAGGCTTGTGCACATCCCTAATGAAGAGATTAGGAGATGGATTAGGATTAGATGAAAATGACATGTGAGGAATTAAATAAATGTAATATTTATTTAATTCATTTGATGAAAAGGGGATTAAGGAGGGTAAGGGGATTAATTAAATACCTTAAGAATTTGGAAAAACTAAGGATATTAATTAAATAATAGTAATATTACTTAATTAACTCAGATAAGAGGATGTTTAGATGAAAAGTGATAAATTTGGATAAATTAAGTGCCCAAATTTAGATGTCTACAGACATATTATCATTATTTTCTTCATGGTTGGTGCTAAAGAAGAACTCATACTTCAATGAGGTGTGGTTGATCAATCCCTCATTGGTCGTCTAGGAAATCTAGAAGGAGTGCAATACGAGAGTGTTTTTAGACAACACAAGAAACTCACCATCATTCATCAACAGGTTGGAGGTTGCAATTGTGGATGTGGTGAACAGAAGGGTGGCCCATAAAAACTTAGAATCATCAACATTTTTAGAATGGAATGAGAAAAAGAGGAATTTTTGGTTTGGTTTGTTCCTCCCCAAACCTAGTGCCCAACCTCAGAGCGAGAAGAAAGATAAGTGTAAAGGATTGGAATGGTGCCCTCCAAAGGTTGGATGGTATAAGATAAATTTTGATTGTGCTTCCCATGGTAATTTAGGGGCCTTGGTAGCTAGGTGTTGTATCAGGGATGCCAAGGGTAAGGTGGTGGTGGAAAGGTCTCTTCCTCTGCTGAAAGGGACAAACATAGTGACTAAGCTCAAGACCCTCATTTGCGGCCCCCAATTATGAAGGGGTTTGAAATTAGAGAATATAAAAATTGAAGGATACTTGATGGTGATCATTTAGGTGATGAAATCAGGGAATATGGTGAATTAAAGGTTGCAGCCTCTACTCAAGGAAGCAAGCAAACTAACTAGAGATCTAGCAGCATTTTCCATGAAGCATGTATATAGGGAGGCCAATGTGGTGGTTGAAAGACTGGAAAATGATGGGGTGGAGGGTGTCTCAGTTATCACACAAATAAGCTACATGGACAGGGGTTCAAGCTAAGACAACATACCTCCCACAACAGCTTAGTGGGAAGTAGTATCTATGTTTGTGTTGCTATGTACAATGTGAGCAAGCACAAAGCATCATCCAAGTTGGCACGGTACAGCAGAGGTATGCAAGATGGGAGAGTTAAATGCACATATACTTACATAGGTAGTGAGGCTTGTCATGGCCTTTCCAAGGATGTGTGGAGGACTAAAATTGGATTGTTGCATCATCATTCATTAACTCACACACGTATTGTGGATGATACATGGAGGTGGATGGATCAAAATTTGTTCATTCGAATGGTGAGGTTATGGTGGCAGGTGAGTTTCAGAGTAGTAGCTATGGATACTCCCATTCAGCTGATTGCAACACATGAACTCTAGGCTTTCCTAGGGAAGATTATGGAGAATAGGTTGTGTTGTGTGTTTGTGGAGTGGGATCAACTGGGCTTGGGGGTTGTCGAGCTTGTCTTAGGAAAATAATTCATGGTGTCAAAGGAGCAATATAGAACAAATGCTAACATAGCTTCAAGGTTCGTGATGTCACTTTTTGACTTGGAACTTCTGAAGGCAATGGTGTTGTTGATGGCCCGCAAACTAGTAATGGAAAACCTGTTAGGTGGGGTGGAAGATGTAATCATTATTGCCAAGATGGGGGTGGGCATTCCACGTTCGTGAGACATGGCAAGGGTGTTTCTCCAGGATATCCAAGTCAAGCGATATCCCTTCCTTCTGGACATAAAGGGATGAGATCTTAGGGAGCATAAGGCTTGGGCGGTGCGAGGAGAAAATTTCTTGAAGGTGAGACTATACTTGGAGGCAGTGCCAGGGGAGGATTGGAAGGGGCATTTCCGAGAATACTTGTTGGAGGAGGGTGTGTTGTTCAATTAAAGACACAGGCTGAGTTTTGGATGGTGCGTCCTAGGTGAATTTTGGTTCACAATTTTGTTAGCAGTGGTGGTCAGTCTCAGTCAAGGACTATGTAAGGATGGGTGTGAGTTGCATGACTGGGGATTTATAGGTTGGTTTGTAATGGCGGTGATAGGGTGAAAACAAACTTTTTTTTTGTTAGGTGTCATGTAATGGGGAGTTGGCAAGACTATTCTGATCATTTCACTGCCAAAATGAAACACTATATTTTTTTTTTGAAATCAATAGAAAGTTATTTGTGTATAAAAAAATATAAACATAAAATTAAATAAAAATAATACAAATATACCAATTTTACTTATATACATATTATATTTAAAAAACATCCACACTAAAATGGTCCATAAAAGTTCATGTTTTCATAGAATAAATTATTAGATATGAAGTTGACCACTTGAAAAGAAAATAAATTACGAAGTTACTTTGGTCCATAAACATCCACATTGTGGAGGATAAAATAAGATGCAATGCAATTATAGTATGGAGAACATTAGTTAAACCAAAAAGACTTCATTATCATTTTGTTTTGAAAGTTTAAATGATGGGCCCATTAACTTACATGATTTCAAAGTGCTAACTTCCAAACCTAAGGATCTATTAAACTAAAAATTCATAAATATCTTGAAAACAATAATAAAAAAACATTTTTTTATTTTATTTTATTTATTTATTGAAAAAATCCATATATTTAAACACTTAGAGAGAATATGATAGACTAATCATGTATGAAGTACGAAGTTCTTTCAAAGTCATCTTATATTTAAAAATATAATGGGCATATTCATGTTAGGGCATCTAAGATTTTATTCATGGTTTTAAGCTTAATTAAAAAAGATATAATTAATATTGTAATATATTTTAAAATAATAAATTGTATATTAATTTAAGATAAATAAATAAAATATAATGACGAGTTTCTATACTTGTTAAGGGAGTTTCTCTTTTATTTAAGTTGTAGGTATTTAGGCATAATAAATATTATTATAATTAATGTAAACTATATTTAAATAAATATAAAGAGTTGAGTTTACTAAATTGATAAAGTAAATAAAGAATGTTTTAAGTTTTTTTTTTGTTTATTAGATAGTAAAGTTTTAAGTTATTGGATTTTAATAATTTATTGTCTTCAATGATAATCATATAATCAACATAATAAGTAATACTCAAAATGTGATCATTTACTTTTTTGAAATAAATGCAATGATGAATATCACTTCTTCCATAACTCAATTCTAGCACATGTGTATCAAATTTTTTATTCCACACCCATAGAGATTGCCTTAACCCAAACAACTTATAACAATATAAGACAAAATAAGTTAGGGATAAAAGATCACACCACTCTAGGTCAAAATAGCATGCAATCACATCCATAGATAAAGCAAACATCACGATCATAGTACAAACAAATTCTTAAACAAGGACTTGATATTAGAATTTCAAATCTATCCATCAAGCACTTCACACAATCAAATCAACAAACATTTACAAAGAGACAAACACATCCTGACCTCTTATTTAGCAAGCACTAATATACAATGTAATTTTGTGTAAAATAAAAAAAAGTCTTCGTCATCACATCTAAGGAGAAACATTTTGTGGTTAGGTAAAGTGTAGACAAAATCTTTGATAAATATTAAACATATGAATGTGAGGTATTTTCAAAGTCATTTTTTCTTTGTCTTGCTATATGTAATAAAATTATATTATCATATTCATTTTAAGGTATATATGAGTTTATTCATGATTCTTAGTTTAATTTCAAAGATCTTTTTAAAAAAATTATATATATATAGACTGCAGGAATTAGTCGGGTATGCATCCCCCTATAAATTACAGTGCATCTAGTAAACTTTTTTCACATGACCGGTGGTGCTAGCGCAACACGCCCTCTGGTACTACAGGCTTGAGGGGAGACTAGAGCTCGTGATCACTTGCCTACAACAAAACGCTTTAGCATAAATTAAAATATTAAAAAAATATATATTTTTTAATATTTTTATAAATTAGATAACACATAATATTTATCTTGATAATTACAAAATACATAATTAATATTTAATTGTATTTAAATGTATGTTGATATAATGAAATAATATATTAATTTAGGAAAGATAAGTAAAATTTGATGATGAGCTCTTATATTTGTTGAGGAAGTTTCTTTGCTATTCAAGTTGTAGTTACTTAGGCTAATAAATAATATAATGATTAATATAAATTATATTTAAGTAAATATGAAGAATTAAGTATGATAAATTATTATAGTAAATAGATAATTATGTTTGTTTAGTTTTTTATGATGGTAAAAATTGATATTGTAGATTTTGATTGTACGAAAGTGTTCAATAATCAGTTTTATATTTTAGAAATTAAATTTGGAGTATGCTTCTTATAATTGATATGTCTCTATGTCTATCTTATTATTAGATGAGATTACATACAATTCTATTTTGGTCTTACATGATTTTATCATGTCTTGGACTATGATTTTGTTTGAAATGATTATATTCTTTTGAAATTCATGTTCTTGTTGTTATGTCTAATTTTACACTAAGATGGTGATAATAAACACTTTTATGCATTTTTTGTGTTACGAATGAAGTTTTTAACTTCGTTAAGTCTGATAAAACCCATTTTTTAAAAATTTAACAAAAGTTTTAAAGTTTTAAAGACACAAAAAATATAATATGTCTCCTACAATAAATGTTGATGTAAGTTCATAATACTCTATATCAGTTGATGCTCTTGAATTCTCTCTAGGATGTGTATGTGTTGATCTAGGATGATGGATTAGTGTTCTAGGATTTATCTTTAAATATCACACCTTATGTGCTAAATTCAAATATTTTCATGCATACATCAATGAGAAACAATCAACTTTTGAAGGAGATTTGACTTGGGATGAGTACAAATTAAGTTAAATAATGTGGACATGGTCATTCATGTGATTTTTTTGCAATAGATGCAATTGCACTCAAAATTTATTCTAAGGTAGGAAAATAAATAACAATCAATGTTAGAATTAAACCTCTAGAATTGAATTGATAAAAGACAAGAAATGTCTAGGTTATACTAACTTATTTACTAAAAATCATTGAATTAAACACAAATAATAAATATAGTAACAAATCCAAAATAAATGAAATTAATATAAAATATATGTTTTTCTCTTCTAAAATTATAAATGTATTAGATATCAATTTAACCTCAAATTTGGGGTGGGGGGTCCAGTTCAATTGGCTAAAGTATCTTGTTGCAGGAAAGAGGTCACGAGGTTTAGTCTCCCCCCAAGCCCATGGTACCGAAGGGCATGTCGCACCAACAGCATGGTCGGTCACATGAAAAAAGTTTACCAGGCACACTACAATTTATAGGGGGATGGATACCCGACCAATTCCTCCAGTCTAAAAAAAGTTTAAGCTCAAATTTAAATCTTTCACAATATATATGTCCATTTCAATTGTACAAACTATGATGATCAACCCTAAATCTTAAAAATGAATTATGATCTTCTAATTTGTGTAATATACACTAACACAATTTATTAGTTGTTTTCCTTCAAACTTAAAATATATAAGAAAATTTTAAAGTGGAATTGTTAAACTTTTGAAACCTAAATTATCTTATTTTAAATTTTACCATGTTTAAAAAATGTTCTCTTGAACTTTAACTACAACATTCATGGCATATTTTCTCATGCATCTTAAGTAATATAGACCAAATATATTTAAAATAATATGTTATTAAGAAAAATACATAATTTTAAAATCAGCTATTTACAACTCTCTTATTATTTTTCTTATTCTTAATTTTATTTTTTAATGCAATATTTTTTAAAAAAATTATAAATATTAATCATTGAAATAAATATTTTATTTGTATATAAATTGTGAAGGTCATCTTTGTTACTCACTCTAAATTAAATTTACCATATAACTATTAACATGTGATACTTTTCATTTATTCTAAAATTATTATTAATATTGTATTAAATTTTAATCAATAATTTATGCCAACCTTTGGTACTTTTTTTTTATCAACAAGCAATATAGATTATATTGATTTGAAAAAACTATTACAGTGTTCGAGCCCCACGTAGGCAGCCTGCATACCAGCTTAACAGCAAAAATATTCCTATTCAGAGATACCAAAAGATTTCACAGACCAAATGGTCACAACCATCCCAAAACCTCCTTCTTTCCTTTGAATTACACCTTCAGATGAAACCACCCAAAATTTAGAGGGACCATTTAAAAAGACCTTTATCAAACAAAACATAAAACCCTTAAAGCTTTAGACCCACAGACCTACAAGAAAACACCACCCAAACCCCATTCACCAAACATTTTGTTGGGAAAAGATGTGAAATTCCCTTTTCTAGGCCGAGTCTGCAGCTAGCACCAAGTGAAATTTCTTTTTCAAAAATTCAGCCCCTACAATAGCCAAGTGTCTATGCTCCATGAGTTTTGTGCCATTTACATCCAACAAGAAAGGAAAGTAATTTACCAGAGCCTTTAGGTCATCCAAGAGATGCAAATCACACAGGCAAGGGATGCCTTTTCTCAACCGAACTACGGCCAACGCCCTGTCCAAACCTACAAGCATGTCCTTTCGAAACAGATACCTCATTATCTCCCTTGCATCAGTTTTTGAGACCCCAACATCAAGCAAACCAGCCAACACCCAGGAGGAAATATCAAAGTCTAACCGGTACCCTTATGTGTCCTCCATAAAACTTTTCCTAGCAATGCATTTTATTGTTGCAAAGGTAAGGTAATTTGGATGGCAGATTATACGTTGCAGTCAAAGGGAGATGATCTAGCCTTCGAAGGCCATTTGTCTCTTTGAACTCTTTAGCTACACTAGTGTTTCCATTCCTCCCAACTCCAACTCCTTCGCCAAGACCAGCAATATGAATTTGTTCATCACCAAACACTAACATTGTATTAAAAAAACTAGACCACCGCTCGCCTAAGGAAATATGAGTCCACCACCAACTGAAATGAAGGCCTAGGCAAACATGCTTGGCAATAAGCCTTTGCTAGCTAATGATTGTCCTCGAAAGGATGAAACACAATACACAATGTCAACGGGAAATGATGGAATTAACCCCGACTAGAAAGTTCCCTCTTAACACAAGCAAACCGTGATGCCAACACACCCAACTTCTATGTCACTTGCCACCCAACCACTCCAAACCAACTGACGGGGGATAGAGTGATGCCCACCTAGCCTCCCACCATTGGTACTTTTTATTACTTTTTACTTATGAGACAAATTATTATACTCTTCAACTCTAATTTAATTTTTATTTTCTAATTCAATCATAATATTAAAAATATTATTTCTCACTATATTAAATATTTTCTAAATTGTAAACATCATGTAAATAATAATAATAAAACCATATTTAATTTAATATTAATAAGATCACTTCTCTCTATATTAAATATTTTCTAAATTGTAAACAACATATACAAATAATGATAAAAAATAATTATGATTTTTTGTGTTATGAGATTGATTGACAAGGATAGAACTAAACCGTGAGTATGTGGCCCATTGATACTAAAATATTGTTGAATTATTTATTTCACATAGTTTTATAGTGGTATCACATCATGTAGAAATGGTATTTTCTTCTTAAAAGGACTTGTCAATATGATTTTTAGCATATTATAAGAGCACAAAGACAAGATGGTGAATACTCTAATAAAAATAATAATAAAATCATATTTAATTTAATATTAATAAGATCACTTCTCTCTATATTAAATAATTTCTAAATTGTAAACATGTAGATAATGATAAAAAACAAGTATGATTTTTTTGTGTTATGAGATTGATTGACAATGATAGAACTAAACCATGAGTATATGGCCCATCAATACTAAAATATTATTGAATTATTTATTTCACATATTTTTATAGTGGTATTAAATCATGTAGAAATGGTATTTTCTTCTTAAAAGGACTTGTCAATATGATTTTTAGCATATTGTAAGAGTACAAGGACAAGATGGTGAATTCTCTAATACAAGTCCAAAGTACATTTTCATCCAAGAGATAGGGTTATCATCTCAAATACTAAATAAATAGAATCATTTGTCAATTAAAGAAATATATTGAATTTAGGACAATGCTAGTTGGGAATGCTAAAAATTGTATAATAAAGTTATTTTATAAATTAATTATAAAGGAAGAGTATATTTAGTTTTTAATTTGAAGAGAGATTATAATTGTTTTAATATATTAAAATCAAATTGATTATAAATGTATTAAAAAATATTAGTAGTCAGTCTAAAAAATAGTCTTAAACATATTAATAATAAAAAATATCTAAAAGGATGCCATAAAAATGATTGTAGTTGCTTCAACATATCAAAGTTTCATAGGAATTCTAAAATAGAAAGAATTAGAAGTGTTAAAGAGTAGTTAAGACCATCAAAATAGAAGAAATCCACTCTAATGCTAGGGCTAAAATCAAAATCTCATACATTGTCATGTCCATGCCCTTTGAGGGAATAAGAGGAACATCGATGATCAATATTGTAATAGATAATGTCGCAATGCTAGGTAAGAGATGAGATTTGATATTTTATTGAACTAATTTGAAAACCTAGGTGATTCAATGTAATGCATAGGGTTCAATTTCATGTTATGCGGATCTACCCATGAATCTGATCTAGTACACTATACACTTTGTCTCTCTAATTTGCCTAATTATCTATTTTGCATTGATTGTCAAGGATTGCTAGCATTTTAAAATACCTTGGGGATATTTCCAAATTATAAGGGCCAATTTCTCCTAGGTCGACCCCTTGAAAAACTAGATTTATGGTCATGAAATGATCAAAAAACAATATTCATGCATGCAAATACTTTAGATACTAATTTTGATATATAATATTGCAATTATTTTTAGTGCTTTGATTGAAGTGTCCCTATAATGAATTCTCCTTGACTGATTACTATTTTAAATGATGATTTAATGATAAATGAATGCTCACGTGTATGTCTTTAAATACAAGAACATAAAAATTCATCATACAAATGTGTACCAAGTTAACTTCTAATGATTATGAGAAAAGGGTAGAATTTAATCATTTTTTATTAGACTTAAGCAAATTAGAAACAAATTTAAATACGATGTTAGACAACAAAATATAAGCTAAACCACCCAAACCATAGGTTAGTAGAATTTAATCAAGTTATAAGGAAATTAAATAATAGCTAAGAAGTAAAGACATAACTAAATAAATTTTCATGTAGTAGATCCAAACAAGTAAAAGAAAAAAATGAAGATAGGAAGACATCCTAAACCTTGCAACCCAACTAAAATTTATAACTAATAGTGTAATGCAACAAAAGAACTAGGTTATAAGACATGAAATCCTCATTCAACACTTTAGCTTTCACCCTATAAAATCGAGGTTCTTAGTTTTAGGGCTTAACTATTCTTCTTTCCTTGGTGTTAAAACATTGTCCTTTACAACAATTGTAATAAAAAACACCATAAAACTTCATAGATTATCTAGTGATGTGTATGATGAAAAACCTTGAAAATATTTTCACCTATGTAATCTTATTACCCTCTTCAACCTTTTGTTAGGAACCACACAACTATTAGATATGTAGTGACAATGACCTTGACTACCATCCTCCATGTAGAGAATAGAGTTCACAGTGATGATCTTGTCCTTAATATACATTATATGAATACTCAAATCTATGTGCTACACATAGTTCATATTCATATAATTTAAACTATAACAATTCCTCTACCCATGGTCACTCAACAAGAATAGACCATCCATCCAAAGAAAATTTTTGCACAATTCATGATAATAATAAAAATAGATGAATCAAATTTCTATAACTAGATCCAAGATAAAAATTTCAAACTATTGAGTATTAGGAGAATTGACACTCTTAAAATTACTAACCATGATTTATTTCCCTTCAACAATGTGAAGTTGTGCTTGAAGAGTGTTTATTTTTATTCCTTCAAACTCGTTATAGGTCCTATAATGGTATTGATGCACACCAAAAAACTAGTAACTTGAAGAGATAGGTTTGAGAAAATTATTTTAGTTTTAATTTGTAAGAGGTATAATATGAATGAGAATATTGTCAAACAATGAAACTTCCAAAATAATTTGAGGAGATCATTTATCTACAATTTTGGATGAGGATATTGTGAGAGGGAGAGACACCTAGAATATTAGTTTTCTATGATTATGATTAGGGGAAGAGAGTTGGAAGTAAGGATAAAGGACATAGCCATGGGTTGTGGGCATGAAGGTAGAGACAAAAAATATGCTTGGTAGATTCCACTTTGGAATAATAGGGATGAGAAGGGGGGATAAAGGGACATGAAATGTGTACCAATAGGTAGTTTACATGTAGGAATTTTCGTTATATTCAAGTTGGGATTGAGCATTATCACTATTTCCAAATTTAAAGACTAAGCTTATTCCACCTTGGTCAATTCTACTCATAATTTTTCCATTTAGCATTAAGACAAGGAAAAAGGGTGATAGAAGAAAGGAGCTACCTATAGATAACTTTAACAAGGAAGTACCAAATTTTTTGGGTATTAAGCCATCTCCAATATTTTCAAATTTTTGCAATGACAAAATGAGGATAGAAAACTAGAGAGTTCAAGGGAGCAAGTTGTAGAATTTCAAGAATATGCTACTTATTGGAAAGAGAAGTATTGAATTGGGTTTTGAGATGATACTAATATTTTTATTTATATTTGGTTAAGCCATATATTTTGGAACACTTGGATGCCTCTTTTCAAGTGACACTTAAAAACTCTTATTCATACCTAAGGGTGTGTCACCCTTTTGAATCATGTGTTTCCACCAAGTGGAATAAGTTGAAAATATTAGACCATGAATAAGAGATTGATCATACCAAGTCAAATTATTTGATATGGTCTACCAAGCCTTCCAAATAGTGTTAGAGGGATAAGACCCACAAGTTTTAAAATGAATCAAGAAGGATCTTTTCATTCTAATTTATCATGTCCCAAGTGTGGCTATGAAAGGTAGATTGAAGGAAAAATCAAATTAAAATTTTCCAGGGAGTGTCCCCTTGTAGTGCCCTAAAAATATATTTAGTGGATATAAAAAACATCTTGAATGTAGGAATCAATAATTCCCATAACCCCTTTTCCTTTCAACTAAATTCAATGTAATCAAGAGGTAGATGAAAACTCTTTCTTGCAGCTTCCTTGTTTAGCCTAAAAAGGATATTTATCAAATGAGTCAACTAGTTCTAATTTACACATAGTTATCTAGAATTTTTTTTTTGGCTACCTAGATGTAGCTAACCATATATCAAAATTAGTTAGTCTAATTCAAAACTTTACCTTTTGATTTCAATCATGGACCAATTCCACATATCTTTGGGTGACACTTCAATGTTGAAGTGGATAGCAAGGTATCTAGTGATGGTGTCATGTTTCCCCTCTCACCATTCACTAGGAACCTAAGGAATATGTAGGTTGATATGGGTCATAAATAACACATCTTATGCATGACCAGGTTGGAGCTCAAGATGGTAAAAAAAATCTTAATGTGCATCATTTCATTTATTGAGTTTTTAATAAACATGTTATCATTGGAAAATGTGAGTTAAGGGATTTGGAACTACATATAAATAATATAATATGGATAATATTAGTGGAAAGATAATATTGGGACAAATAATCAAGAGCATTAGTTACTAATACAAACATAAATAGAGAAATGGGTAATCTTGGAAGGATGATTTTTGCAGGGAGAATTGAGAATACATAGATCTATCGATAATAATTTTATCATTCACATCCATAAACAACATGCTAATTTGATCATGGGTTTTGGAAAAAAACCTAACTAATTTAGCACATTAAGAATGAAGGGCTAGGGAATGCAATCATAGGCCTTATCAAAATCAAGCTTAATAACTAAAGCATCTTACAAAATTGTTAGTCTCATTCATTAGTCTCCCACACTAAGAGTAGATTATCTAAGATATGTCTACATCTAAATAATTTCATCCATTATAGTTGAATAATCTCTTTGGTGATAGACATATTCTACATGTTATCACATTGCAAATAATCTTGTAGGGTTATTGAGGAAGGTGATGGATTTTCAACTATTCATAATGTCTTCATTTGTACCTTTAGGGAGGGATTTTATTAGTATTTGGTTAATAATAGCCTCTAGAGAGACCATTTAAATGCTTGCTAAATAAACATTATAGAAATTCTCTCAAATGTGGGACCAAAGAGCCTTATAAAATTTTACATGAAGGCAATCAATTTTTGGGATCTTCTTCAAAGCTATATGGTTAAGGGTTTCATAAATATTTAATAGAAAAAAGGTTGTCAAGGAAATGAGTATACTAAAATTATTTTTTGGTATGTAACTTAGTATGCTCTCTTCAATAATTGATAAGGGGGTCTCTATCCAACTTGTTAATGAGCTAGTTTGCATAAAGGAATGGCATTCCTAGTTTATGTGGAGCCATAAAAAAGTTTAATGGCTGAAATTTTTTATGTTTTATGTGTACTCTACAAAAATTAAAATAAATTTTTTGACCCCTATCCCAAAATTTGATCTATTAATGGTATGCATTAAACCTTTGACCCATATCCCCAACTTTGATCTACTAAGATCATGCATTCAATTTTTTACCCCTATCCCCAAATTTGATCTACTAAGGGCATGAATTCAATTTTTGACCCCTATCCCCAACTTTGATCTACTAAAGTCGTATTCACTTAAGCTCCTTTACCTTTAGAACCAATCAATGTTTGATTTTTTTTAATATTAGTAATTGGTTGTTGGATGTAGATTTTATCTGGGTTAGAAGCTTACGAAGAACAATCATTCTTAATCCATCCTCTAAGACAAATTTCAATCCTCCAATGCTTAATAAAAATTATCTACCTTATATTTAAGAAATAGTGTACAATGTGCAATAATTTTCTCCCGTCTACTAATCCATCTATCCTATTGGGGTTCAAGTTCAATATTTCACATGGATAATAAGACATCAATTTAGTTATTTTCTTTAAAGTGGGTTACATTCAAGTTTTATGGAAGCTCATTGCAAAATGATGTCTCTCTAATGAAGGAAAGTATGGTGAAAATGGGGAGATGAGCAAAGATAATCTAGTTGAGAGATAAAAATAAACAAGATGAATAGAGAGAGAGGGAAGAATATGAAAATTATGAGAGATGTAGAATTGGTCCAAATATTTCATTTTCCTCAAGAACTCTTCATGATATTTGTTCCATGTAAACTAAGGTCAACTTTATATAGAAGAGTTTCCCAATGATAATTCATGGGTTGTTTTAATATGTTAAAATAAATCCAGGACCCACTCCACATTAGGGAGGTGTAGACACAACCATTCCCAAAGTAAGCATGTCTCTAAAGGTTAATTGGAGGTATAAATGGAACAAAACCTAAATTAGGTGCCCTAAAAGAGAATAGTAGCTCAAATATAATAGTTATTGCAATCAAGCCTAGATGCCACCTATAATCAAGGGAAAAATCAGATTTGTTAGATGGTTAGATCAATAACAATAAAATCCATTGAAAATAACGAAGCACAAAGGAAAATGATGAAAACAAAAGGAACGATATTACCAAGAATCTCCATCTTCCATGGTTCACCTTCGTTACACCTCCTAGCTTGCAGTAAATAAAGATGCCCTCAGATTCGTGAGCAATTATGACAAATGACAAGACTAAAGCAAGTTTTGAAGGATTTACTCAAAATCTAAATGCCTATGTCTAAAAGCCTATGATTGACAATGCCTATGCCTTGATTAAATGACTATAATAACAAATAATGAAATTGCCTATGGAGATTTAAGTGTGAAAGCAAATGCCTATAATAACTATGCAAAATGTCAAAATGTGTGTGTCCTTGAAAAATGAGAAGAAGATGACATTTTATAGAAAAGGCCATTTCGAATGGACGGACAAGATAAATTGATGAAATGAACGATCCAGATTAAACTTAAGAATCCCTAATTAGGGTTAGGGAAAAATCCTTAATCGAACGGTCAAAATAAAATCGGATCGACGGTGGAGAATAAATGAGACAAATTAATTAGAAACTAAAGATTTTCGAAAAATCAAGAAGATAAGATTGCCCGATTTGCTTGATTCGAAAAATCAAAGAGATAAGATGTGGACTGAAGATAAGATTTGAAAAATCAAGAATCTGCCCGATTGCTTGATTTTTGGAAGATTAATTACTAATTTGAATTAAAATAATTCAAATTATGGATTTTGAGAGATAATAAATAATATTTTTCAGATTATTTATAAAAATGGACTGACAGTTAAGATTGAGATGACATTTTAAATCATTTAATTTATTTAAAATGAGAAGAATATTAATTGGCAATTAAATAATTAAATTTAATTATTTAATTTAGCAGATAAGACCAATTAATTAAATAAATTAATCAATTTATTTAATTAAGACAATTAGTGACATATTAAATAAATAAATGTAATTCATTTATTTAATAATCGAAGAATTAATGAATAAATTAAATAAATTAAGAAATTTATTTAATTAAGGGAAGACTTAGACAATTAATGACATATTTAATAAATAAATAAAATTTATTTATTTAATAATCATGAAGAATAAATGACATGAATTAATTAAATAATTATAAATTATTTAATCAATAGTCGAATGTGGACCAAGGACATAATTAAATGTCTTAATTATGCTAGGATGAAAGTGGTAAAATGAAGCTGGTGCCTAGGTCATTTTTAGGTGTCTACATTTTGTCCCTCTATAATGTCGCTTGTGTGACAAAGAAAATAAGTCAAAAAATGCCCTGCAAAATAAGATGAGGAAGAATGATGAGGAGGGTTATGGTATGCCCCTCGAGAGGACGATAGGTTCAAGAACATGGGTGTGCTCTCGAAATTAATGAGAAGACTAGAATATGAAGAGACAAAGAAATGTTAATGAAAAAGATATGGATTATGATATGGATGCAATGCCTATATGAGATGGGTGAGAGAAGATGACAGACTAAAGAAGATGCATGTTAGTTCCTAGACCAAATCCTTCAAAACATTGCCATAGGACTTTAATATTTATTGCTCTTAATCATCATTGGGCGAACTGTTGTAATGGCCAATAAACACCATGATATGACATAGATCAAGGTGTGCAAGTTCGTACCATCACATAAGACAAGCAGTCACAGACAAGGATGATCATGCCTCATACTAGCAGCGTGCTTGCCCCAGTTTTTTTGCCATAATCAACCACACGCAGAAAAAAGACAAGGACAAATCATGAAACGTCGCTGCTTCTCTAAATCCTGTTTCCAGGACATCCTTGAGAAACTAGTAGCATGATTGTCAAAATACAAAAAGAAAGAGTCCTTACCATGATATGTCATTGTTTTTCTAAATCCCAGAATCAGGACCTCGCTGAGAAGCTAGTAGTCATGCGTGTCAATTGTCATGCTACGTCGCTGCTTCTCTAAATCCTGCTTAGTGGGATCTCATGAAAAAACTAATAACATGATAAAAGATCAAAAGACAATTGTCAAGTGTTTGCCAAGTGCGTCTGGATATCCACTGTTCTGATGCCAAGATGCCATGTCTGATAATTTCGAGATGTCGAAATGCTTAAAGTTTTGATTGACCTTGGAAAATGCCGAGACTTGGTGAATTCAGGAAGGACACATCCTAAATAATGTCGATGACTAGAGGATTTGATCCCTAATAGTCGTAAGGGGTCCCTCAAAATAATGATGATGCCTAGGAAGGACACATCCTGAGGCATAAACGACAGAGTTGGTTCTTCAGAAGGACACATCTGAAGAATACTGATGTCATGAAGAGTGATCTTTAAATATCAAGAGGATCACTCAAGATGTCAAATGACGATGACGACGCCTAGGAAGGACACATCCTAAGGCGTAAATGACAGAGGTTATCGTTCAGAAGGACTCATCTGAAGACTAACTGAAATTTGACAGTTTGACTGGTTTATGATGGTTTGACTTATTTTGACCGAGTTTGACTTGTGTTTGACTATATGTCGATATTGCCTTGATGATATGAGTGACATGTTGATGAGATTAGCCATGTTTGAACAAATGATTGTTTTACTTTGGTTTAGGAGTTTGAAGACTTTTGGTGTGTGTGCCAGTGTAGTGCCATGAACCCTAATGGACTGACCTAGTGCGGCCTCGGGGGCTCATCAATAGATGGCCTTGCCTACATCATACACTCAGAGACCTTGTAGTTCGACACAACCAATGACTTTGTCTTGGTGAGCAAAGATTGTGTCATGATTTTATTTTGACAAACCTAAAATGACTGACCTAATGTCTCGGGGACTCAAGTATGAGTCTTGCCTACGTAGCAAATGCGCAGAGACAACGTAGTTCAGATAGATGACGAAGACTGATTTGATATGATTGACTTTGACAAGAGATGCCCATATGTTTGCGCTTTTCGAACAATCTGGTGTTTTTGTTTGGTTTTGTTCAGGACGTTTTATGATTTTTAGGTCTTTTTTCAGGACATTTTGCGATGTTTGTGGTTGTTTTTCAGGACTTTTTGCCAATGTTTTTATCTTTTTTCAGGACTTTTTGTGATGTGTTTGGTCTTTTTTCAGGACTTTTTGCCAATGTTTTTGTCTTTTTTCTTCAGGACTTTTTGCCAATGTTTTTGTCTTTTTTCAGGACTTTTTGCCAATGTCAAGATCATGTGTGACATCCACTGCAGTTTTATGATAAACATTTTTCCCCCAGTCAGGTCTAAGACTTAGCCATTTACAAGTGATATGGACGAGATGCTGCTGACTTGGTAGACGGACAATCGTCAGGACTTGATGTCAATCATCTATCTACTATGACAGGTAGGGTAGGATGTGATGGCGATTTGCAGAATAATAGTAGAAATACCTTTCATCCTAGGCCAAGTTAGACCAAGTGATGGTAGCTGGCAGAGCAATGATTGATTACGCATGGCCCCTGTTTTCCAGGTTTTCACCATGGTACTAGTCCAAAGTGCCTGTTTGCCAGGTTTTCACTATTGAACGAATCATTTTTCTCTTTACTATTTTCATGATTTTGTTGATTTTTTTTATTTTATTTTTATTTTTTTGGTGTCACCAAGACGCCTGTTTGCCAGGTTTCATCAAGGTGACGATTTTTATCCTTTTTTCAATTTTTTTTGTATTTTATGGCTTTCAGCTCCATACTCTGATGTTATGCGTAGAAATTTTAGAGATGTAAACTGTTGATGGGTTCTGTCAACTGTTCCCCATCTGGAGTTGCTAATTGATAAGCTCTGGAACCAAAAGAAGATATGATAATATAGGGACCTAGCCAGTTTGGTTCAAATTTTCCTGGCTTTTCTCTGTCTACTTGGTTCTTGGGGTTCTGCATTAGAACTAGGTCGCCAATGTCAAACTTTCTGACCATAACCTTTTTATTGTAGCTGCGACAAAGGCGGTTCTGATATGCTTGGAGATGATTCAGTGAGTTTTGTCGTCTTTCTTCCAGCATTTCCAGCTCATGCAGGCGTGATTGTCGGTTGTCCTCTTCATTAGTTAGACCCTTCAAGGAGACACGTAACGAAGGAATTTCAACCTCAATGGGTAAGATGGCTTCAGCACCAAAGACCAGGGCGAATGGGGTGGCCCCTATAGGTGTACGAATGCTAGTTCGATAAGCCCACAGAGAAGGGTTAAGTTGTATGTGCCAGTCGCGGCCAGCGTCATTGACAGTCTTTTTGAGAATCTTGACAATGGTTTTATTTGACGCCTCAACTTGGTCGTTTCCTTGTGGGTAGTATGGAGATGAAAAGTGGTGTTGGATATGGAATCATTCACATAACTCACGTACGTCTTGGTTTTTTAACGGACGTCTGTTGTCAGTGATGATGGACTGTGGAAGGCCGTACCGGAAAATGATGTAGTTGAGAATGAACTTTGATATTTGTTTGTTAGTAATATATGTCAATGGGATGGCTTCAATCCACTTTGTAAAATACTCAGTGGCAGTAATAATGAATTTATGGCCGTTGGATGAGGTTGGATGAATCTTACCCACGAGGTCGAGTCCCCATTAAGCGAAGGGCCAAGGAGAAGTGATGGGCCGGAGTTCTTGTGCTAGAGCATGGACCAAGTCACTGTGTATTTGACATTTGTGACAAGTCCTGACATATTCAATTGCATCTTTTTCCATTATCGGCCAATAATACCCAAGTCTCGTCAGTTTCTTAGCTAGCGTAGGACCACTCGAATGAGATCTGCATATACCATCGTGTACTTCTCGTAAGGTTGTACATGCTTCATCGGTGTCAAGACATCTAAGGAGGGTATCATCGAAACTATAGTGGTATAGGGTGTCACTGACAATGGCATACCTTGCAGATTTTCTAATGAAGGACTTCTGTTGGTTATTTGACAGGTTCGGTGGAAGGGTGTGAGACTTTAGGTAATCGTAAATGTCTTGATACCAAGGAGAGTTGGGACCAACAAGTTCACAAACCATTTCTAATTCTGGGATATCATATGTTGGTATCAAAAGCTGCTCTACTAAGAACTCAAATTGTGACACATTTTTAGGTATGTCCAAGAGAGAACTAATAGTAGCCATTACATTAGCTGCCTTGTTCTGTACCCTGGGGATTTGTTCAAAAGAAATCGATTGAAAGTATGTCAAGAAACTGTCCACCATCCGCTTGTAGGGAAACAACTTCTCATCCTTTGTTTCATAGTCATCATTGACTTGGTTGATTACGAGTTGGGAGTCCCTGAATACAAGCAATGTCTAAATTTTCCATTTGATTGCCAACTTGAGACCTGTGACGAGTGCTTCATATTCAACAATGTTATTTGTACAAGGGAAAGCGATCCTGAATGACTTAGGAATTGAATCCCCCTGTGGTGTGATAAACAAGATTCCAGCGCCTAAGCCATGACCAGTATGAGACCCATCAAAATACAGTTTCCATGGTGATGCCGGTTCTGCATGAACAATGGACTCATCGGGAAAATCAGTTACTAATGGATGAGTGGCTTGAATCGGTGCATCTTCTAGTTGATCTGCTATTACTTTCCCTTTTATTGCTTTGCGCTCAACATACTGTATGTCATACTCACTTAGGATCATGACCCATTTTGCCAACCAACCTGTTAATGCTGTTCGACTTAGTAGATATTTCAATGGATCAATCTTGGCAACCAGTTGTGTCTGATGACTGAGCATATAGTGTCTTAGTTTTTGGGATGCAAAGACAATAGTGAGGCATGCACGTTCAATGTATGTGTAGTTCAACTCATAGCCTATCAGTGTGCGGCTGATGTAATAGATTGCTCTTTCTTTTCCTTCGTGATCATTTTGGGCCAGCAATGCCCCCAATGCTGAACTAGTAGTGGAGATGTATAGAATCAATGTCTTTCCATGAATGGGCGGCATGAGTACTGGTGTTGACAGTAGGTAATATTTGATTCGCTGGAAGGCCTCTTGACATTTATCCATCCATACAAAGGGGACACTTTTGCGCAACAGGTACTGGAATGGATGGCACTTATCTGCCAATTGGGCTATGAAATGCCAAATAGATTGTACTTTGCCTTGCAGAGTTCTGAGTTCACTGATCCCTCTGGGCGGAGGCATGTCTATAATTGCTTTGACTTTTTCCGGATCGACCTCTATGCCTCTTCGGGAAACTATGTATCCCAATAATTTTCCTAACGTGACCCCAAAAACACACTTCTTAGGGTTTAGCCGAACTTTGTACTCTTCAAGTCTCTTGAAAATTATGTCGAGTACCCTCAAATGGTCTTTCCTAGTTGCTGATTTGGCCAACAGGTCGTCTACATAATCCTCCATTATATTGTGCATCATGTCATGGAAGATCATGGTCATAGCCCTTTGATATGTGGAACCTGCGTTTTTGAGACCGAAGGGCATGGCGTTCCAACAGTATGTACCCCATGGGCAAGTGAATGCCATTTTGTGTTGATCCTCAGGAGCAATGCGGATTTGATTATAACCGGAGAAACCATCCATGAGGGATAGCATCTCATGTGCTGCAGTTAGGTCTACTATGATGTCAATGTTGGGCAAAGGAAAGTCATCCTTTGGACATGCCTTGTTTAGATCCCGAAAGTCCGTACACACCCGAATCAGCCCATTTGGCTTTGTCACCGGCACTAGATTGGAAATCCATTCAGCATAATCTATAGACCTTATGAATCCGGCATCCAGTAATTTCTTTAACTCGGCCTTGACCAATAGAGCAACTTGGGGATGCATTTTGTGCAACTTCTACTTGACTGGTTTAGCATTGGGTAATAGTGGCAGATGATGTAGAACGAGTTTGGGGTCCAATCCTGGCATGTCAGTGTAGGACCATTCAAAGTTGATCTTCCGTTCTATAAAGAATTTATGAAATTCTGGTTTCTCTTCATCAGTCAATGATGCGGCAAATATGACCATCTTGGGGTCTTCTACAGTTGAAATGTTATCCTCTATTGTGTCCTCAATAAGCATGGCCGATTTCTCCTGTTGCACGGGGAGAAAGTCCAGTCCTCCATCTTTGGGCGCCTCAAAGAGGTTTTTACCTACAGATTTGTCCTTTATTTTTACTATTTTATCGTCAAGAGGTGCCTTTCGGTTTTCACCTAGAGATGTTTCATTTTTTACTTTATTTTTACTTTTGCGACTAGAGGACTGAACAGTCTTGCCGAAGTATGCCGTGCAGTCTAAATTAATAGCAAATCCTGATTTGTGGTCCCCACTGGGTATGCCTTCTCGTAATCCCATGAATTCGGCAATGGCTTCATCATTTTGGAATGTGTCCAGAACTGGCGGTCCTTGTTGGTCCCAATCGACTAGTTCAGGGTAAACTAAGGAGATGCCATCGTCAAGGCTAGTGAATTGGGGTGAGGATGCGGACAGCATGCAGATGGATTCATTGATGTTGTAGATGAGGTTATCATCATCCAACTCTACATTGGACTCTATCCAATATTCTCCTTCACTAGTGTCATATTCATTGTCATAATAAGGAGTGAAGGTTTTAAAGCCCTAGCTATCAATATCATCTGACACTTCGGATAGATTAGACTGAGGGGGTTCAGATGATGGTTGTTGTGTGTCATGGGAAGTGGTACTAGGATTTTGACTATTTGGTGCCTACTCAATTTTGAATGTTTGCCAAAATTGTTGTTCAGAGGTCAGTTCCCCTGGTTCAACAAACAAATCATCAAGACAATAGTCACTTAGGGATCGTTCGAAGCCAAATTCCCACTCGTGGGAGTTTGTTTTGGTGAGGGGTTCCCTAGTAGTCTCGACATTGTCAAAAGCATGTACTTGCTCATTTAAAAGTCCAGAGGTATGTCGATCGCCATTGGTAAGTGATCCAAACCCTAATCCAAGATACTTCAAAATTTGAAAAGTTTCTATTGGTTCCCTTCGGCCTGTTTTGTCTTTTCCTAGGCCACTAGTACCATCGTAGCCTTTAGCCTTCATGAAGTCATAACCTTTGCCATATATTTGAACTAGTAATGGGGGTAATGTGACTGTATCCTTATAGATCCATCCTGTGATGTCAGCAAGGTCTTCCTCACTCATGTCTCCCCACTTGATAAAAATTGTATTTGGTGGGACTATGAAGGTTTCCTGAGGTTCCATGCGGAAACATGGCTGACCATAGTCCTTGGGAGATCTAGGCATTGTTGTTATGTTGTATGTTGTGTGCAGTTTGAATTCTCCGCAGCCAAGGTCCTGGATTTTGACAGTTGATTCAGTCTTAGGGTTGGTGGAAGGTGGTGGTACGGCGGAAGATGTGGATGGAGCGGATGTGGAAGATGACATGAGTGTGGAAGGGTCGATGTACTTGGATGATGAGGAGCCAGGTGCTTCTCGGTTAATAGGTACTCAGTTTTCGGAGATACCCCTTAAATTGGTACAATATTGGAAAGGGTCGGGGTCTCCGTATATGGTGACTTCTGTACCGTCAAAAGGAAACTTGAGGCATTGGTGGTATGTTGACGGAACGACTTTTAAAGCATGGATCCATGGACAGCCAAGTAAAATGTTATATGGTAGTTCCAAATTCAGGACCTGGCAGGTTGTGTCTACAATGACTAGTCCCACTCTGATAGGGAGAGAGATAACACCCCTTGAAGAGCGTTCCTCGTCATTGTATTCTTTGATCACTATGCTTTTCGTTGGGTCTACGCACGCGTCAGAGAACCCAAGAGCCTTAACCAATTTGAGGGAGCATATATTCAACCCTGCTCCGCCATCTACTAAAACCCGCCTAACTTTGTGCTTGTGGACAAAAGTTTCTATGTGTAATGCGTCATTATGGTTGGTTTTATGTGATGATTAGTCTTGATCTAAGAAGGTGACGTGGTGTGGCGTGGTGAGATATCCCACCATAGTTTCAAACTGATTGACATCGATGTCCTTAGGGACTGACGACTCTAGGAGAGTTTTGTCTAGGATTTCTTTGTGCGCAGAAGAGATACGAAGCAGCTCAAGGATAGATATTTGCGCGGGAGTCTTTCCTAGCTGGTCAATGAGGTTGAACTGACTCTTGGGTTTCCACTGTTGTGGGGTTGAGACAGGTTTTGGCTATTTAGCCGATGAAGCAGGTTGTGATTGTTTAGCCGATGGGCCCGGTATTGTGATTTTGGCTTGTCTAGGGGGAGGTGGGCCAGCTATAGTGACCTTGCCACTGCGAGTAGTAGCATTACACTAGGGTGCTCTCTTGACCGTAATGGTATTAATGTACCCATCTTCAGTTCGGACATTGTTTATAATTGGTCCACTAGAATAATTGTACTTGACTCGGGGGAAGTTAGCTTGGTTCTGTGAACCTGACGTGGACGCATTATGAGAACCATGATCCTGTAGTGGATTCTTGTGGATAGTATGATCTGCATTGGAGGTGAATTGTGATCCACCTACTTTGATTGTGCGATTTTCAATAAGATCTTGAATTAGGTTTTTCAGTTGTCAACAGTTAGAGGTTGTATGTCCTTTGGCTCAATGGTATTCGCAAAGTGCATTTTCATTCCACCATGATGGTTTGAACTGTCCTGGGTCATATGGTTTGATTTTCGAAAGTGTGATGACCCCATGCTAGATGCATTTCTTAAGGACTTCTTCAATGCGTTCACCCAAATGGGTGTATGTGCGACCCCTAGGAAATTGTCTCATTTGACGATATTGCCCTTGACTATTTTGACCACTTTGGGTGTTTGAAAAAGTATTGGGAGGGGGTGTCAATGTCGTTGTTGGTCTGTTTTGTTGTTGAACCCCCTTCAGGGCTAATACGGGACCTACAGTGTTTGCAGTCTTGGCATCAACAACACCGTCATTTGTAACATGCTTATTCTTAACCCAATATTTGTTTTTGTCAGCTGGTGGATTGATGTTCATGTTTTTGGAACCATATCTCAGTTCTCCCTTTGCGATAAGGTCTTTCTCAATCTGGACTCCCTTTTCAACCAATTCTGTGAAGTTTGTGCAACAATGTATTTGCAAAGCGAATTTTAGGGGTCCTAGAAGTGTTTGGACGAACATGTCAACTTTTCCCTTTCAGGAATGTCAATGTGACATCGACTAGCAAGGCTTCTCCATTTTTGAAAGAATGGAATAAATGTCTCACTAGAGTCTTCTTGCGTGAGATTGCACAAGCTAGTGATAGAGGTATCCATGTCAATGTTGTATGCGTAATTTCTTATGAATTTTCGTTTGAGCTCATCCCATGTTTGGATATCTTTTTGCGTTGAAAACCATTCAAGGGCTTGACCTGCCAAACTTTTGGAAAAAAGTCTCATCAAGTATGTTGGTTCGTAGGCGATATCCATACAGTTGGTTGCGAATTTGCGAACATGTTCAATGGGATTTGTCTTGCCTCTATATTTTGTGAAGTTGGGTGACACGTATCCTGGTGGAAATGCAGGCATACGTAAGTTCGTGTCGAAAGGGTATACATCCAGGTCATATGATATTTCTGATTTCCTGCCTGAAATGTACATGTTTTGCATATTTTTCTCCATATCTCTCATTCTTGCTTTGAGTTCATCTATGGTAGGGTCGATTACGTTTCTGTATGTTGGGTTGCCTGGTACACCATGTGTTCCTGTCTGGTGCATGTGAATGTTGGTATATTGTGGTGGTACGGATTGTTGTGGTACATATGACATGTGTTGTTGGTATTGGAAGTTATGATTTGGTGCATGTTGATGAGTATGAATGTTGGATGAGTATGTTGGGATATGTCCCCCAGCCATGTGTGTCGTTATTTGGGGGATGTTGTGACCATGAATGTTATGGTGTATCAATGATGTCATGGGTTGTGTTATTTGGCCACCTTGTGTAAATTGTTGGTTTTGTACAAGGGGACGTTTGTATTTGTGCCTTGGGAGGCAATGACATTTGACTGTGTTGTTGTGTTAACGTTTTCTTGTTGTCCTTTAATAAAGATACGTCCTGTGGCTCCTCCCAAAGGATTTTGTGAATTACTGCTGAACAAATTTGTCGAAGTTGTGTTCATGGTAGTAGATGTAGTTGTCAAAGGGGGATTGTGGTGACTTGATGATGCCCCCGTGGTATTTACTGTCATGGTAAAAAGAGGATTGGAATAATTTGCCCATGTTGTTGAGGAGCCCAGAGTGGTTCCATCCGATTGGGGTAGTGTTGTGGATGTTGTGGATGATTGTGATCCCCCAATAGATGTAGCATTTATTGTGTTGGAGATGTTTGGGATGTTGGGTGTGGTATGTACTGTCGTTGTGGTCCCAAAGGAAGTATTGTTCGTAGTATTTAGAAGTTGACCACTATGTGACATGTTATGTGCGTTATTGGCATTAGGGTCATGAAGTGTCAAATTTAGCGTGTTGGCATCAAATCCTAGTGGTAACTTAGCTCCTTCACTCAAGAGCATGGCTACGAATCTGTCTCTATCCTGACGAGCTATTGTTTCAGCAAGCTGATAGACCTTTGGGTCTTGTGTCAATGCCTCTATGTTTTCCTGAAGTAGTTGACCATTTTCATCTCTTGCAAGTAGAGTTCGAATGTACTGTTTGACGAGGATTGTGTTGTTGTTGGAGGTTGATTTTCTAGATTGGTAAATGGATCGTACAAGGTCCAGTTTGAGTCATATGGAGGATTGTTGACAGTAAATGGGGGGTCTTGTCTAAAGTTTTCCATTTGTCTCTTTTGTTTTTGAAGTCTTGTTTCAACCATAAATGAGATTGCTCAAATAGGAATGACAGCCTAAATGCAAGTATAACACTATGTGAAGTCTAAGGTTCAAGATGAAAACTAGAATGACTAATGTTTTTGGATTTTTTGTGAATAAGGATATGCAATTTCTATGCAATGTAAGACAAGGTTATCTAAGCACCTCTAAACTCGAACTTTGTTTTCGATTTTGACTGCTAAAGGACTTCGTTGGAAATGACAAGTTGACTAGGTCTAAATGACTAGTGAGTCTTCCTAACTAGACTTTTGAGTTGGAAGAAATCTCACAAAAGAGGACAATGACTAAAGGAGGTTTGATAACTTAGTCCAAGAGGGTCTAATGTTGAAAACTATGTTTTTGCAAAGATGTGCTTAAGATTTTCCTAATCCTAAGTATGCAAGTATGGGCCTAGGGACAGAGTAATGTTGAATGTATGAAACTAGAAGGAATGATGTATGAAACCTATGGTGACTAATGCAAGCTTAGACAAGACTTTGAGCAATTTCAAGTTTTAGTTTCTGACAGAGTCTTCTTGGTGACAGAGTTTGACAAATGGTTGACAATTTGAAGACCTCAGGTTTCGATTGTGAAGTTTAAAATTTTGACAGGCAAATGGGTCACAATTTGGCAAATGCGTCACCGTTTAGCAAATGCAGTTCTATTTTGCAATTGCGGCTTTTAAGTTGATAGATGCATAGCGACACCTACAGATGCGGCATTCTGAGTCTCAAATGTGGTTTATCAGAGCAGTTGTGTTGCAGAATATCATTTGCAGTTCGACAAATGCGACACAGTTTGGTTTCAAAGTGATTTTCGTGTTGTTTTGATGGAAGTTTTGATCTGTTTGATGACTGTTTTGTTTTGAACTGTGGTAAAAACTAGAAAACACTTGACAAACACAGTGTTTTATAAATTAACCAAACACACATCAGAAAAGCACGATCCTAGGTTAGGCCATGACAGTATTCTCTAGATTCCACGTAACCGCATATCTGTAGCATGTGAATTTAGAAGCTTGGTTGCACGGGCTCCCCCTTACAGTGCACTCTCTTCTCAGGCCAACCAAGCTTCCAACCCCCATGAAACTCCCATGGCGAGCTGATCACCTCTACTACAAACTGCGAAGGTGTGGATGCCTTCACACCGACCGGTGCTGCGCTAGCAAATAGAAGGATTTTGGCTTACTACACAAGAGTTTTTAGTTTGGGACCCCCGTTCGAGTGGCCATACATGGGGCAAGAGATTAATCACCATTAAGGTGGCACTCCAGCCTGAAGAGGTTAAGATCAACAGGGTTTAAGGGAGTAAAACTCCGTCCGTATGACACATCCGCACTTGCAACCTTAGGTTTTCCCTTAAGGTTTACATTTATATACCGGTTGGGGGTAGCTTGGCTTTAGCTCTGTTACCGGTTTGAGTCGCGTTGGGGTGATGAAATCCCCAGGCAGGCCCAATTTCTAGAGTTGGTAACTGTTTCTCTTACACCCAAGATCGCCTGAAAGCTCGAGGGGAGAGGATACTCTGATGTACCAAGTCAAGGTAAATAACAAAAAAGAATGGGTCTGGTTTTCTGATCACAAGGTTTTCACCAAGCGAGAGCATACTCACCTACCATTCCACAATCACAATCAAGCATAAAAGACATGATTTCGTTTTATATGCACCAAACTCAAATGTTTGCTAATCTAAGAAAACAAACACAAAGTTTATTTATTCCTTCTTTGACAAGCGAATCTGCAAACAATGAATATTAGTAGTCTCTTATGTAATGGTCTTCGACACATGAAAGAAGATTGCCACACGCTACAAGAAAATATTAGTAACACAAAAGATCTAATCTAATTAACATGCAGGACTAAAGAACACAGAGAAAAAAAAAAGAAAACAGAAAAACAGAAAACCAGAAAACCAGTAAACAGAAAAACCCGAAAACCTAAAAATCAAAATGGCAAAACTGAAAGAAAATTTTACCAGACAGATGCAGCTCAACAGGGCAGATGCATCGTTCGGGTCTTCAAGTGCGGCTCGGGAGATCAAATGCATCGTTCGGGATGTCAGTTGTGGCTTGTCAGTCGATTGTGTCACTTCTGTCAGCAGATGCGTCACGGCGCATCAAATGCATCGCGATGTTTTAAAAAAATAGTTGCGTTGATCCGTACCTGTACTTGCAAAACAACAGAAAACAAAAAAAAAACCGTACGGAAACAAGCAAAATAGAGTCGGGTTCACCAATGTAATCAAGGGAAAAATCAGATTTGTTAGATGGTTAGATCAATAACACTAAAATCCATTGAAAATAACGAAGCACAAAGGAAAAAAATGATGAAAAACAAAAGGAACGATATTACCAAGAATCTCCATCTTCCATGATTCACCTTCGTTACACCTCCTAGCTTGCAGTAAATAAAGATGCCCTCAGATTCGTGAGCAATTATGACAAATGACAAGACTAAAGCAAGTTTTGAAGGATTTACTCAAAATCTAAATGCCTATGTCTAAAAGCCTATGATTGACAATGCCTATGCCTTGATTAAATGACTATAATAACAAATAATGAAATTGCCTATGGAGATTTAAGTGTGAAAGCAAATGCCTATAATAACTATGCAAAATGTCAAAATGTGTGTGTCCTTGAAAAATGAGAAGAAGATGGCATTTTATAGAAAAGGCCATTTCGAATGGACGAACGAGATAAATTGATGAAATGAACGATCCAGATTAAACTTAAGAATCCCTAATTAGGGTTAGGGCAAAATCCTTAATCGAACGGTCAAAATAAAATCGGATAGGACGGTGGAGAATAAATGAGACAAATTAATTAGAAAATAAAGATTTTCGAAAAATCAAGAAGATAAGATTGCCCGATTTGCTTGATTCGAAAAATCAAAGAGATAAGATGTGGAATTTGAAGATAAGATTTGAAAAATCAAGAATCTACCCGATTGCTTGATTTTTGGAAGATAATTACTAATTTGAATTAAAATAATTCAAATTATGAATTTGAGAGATAATAAATAATCTTTTTCAGATTATTTATAAAAACAGTGACACTTAAGATTGAGATGACATTTTAAATAATTTAATTTATTTAAAATGAGAAGAATATTAATTGGCAATTAAAGAATTAAATTTAATTATTTAATTTAGCAGATAAGACCAATTAATTAAATAAATTAATCAATTTATTTAATTAAGACAATTAGTGACATATTAAATAAATAAATGTAATTCATTTATTTAATAATCAGGAAAAATTAATGAATAAAGGGAATTAAATAAAATTAAGAAATTTATTTAATTAAGGGAAAGACTTAGACAATTAATGGCGTATTTAATAAATAAATAAAATTTATTTATTTAATAATCATGAAGAATAAATGACATGAATTAATTAAATAATTATGAATTATTTAATCAATAGTCGAATGTGGACCAAGGACATAATTAAATGTCTTAATTATGCTAGGATGAAAGTGGTAAAAATGAAGCTTGCAGGCCTAGGTCATTTTTAGGTGTCTACACCACCATATGTTTTATAATCAAAGGAGAAAAACCCAAAATAACCCCACCACTACCATCTAAGTGATTAGTGTGAAATAACAGTGTCTCTTTCCAAATGATGGTGAGGATGACATCTAAGAAAATTGCACTGAATTTCACTTCTTGAAGCATAATTGCATCATAATGGTTTTTTTAATGGGTTTATTAACAAAAAAAAGTTTATGATGTAGGAGCATCCAAGGTGTAAGGGAAATATTGCATCAACCAAAAATAAAAGTTGTTTCTTTTCAATAAGGGATAATTGGCTAAGGTTTGTTGAGCATGAGAATAGAGTTTATGTTTGATGTTTTGAAGATGTGCAAAAGTTCAAGCTTTGAGCCTCAGGCTTACCGCTTATCGCTTCCTAGAGAAGGAGTTAGTCATTTTCTACTTAAGTTTGATCAAGTTTCAAACTTTGGAATTGTTTTTTACTCATTGCTAAAGAGATCAGACATCGAGCCTTGGCATTAAGACTTACACCTTGACTTAACTACTAAAGATGTATGATGTATGGAGGAACTGCGAACCCTGACACTTGAAAGGATGGAAGTTGGTAAGGATGGGTTTCAGTCTTCGCAAGAAAGAGGTTGGGATTACACCTTACTCGAAAGATGGTAGGTGATATGAAGGAGGAACAAACTCCGACATCCGACATTCAATAAGCTGACTCATTAGAGTGACATGGGGATTTCGAAGAGACCTTGTTTCATGTCTCTTTGACATAGCCACATGTGGACAAGTGCTTCCCTTTTTGGAACCTTGTCTTGTCCATGGGATTCTTCCAAGCATGTGAATTTTTAATTCACATTTATTTTTCCAACTACCTTCCCTTTTCCCATGGGGATTTTTGAGGAATTCTAAAATTCCTCAAAAGTCGCTTTCATTCCCACTTGGGGACAAGAAGTTCCTTTTTGAGGAAATCTTCTCATCCCCCAAGGTACTTGCAAGGTACTTGTCCTTCCTCCACATCATGTACCCTCCTTCCACCTCATTTACACATCATCTTTTTCAAGCCACTTCACATGCCACATGTCAATATGTGAGGGCTTGTGAGTCCTCAACTCACCATAGCCCTACATCTTGGCCTTGTTGGTTTAATTTCAACTGTCCATTTCTCTAGAGAATTCAAAATTCTCTATAAATACCCCCTCTTTTCTCTCATTTAGGGGGGAGATCATTGTGCTAACCAAACTCTTGCAAAATTTTCATTTGAGCTATACTTAGCTAGAATTCTCATTTGCTTGCATACAACATAGCATCCTCATCTATTTTCCATCCATATTGCATCCCATTCATACATCTTTTTCCATCAAGAGGAGCATATATCACGTCAACAAACGAAGGGCCAACCAAAGGAGTAGCTTAACAAGGTATTATCGTTCTATCTATTTTGTTAGGTTTAACTTTTAGCCCAATCTTGAGGTGTTAGGTGTTTAGGTGTTTAGGTGGTTTCTTGCATGTTTTGTGTTGCTGCTCATTTTTGGGACTACGTTTACTCCTGATCACAGTAGTAAGAAATTAAATCAATGATAACATCTAGGATCTCAAAAGATATAAATTCAACTTGTGCTTACTAGTTTAAATTTCTTCATCAAGATTTTAAGGATTTAAGTGTTCATGGCTAGGTTTCCCTTATGATCCACTAAAAATAATTGAGGTTCTTCAATATAATACAAAGGCACCATAGGAAGGGCATGTTGGAGCTACAAATAGGAGTTGGTATAAAAGGATTATTTTGAGTATGCATTAAAATTGTTAAAATTAGCCAATATAGTCAATACCTAGAGGAGTGTGTTTCCATACATGTTTCTTATCCTTATATTTGTCATATTTTGCATTTCCATATTCCCTACCCTTCTTTTCCATGCTTGTCATCCTATTTTCATGTTTGTTTGTTAGGTAGAACATGGAAATAAACCCATTGGTATTTGTGTCATCATATTGAATGCATTTTTTCCTCTTGCTCTCTTTTTTTCTAAGTAAAATAATCAAGGTTTGATCTTACATGGTATGGATTTGACCCAAAAGTTAATTTTTGATTATTTAATTTTTTAAAAATTGACTTTTGGGTCAAATCCATACGATGTAATATCAAACCTTTACACCACAAAAATTAACTAGGAGGGATGTGGAATCCAGGGTTTGGGATAAATGTATAGACTTCTAGGCTAATAAATGATAGAAACATGATAACAAATATGATTACAATATGAATAAGAATGGATGTATAATAATTTGTATAAGATTAAATAAGGATGGTCTAAAATTAGGAAATGAGATGAAGTTAACATAAAAGAATGTATTCACTATGTAATTATATTAAAACAAACTCTAAAATAGGCCCAAAAATGAATAAGAATTAGCATGGTTATACAAATATCACCATTAAAAAATATATATAACATGGGGTGTATTGGGGCATGCCCTACTTGAGCCATAAAACTTACCATCCTAGTGGATAAACAAGACTAGGTTAATAATTCTACTTATCACTAGATTATTTTTTATTATTTGTTTTTGTGTGCACTCATTTTATTAGAGTTGTAGTGAGGCTTATAAAATTAGAAATATTGGGAGCCGACTCGGGTAGCGGGGTTGGCTTGAGGCTGTGGGATGGCTCCTCATGGTCTTGGGTTCGATTCTGCTCTCGGTACTTATCTGGTGGTTGTGGTAGCCGGCGCTGCAGACACCCTCAAGGACTAGTCTCGCTCCCCCCCACTCGCCTCTAAGTGACGTTGGGGCGGGGGGGAGCGGGGACACCCTGAGTTACCAAAAAAAATTAGAAATATTGGGCCCCAATATTGAAATTGGATAGTCACTATATCTTTTTGAAATAAACTTGTTTATACATATTTTTAAGGAGGGAGGGACCTTGAGCCTGGACCTCTCAACTTTCTTGTATATACACATTCCAGATTTTATATTCAAAAGCATTTAAAACTATTTAAATAGCTTTAATTAATATTTAGATCATGTAATATTAATCCATATCTTAAATTTAAATTACATGGAGATAAAGAAAATAATAAGGAAGGCCAAGTCTATCATGTTGAATTGCTTTATGGAGCATAATTCCATATCCTAAAGTAATGAGGAAATTTTTTTATTGATGTTAAACATTATTAATAGAAAAGACATGAAAATATGTTTTAATTATTTATACATGGTTTAAAATACTAAACAAACATTATACACATATTCACACAAGAACTAAGAATAAAAACCTTACAAGTATACAAAATTAACTATTCAATACTATTTGAAAATAAATATTAGAATATATGTAAATACATCCTATATTTTAAAAAATAATTAGAGAGATTTTGTATTGAGTATGTTAAATTTATCTCCTAAAATAGAAAGATTCATCAAGTTAAGCTCAATGAATTGTATAATGCATGTAAATAAGTAAATATCTAAATTTGACTCATCTAGGTTTGATTTAGCCTAATAAAAATGTGGGTATTCAAAAAAGATATCCAAAGTTATAATATTATTTACATAAGTTATAAAAAATTACTAAGAAAAAATATAAAATCCAAAGTCTAATGTTTATAAATGAGTATCACTAAATCCATATCTCAAGGAACAAAAGATATAGAGGTTGATAAGAAGTGTATTAGTTACTACAAATTCCAAAGGATATTTAAGACATCTTATAGCCCATAATATTTTTGAAAACAATGTATGCTAATAAATTTATCTAATGTCTAGGCCCGTTCAGGGCCTTAGCTGGGTTAATCCAGTTTCAAAGGGTTCAATGGAGGTTGTCTGGGAGAAGCCAATGGAGGGGTGGTAGAATGTCAATTTTGATGGTGCCTCCAAAGGTAACCCTAGACCATTAGCGGAAAAGTTTATTGTACGTGATTGGAAGGGGAATGTTTTGGATTTTGGGGTGAAAAAGCTGGAGGTAGGAACGAACAATGTAGCTAAAGCAATGGCATCACTAATGGAAAGCAGAGTTGGTAGAATACTAGGGGCTTCAAAGTTACATCTAGAGGGTGATTCTCAAATCATTTTTTAGGCAATCATGAAAGGAAGTGTTGAAGCGTGGTATTTGCAGAATTTAATTACTAAATGTAAGGAGGAGTTAGCTTCTTTTGAGGATTTTAGGATTAGCCACATAAGGAGGTCGGGGAATGCAAAAGCAGTCACTTTATCTAAATGGGCTTTAACTTTTGATGTAGTTGGTGAATTAAGAGTTGAAGATTTGCAACAATTAGATCTTGAGGAGGCAGTTTAATGTGAAGGGACGTACCAGGCATTTAATGAGAAGGCAATAAGGTGGTTCGTACTTCAAAATGAATGAAGGAAATTTGAAGAGTTGGGTGGTGATGGGGCTGGTACATTCCTCTTTAATGGTGGAGCCTGTGGTTTTAATGTGGCTTAAACACTTTCTTTCCTCAAATCTCAATGCTTCTACTGAGTTTTGTGGTGGAAAGAAATTAGGAAATGGTCTGGTTTTTTGTGTTGGCGTAAAATTAACCATTTCACAATGGAGGAAAATTTCACACTCATGACAAAGCACCAACTTTTTCCATTCCATGGTGAAGCTTCGGAGAAGAGACTGAAAGGAATGTTTTTGTTTACTGACGAGCGGATGGTGCAGTGTGTGCAGCTAATGTTGGGCTCGGGGTTTGAAACTCTCAGACATAGATACCACACGAACATGGACATCTATTCATTGATCATCACATGGGGATTGGATGTAGGTGAGTCGGTGAAAATAGTGAGGAAGGTGATGGAAGCGATTGTTCACAGTGATTATTTGGAGGGGATGGATTCGATTTTGGAATGGGTTGTTACAGGTGTTGGGTTGGATGTGATTGAAGGTTTGTTGATAGTAGAAGGAGAAGATTTTGAGGGAAGTATTCCCTTCGTGAGATGGCCAGAAGGGAACCTGAAAGCTTGTTGGAGACAGGATGCAAGGCGTGGGTGGGAGGCCTTGAAGTTGTTTGTGGAGTTGATAGAGGTCAAAGTGATGATCGCCCAAACACAAGTTGAAGTTACAAGGATGGAAAGACTAGCTTTGCGTCCTAGGAAGAGGAAGGAGAAGAGAGTGACAAGGAGTGATGCGGACCCGGGTAGTTCGACATGAGAGATATAGTTTTTTTATGCTTTTTGTGTTAAAAAGTTTTTTGAATTGTCTTTGTACATTTTTTTAAACTTGGGGTTTAGCCCTATAAGGGAGTAACTGGGTTAATGGTTGAATGTCAGGCAGTTGGGGTAGGTTTCCATTTTTTTGCTGTGAAAACAATGCTGAATTTTTTGGCTAGAATCAAAGTAGTAGGTAAGGGTGTTGGGGGGTTTTTTGATCATTTTATGATACAATGATGCTATTTGTAGATGAGATTTTGGTGTTAGAAGGAAGTATGTAAAAAAATCAGATGTTGTACTGACTTTTTGAATTAATAAAATAAAATCATATTACCGACCGAAATTTTTTTTATCTAATGTCTAGAATATCAATTCATATTCAATATTTATTGAAATTGAATAGGTTTATAAGGAAATTTTGATTTGAACCTAAAAAAATACTCCCATATAAGACAAGTTCATTATAAAAACATAATTTATAACTTGTTTAGTGACCTAAAATGGTTCAACAATAATGGTTTCAACTTCATATTTTTTTCCTAAGTATTTTCTTATTCGAGTTGTACCCAAAATTTTCTCCAATTGAAACTTGTGCTCAACATGGTATTGGTTACATGTCTCACTATATACTTGGATTAACTCTTTCAACCTTCATTTCACTTAGAGATGTATTTACCATACTTCCTCAAAAAACTTTTTAACCTTATGGAATCCAAATCCACTTTGTAACCTTGACTGTGTATCTTATCGCAACATCAAAGGGGCTTAATGGTAAAACTAATATTTTTTTTCAAAATGAGGCTCATTAGTATGATTATAAATGACTCAATTATAAGAATTTTGAGCTATGCTAAATATTCATCATAAATATTAGTATACATATAATTATAGCCTCTCAAGAGATACATCAAAGACTTATTTTATAGTTTAGTTTAAACATCCATTAGAAATGGAAATAAGTATACTTATTCAACTTATTGTCCATATTCGCATACATTGTGTTCCAAAGAATTCCAACAAACCATAACTCTATTTAAAAATCAAACTTTGGAAAATCATAACACACCTAAACATTAGAAAAACAATAATTTAGTTGCTTCACTTAGTCACATAAACACTATTTACCTACTCATTTAATATATTTTTAAAATTTTCCTTATACAATATTGAGGGAAGGATGTTTGAGTTTTTCACATCGACTTCTTGACCATGTGGAAAAACCATATGGAGGTAGATGCATTATTATATTTTCATTACCTAATTTAATGGTCCAAATATTGGGAAATCACACATACATTTTCCTCCTTTATTATATCTATACATGTTTTCTATTTAAATAATGTTGTGCATCATGCATATATACTTCTAGTTAGTCAAAATTTCTTATGTCATAAAAAATTTTGTTTGTCCCCTTTATCACTATGGATCCACATTCTTTAGCCATGATTAAGCCAACCAAATATGCTACTATAAGCTTAAGGACCTACAATTTTATGCTTAATTTAAAAATTATTTATGGAGAACCAAATTTATATTCCTAAACCCTCACTCAAGCTTATGGTAAACATAGCAACAACTATGCCACAATGTACCACATGTCCTTCCTATTTTCTAGCATAGTATAGACTAAAATGTTGGAGAAATTGAAACCTGTCACCAATGTAATCATTCATAGTTTAAATAAATAATCTATTGCCTTGACCACAAGAAAATAAATGAAACGTATAGAGAGAAAATCAAAGATTTTATTTCTAATTGTCATTTTGAAACTTCAAGTTTTAATATAAGAATAAATGACATGTAAGTGGTAGGGGAGAGGAATCAATATTTGAGCACCCTATTTTCATGCCTCTCAAAATCTTATGTGGAAATTTCAAATCCCTCCCATTTTTATAGTGGCTTACTTGGCAAGGCCCCTACTTATAAGTAATTTTTCAAGTCCACATCATCAACTATGATGCCACATCAACATTCTTTTATTGAGGTATCCAAAAAGGCCCTAAAAAAGGGTAGACCAATAGTTGTGCACTAAGTCATGTTTTATTGATATGTTGATGTGTCACCACATGATTTGTTACTTTTTAGATCTAAGGAAGATATTTTATTCAATTTTGAGTGCTCATGATCAACACTAACAACTTGAAAGTTACTAGTGTTAGTGTTATAGTAGTAAAAATATTAGGCATTAAATCAACAAATGTTATCACAACTATTCGAACATGTTCAAATATTGGGTCCTCCCCAAAAGTTGAAACTTAAACATGAAATTTTATTAAATTTCTTAATTATGAGAAATTTTCCAAGTCATGAAAATTTTGATATACTAAATCATGTGTTCTCAAACTAAGGTCCATGAAGAAATGGAGGAAGCCTACTCCAATTTCCAAGTTGATCATTTTTTTCTATATTGTGTTTAAGTTATGATAGTTTGTATCATCCCTAATGGTTTTTTTTTTTTTAAATATTAGTATACTTCGTATTTACTATTCTTTCTTGAATATATTTTTTTCCCCTCAAAATATAATACATATACTCCCTAAATAAAAGGGTTCTTACATGATGAGCTCTCTATTCTTAGAAATTAAGAATGATACACTTAGACACTTCATCTTCAAATACATTATTTATAATTATTGATATTATAATAAATATAATTTTGGATAATTATCAGGATATATATTTTCTTGTTGATGGCCTTAACCATTGTATTGGTATTTTTTTAGTATTTATAATATCCTATACATTTGTATACTAATATATTTTTTTATATAAATTACCAGCCTAATCACTAATACTATGAATTATACATTTCATCCTAACTTTCAAAAATGTCTAAACATGACTTAACATATATTCAAATTATAACAACTTACAACTACAACACACACTCATACACAATCTCATACTTATTTTCATATATTTAAATATTATATTTATAATTTTTTTAAATTCAAACATCCATTTTAATTAAATTGTAAATACTTCTAAATACATCCTTATAAAAAAATTATATAATAATACAATCATATAAAAAATATTATAGTCTAATATAATAATGATATTTATATAAATAATCATCATAACTTAATAGAAATTGAGTGTGATATAAAGAGAACTCAACACTTAAGTCAAAATAGCTTATCACCTTAAATTATTGTAATGTGAATAAGGAAGAATATAATATTTATCACTAAGTAGCAATCAATACCATTGTATTGAAAGCAACTTATGATTTAAATTTTAAATTCAAGACAGAGATATTCAAACAAATTTTGTCCATAAACGTTCATGTCTTCACATAATAAAGTATTAGATTTGATTTTGAATATTTTAAGAAAAAACAAAAAAATTAGAATAAAATAAACATCAACATTGTCATAGAATAAAATATTAGATTTACTTGTAATAAAATATATGTAATTTGTATGCAGAATATTATTAAAAAAAAAAATTATTTATTTTTGTTGTGAAAGTTGCAATGATATGGGTATCAATTTATGTGAATCAAATTGATTTGAATTATTGTTGACAACATCCTTTCAAAAGAAATATCTATGTGATATTAAAATATAAATTTACAAGTATATGGAAATAATAATAATATATGTATATATTTCAAGTTTTATTTATTTGCATATACAATGAATATAAAATGTAACTTTTATTTGTAATATATGAAGTGATGTATGTTATATTTAATAATGAAATAATAAGTCTATATTTTTCTTATATATTGTGTATTCGTGGGATTTTAAATATTATTTAATTTAATAGTTAAAGATAAATTTTCATCAATAAAAATAAGACAAGTATTTATCTTTTTTAATGTGAATGAGGTATAAAATTATTATTAATTATTTAATTATTGAACTAAATGATATGATATAATATGAAAAAAAACACAAAACACATTTGATATGAATTCTTCTTAAAACCAAATATTCTCTCCCATGTCTTAATTTCTTTATATAAATATAAAATTTAAATTAATATTATATTCAATTTATGGCTTTTAGCTTAGTTTATTTGTGGAGGATAGTTTTTTTTTTTAAATTAAAAAGATGACACTAAGACAAGTAATGAAGTTACTAGCATGTTAAACACTAAGATTAAATGAATATAATTGATAAGTAATTCTAAAATTTGATATTTGAAAGATTAAAAAAAATATTAATAAAAATATAGTTTAAGTAGAAGTTTAAAAAATAAATTTGAAGTGGAAATCAAATTTTTAATTCATAAATTGTGGAGTAATGATCTATTATACTAAAAATTAAAAACATAAAAACCAAAGATGAATAATGTAGAACATGTATGAAACTAGGTTAATAGATGATAAAACCAAGATCTTTTGACTTGTATAAGAAAATATCTTCTACACCAATAAACAAACCTCTCTTATTGTTGGCATCTCAATGGTGCACTAGCATCTTGTATGAACCAAAAACTGATAATGTCACAAAAAATAGCAAAATAACTACTACTATTTTGATTGTTAAGAACTCTTAAAATATATGAAAATAACAAAGCTAAAATAAAGTAGATTAATTGAAATGTAGATTAGTTGAAATATAGATGATGAAATGAAGACAAAGAAAGCAGTCACAACTAACCAAATGATGAAGCCTCCAACAAATAAATGTCTTCAATACCTACACACATAAGACTGAAAGAAAATGTTGTGGCTATTTAGGGGCTTGCCTCAATCAAACTATAGTACCCCTCTGTTTATGCTTATGCTTTCTGCTGTTATGTTTTCACACTGTTAGACTATGATACCTTGTTTGGATATTTTGATCGCTGGTTATGAGCGATAGTGGATTTATTCTATGACATGATGATACATTGTTTGGTGATTATTGATTTCAGACATGATTTGATATAGTTTAGATGTTTACTTTCAGTTGATTATTGCTATGTACATGTTTATGATGGACTAACAACTATTTATTTTGTCAATTTGTTGAGACGTGTATTGGTGTGGAGAACGGAATCGCATCACTCGCTTGCGAGTGCCCTGTGATATCCGTGATTTTCTCCACACGGTGTGTTTTTTTAATGCTTGATTTATATATATATGCATGTTATTTGCTTGGTTGCAGGAATTGCAGGTACATGACACCGACTCCACCTAGGTACTCAGGTCTGAGCGTGTCAAGACTCAACGAAAATGTTGATCGGGAGATAGTAGTTTGGTTCACCCTAGTCTAGTTTATAACCCGGTCACTGTACTTTGTCTGTTTTTAGTTTGAGTCATAGGTTGTTTTGTATTCTTCTGTTTGGATAAATTATTTGAAAGGCAAATTTGGTTAATTTTTAATGATAGTTTATTGTGTTTTAAATCATTGTTATTTAAATTAATGTTTAAATGTGGAAGATATTAGTTGCTTAAATATTTAATTAATTAATTAGCTTATTTGGTTAAATGGTTTGATCATAAAAGAACAAAATTATTTAATTAAATAAATTAATTAATTAAATTAAATTATTAAGTGTGTAAATAGTTTATTTAAAAATTAAATAATTATTTGTGAAAAAGGTATTTTGGTTATTAAATAAATGGTTATATTTTGGAAATTATAAATTAAAATAAATGCATGCATTTGGAAATTGTAAATTTAAATTTAATAAATTAAATTGCATGCATACTGAAAATTGGAAGATTGCCGAGAAGTGGTGGGAAGATATTTTGTAACCACTTCTCGACATGTGTGTGAGTGCAATAATTGTTTATGGTTGTTGAAAATTTGTTTACGGAGTTTATTATGGATCTGGGATTGCACAGAGGTTATTGAATTTCCTCACGGGAAAATTATCAGAGCTTTTGGCAAAATTTCTCTGCTTTTGTTATTTGAGAAATATTGTATATTTGTGGTAGATTTCTGGGTGGGAAGTGCTTTTGTTTTGGTAGAAGAATCATTGGAGGATTGTGTCTTTACGAGCAATAGAGGATTCTCTTTTCTACAGCCATATCACAAGTTATAGACAACAAGGTGTTACAGGTATTTTTCTTGTTATTTAGTTTCTTGGTTATTGAAATGAAAATCTGGTTGTATAAATCCCAACTTCTTGGCTATTGTTTATGGAAAATCTTTTGTTGTTATTTGTTATTTGTTTGTTAAAATTTTCAAGAATTTAGATAAGATTCTTTTAGAAAATCCCTGTGAATATTTTAGAAAAGAAATTGGGGAAATTGACTTTTTAGTGAATGTTTATTGTTTAAAATTTTTAAAAAAATAGCCCTGTATAATGATAATTTTTCCAAATTTGCTGTAGAAATTTTTTTATCAGAAAATAATCTCTATATTTGAAAGTTCTTGTGATATATTTTTTTTTTAAATATATATATATATACATGTTTATATATATATATATGTATTGTTGTGTATTTTTATGTAAAAGTTCTTACAAAATCGCCGTAAGAAAATAATTATTTCCAGACAAAATTCGTCATAATATTTATAAAAATTCTGGAAGTTTCATTTTTATTTATCTGCCATACGGGCGAATTCTGGAAATGTTTTTTTTTTTTTTAAATTACAGTATGAAAGGGGAGGGCCGAAACCCTCCCCATAACTTACAGTGGTGGGCGCAGCCCACCAAGGCTATGCACAGCAGCCAGGCTGTTGGGCGCAGCCCTGGGAAGGCTACGTCCTTCCCACGGGAGCCGACCCCTGTTCGCAGCCCCTATTTTTGTTAATACATATGTTTTAAATAAAACTTAATAAAATACAGTTCCTTTTTAATGTTTAAAACGTGGAAATTTATAAATAAATTTTTAATTTCGATTATTTATATGATGTCATATTTTGTAATTAAATATATATATATATATATATATAATATGGGATCATATTTGATTAAATGAATATTTATCTCAATATGTGTATATTATGTTAAAATATATATATATATATATATTTGGAAATTATTTTTGAGATAAATTATATTTTCTTTAGAAAATGATGTATGTGTAAATTAATATTGAGAAATTATGGAACATAATAAATGGTGAAATTGAGAAAATTAGAAAAATAGATAAAAGGAAACAGTTATTATTTTTATTGTTTTTTTTGAAATTGATCCTTTATTAAAATGATTTATAAACATGTTTTCAAAATGATACATATGGATTTAGTATATCCAAATGATAGACGTGTATTGCTTTAAAATTGTTTAAATTTTTGTGATTGGGCAAAATGGGAAAGTCTCTAATGATTAAGTCTTCCAGACCAACTGTTAAATGGGGATTGTGAATGTTAAGTTAAAATTCTTATGTTAACTAAGGATGTGTACATGACTTTGCATGGAAATTTGTCACTTGTTTTATGAACAATGACTTGATGTTCGTTATAACACTGTTAGTCTTTTATATTGATTTGGTTTTATGTACACCATATTAACCTTAGTCAGAGAACATAGATTCCTTTGTTATGTTTAGGGGAGTGGCTATTTGTAAGGGCCGACACACAAAGTGGTGTCAGGGTAACTTACCAATAGTTAGTAAGTTAGTGAAAATTAAATGACACAGTAGTTAGATTTAAAACGTTTAACAAGATATTTTGCCTCACTTATGACTCTTGAGCTACTTCAATCTTGAGAATAAGATGAGAAGGCCTGGAATGGAAAATCGGTGTCTTGTTTCTTCAAAATACATTTGATTCTGCAATGGTTTGCAATGGGGCTGGTTTTTGTAAGAGGTTACCAGGGTAACCCAAGGTTGGGGGCTGGAACCTAGGAAGAAACACCAGGGTAACCTTTGCAATATTGTGATGACACTCCACCTAAAATAATAGTTAACCTTGTGTATGTGAAACAATCAATTGTCTAAATCTGGAAGCAATGTAACCATTAGTTTGTTATGTACTAGTGTCTAGGGTTAGTAGATTAGGTCTAGGTAACCTTATTACTATCTCCTAGCACGGGGGGTGACCTACGGGTACCACATGGTTGGGTGGAACATGCACCTTACTCCATTGGGTCCCCAATTTGATCATGGCATCGAGAGCTTCATGGATGGAGAGCTGCTTTGAAAACTTGGGTGCCGCATAATAGTGGTTTACAATTCCTCGAGAGGAATGAATTTTAGCTGAAATCACATATTTTTAGAAAATATAATGATTTAAGCCTTAAAAAGTTCCATTTTAAGGATTTCAATTGAAGAGGGTTTGATCAAATCACCTTAGATCAAACCCCCTTTGATAGAACCTCGCTAGTTTTAAACCATACCTATAAATGCGTCTCCTTTACACCTATCAAAATGCTGATAAAAAATCACTTTTGATTTAGATTTTGGGGGATCAAATGAGTTCATTTAAAATTTATTTCAAATGATTATGGTATTCCTCAGAACAAGCTATCCAATGAGTATAATTTTAATATGTTTTGGTTTTGTTATGTATTTGTTTTTTAAGTTTTATTAAACATAGGTTTTTCATCGAAAATGAATTTCTTTGTTCTTCACAAGTGGAAAATAGAAGATTATCAAAAAAAATTGAAAATATAACCAGATATTGAATTGTCCTTGATCCAACAAAAAAATAAAATAAAATTTTGACATATACAAAAAAAGTTACGCTTATACGATCGTTGTGTCTGAATTGTAATTCGTTTGACTTTGAAACTTGATTAAGGAAAAAATATTCAATAAAAAACTATCTAACCAAGTGGAAGCACTAGATATCAGAGTTACAAATCTAAATTTGAAAAAATTAGAATTTTATCCTTCATGGAAAAAAAGTTATGTGTTATACGGTGTGCGTCACTTTTTAAAAATGTTGTTTTCTAAAAAAAATCTATTTTCGTGGGAGATGGAAAAAGAAGTGCAATTTGATTCCAGAAATTTTGAAAAAAATATTTTTAGAATCTACAGAAAAAATTTGATGAGACTCTAGTTTGCACCATCTTCAAATTCCTAATAGTTTAGCCGCTATAGGTGCCCGAATGTGAAGATTTAGTTAAAAATAATAATTTCAGTGTCCAGTTTGGCCAAAAATTGTAAACCACTATTATGGGATCACCCACTTATATGTATTTTCATCATTGTATATTGTAAATCTTGTAATTATTAAACATCCCTCAATGTTGTGAGGTGAACAATGTAATTGTAATTATTATTTGAACTACCTCATCAGATAGATGAGTATTGTAAATTCTATCAATGCAATGAATGAAACAAGTTTGTACTTTATTATATCTTGAATGAAATTTCAATGTTATGTAATGTTTATCTTTATGTTATAAATTAATATGTGCAATGCGAAATACTTAAGTCACTTATGGAAACTCAAAGTAGTGTAACGTCGCATAGCTTAATGAATGTATGCAACTAATTAATTTAATAATTAAACTTATAAAAAAAAAATTATTACACCTTTATACACATTTGCAACATTCTTAGGTTATTAAGATGGGGCATTACACAAACCCCCATTTCAATGTTTCCACCTCCACAAACAACCAGATAAAAAGATAGAGAAAGTAGTAGATAGTGAAATAGATAAATAGACAAGATAGAAAATGCATAGGCAAGGGATATAATAAATCCCAAGATGCTTAAAGACATAATAAAATAATACATATCACCTATAAGGCTTGAGGAAGCCAAAGAGAGAGAGAAAGAAAGAGCTAGTTGTGAGAGCCAAGAGAGTTTTAGAGAGTGTTGTGAGAACTTGAGAGCATTGTAACAAGCAAGAAAGAGAGCAAGAGAGAAAGAGAGAAAAGAGATAATTTCTAAGAGAGAATGACCAATGTAGACCAAGAGAGAGCAATAGGAATGAAAAGATAGACTTTAAAGAGAGAAAAGGAGGGAAAAGAAGATTCTCAAGCCATTACAAGGCATCCCGAGTTGTTTCCACCGACCAACATAGGTGACAAGTAGCAACATGCTTAGAAACGATCATTTTAACGCTAGTGTCTAGACAAATCACGCTAAAAAAAGGTGGGAATGAGGAGAACACAAGGTTTGACTCAAAGCTAACATACAAAGGTGGCTACTAAAAAGGGGCTCTTGAGCATCCTGACGAAAAAAGGCTAATGCAAGGGCTAAAATGAGCCTACACAAATACTAAGGGAGTGGACACTAAAGTGGATATAACAAATGTAGTTGAAATTACAAGGGGTGCAATTTTATGACACAATAATTTGAATAAGAAGATGTGTGTCAATAAGTGTTTTAGGAGGTATAGAAAAACCCTTAAATTAAATTGTTTTTGCTAAATAATTAATACGAAAATATATTTTTATATAAAGTAATAATAGAACATAAAGTAAAATATTTAATAAAGTTTCTATAATTTTTTTAAATAATTTAAAAACTCATAAACAAATTTAGTAACTGAATATATATAAATATTATTAGAATGTTAATATTTAAGTAGAATTTTATTAATAAAATATTAAATACACATTCATGTTTAAATTTTAAAACTAATTTTAATTGTAAATTTTTTAACTAGAATATTAAATATAAATTAGTTATATCTAAAAAAAGATGTGTTGTATTTTAAATTCAAAACATAAACATACAAATTAATGTTGTCCATAAATGTTCATTGTGTTTTCAAATAATAAAATATTATATTTGAATGACTATTTAAAAATAAAAAATAAAAAATAAACTTGTAAGCTATTTTGTGTCCATAAACATCTACATTGTCAAAGAATAAAATATTAGATTTGCTTGTAATAAAATACAAGAAATTTATGTGTAGAATATTATTAAAAATAAAATATTTTGTAATTTGGTTGTGATAATGATATGACTATCAACTTACACTAATTTGCATGATATCAAATTGTTATGTTTTATTGTTGGCATGATATCAAATTACTATGATTTATTGTTCGCAACGTCCTTTTAAATGTGATGTTGAAGTACAATTTCATAAAATATCTTGAAAACAATAATAATTTATGTATATATTTTAATATTTATTTATTTTTATGTAGAATGAACATAAAATGTAACTCTCTATTTATTGTATATGAAGTGATGTCTCTTAAGTTTAATAATTAGATAGAAAGTTCACAATTTTTTTATATATTTTGTAATATAATCATTTTCAAATATTAATTAATTTAATAGTTAAATATAAATTTTGGCTAGTAAAATAAGATAATTATTTATCATTTTTAATGTGAGTGAGGTATAAAATTATAAGTAATTATTTAATTATTGAATTAAATGATATTTCAATATAACATAATGACATGAAGTCTTACATTCAAAAAGAACTTTCAATAAAGACAAAACACATTTAATGTGAATTCATTTTTAAAAAAAATCCTCTAACTTATGTCTCTACTTATTTATATATAAATATAAATATAAAAAATTATATTTAATTCATGATTTTTAAAAAGTTTTTAACACATCCTCTAGAGCTAAAAATTAGAATCCTTCACTATCAAATATTCATAACTATTAAGATCACACATTTCACCTATAACTTGAACTTTGAGTGTTTATTTTCAATAATAGAGATAGAAAGTGTCAAAACCATATTTCGAGTTTTAGTAATATTTTCCTCTATAGATATATTATGAGCATCATCCTTAAGTGAATCATTTGGGGCAATCAAATTGTGATAATATTTGGGACCTTCCCATTAAGTAGGTTTTCGGATAAACCAAATATTAGGTACATAACTTAAAACAACCACCTTTATAGGGCATTAAAATGATAGATGCTCATAAGAGAAACATTTTATGCACCTAAAATTGATTTTCTCTTAATCTATTGATAATCACCATCTTTGATCATCAACAAATAAATAAATTTTAGTAGGAAATCCATTGCGGAGTAGGAGTAGCTATAAGTCACATCTTACACATATTAAGGCTTACAAGACTATTTGTAATGGCCTCAAGGCTCTTGGTCTCTCAAAATTAAAAAGTTAAGTAAGATAAATTTACCCACAAAAATGTAAAGGATAAATCATTTGTGTGGAGATCAAAGGTAAGAAACCAAGGCCATAGAGAAGACCCCCATCAAAATTCCACAAAATAAATTGTAGAATGAATTCCTTATCCTTTAGTAAATTGAATTCAAGATTTAAAAACCTTGAACACAAGGATATATAAAAACTTCATCTCCTAGGTTCTCTTACCAATGCTTAGAGATTCATGCATGCAAGTCACATGATTTGAGCCATAACTTCATAAATTTATAAATGAGGGCATGCTCCAATAGAGATTCTTCATAATAAATCACCTTTGCATCCATTTATATTTTGATCCTTCATTATAAAGATAGAAAAATGAGCGTGAACCCTACCCAAGGCATCATTGTTGTATTTGGAGTTGATAGACCTTATCTTAATGTTATCCTCTAAAGGCCTATGTTGATATTTCCAAACTCAATCATCAAGGTGTGCTAGAAAATGTTGAGTCATGGGGCCACATAGAGATTCATCACCTATGTGAGGATGTATACCATTGAAGTTAAAGAGAGAAGGGGAGAAGACTTTGAAGAGGCCAAAAAAAAACCCTTTTCAATTTTTGTATAGGCATTTACTCGTCCTATGGCTTTTTGAGTTTGAGAAAAATGACCATTAGATTAAGAAGATGTGTGTGAGTGAAATATTTTGGGAGGTATAGTAAAGCCATCAAATTAAAATCATTTTTACTAAAAAATGAATATGAAAAAAGTCTTTCATTTATAAAGTAGTAATGGAATAAATAAAGTAAAATGTTTAAATAAATTATGTATAATAATTTGAAATAATTAAAAAACACATAAAAAAAATTAAATTTTGATAATTAAATAAATATAGATATGATTAGAATATTAATATTTAAGAAAAAAATTATTAATAAAATATTAAATATGCATTCAGATTTAAAAATTTAAAATTAATTTTAATTATAAGCATTTAATTAAAATGTTAAATATAAATTAATTATATCTTAAAAATCTTAACAAATATTATTGGTGACCTTTTCCTCTAAACAAATATTATAAGCATCATCCTCCACTGAAAATTTTGGAGCAATTAAATGATGATGATATTCAACCCCTACCCACCAAGTGGGTTTCACAGGATAAGCAAAATATTAGCGACTCTACTAAAAATTAAACACCTTAGAAGTCTTTGTGGAGCATTGGAAGGGTAGAAATATTTTAGGAGACATAGAGAACCCCTTAAATTAAAAATATTTTACTAAAGAATTAATATAAAAAATTATTTTTCTATAAAAGAGAATAAAATAAAATAAATAAAGAACAAAATATTTTAATAAATTTTGTATAATGATTTTAAATAATTAAAAAAATATATAAATTATTTTAAATTTTGGTATTGAAAAGGTTAAATATAAATATGAACAGAATATTAATTGTTAAAGAAGATTTTATTAATTAAATATTAAATATATATTTATATTTATATTTTAAAATTAATTTTAATAATAAAAAATGAATTAAGTGTTAAATATAGATTAAGTATATTTAGAAGAAATGCTTCTAAATATTTTAAAATATACCCTATAAACATTTTATTGTTGTCTAAATATAAAAATTACTTTTAAAATTTATTATAACTTTAAATTTGATATAGTTAATTAGTATTATATATTTGAATTAAAAATAAATAAATAAACATTAAAATATATCATAATATTATTAATACTAAATGGCGGAGGGTCTAGTTCGATTAGCTAAAGCATCTTGTTGCGGGCAATAGGTCATGATGTCTAGTCTCCCCTCCATCCTAGTGGTATCAGAGGGCATGTTGTGTCACCATCACCGAAGTTTACCTGACGCACTACAGTTTATAGGGGGACTACCTGATTTCTAGAGATATATATATATATTAATCTCCATTTCTATTAATATCTTAATAACACATATTTTTAATTCAAATATGTTTTTAAATCCAAGTATTTTAAAAGCTATAAGTATATTCCCTATAAAGATATTTCATTAAACAATTTTTGAAAGTAGAATCCCTAGAATCACTATTATCTTACATATTCTTAAAAATAATTGTAAATATAGTATAGATAAGAAGCGGCATATGACACGACAAAACTAGGAAAAATGGTGTTATTAGAGTGATAGTACTAAGGCGAGAGTTGGTGGCCTAGGAAGAGTAAAATCATACTTCATTAGTAAATTCAAATCATAAAGATTTTTCATTCATATTGTATTTTGATTGGTAGCACATCATGCATTTAAAAAATAATGTAAGGTGTCACTTCCTTATTTCTTTTCTCCAACATCACCACCTACTCTTTTGGCATATTATGGAGTACAAAGACGAGATGTGATGGTTTTGATTGTGAAATTTTTGGGATTTTTTTTTTTAAGTAGGTGTTTTTTATTTTGTTGAAGAAGCAAAATAAATTTACATCAAGAATAATTGTATAGTTGAAAGAGATCAAGTTGGAGTTTACAAAGAAAATCCAAACGGAACAAAATCAGTGACTGGGTACCCATATAACAATGGTGGCAGAGGTTTTGTAGGTGTGTTTTTTTAGTGTGTATAATTATGTGATGATAGTTAAAATTTAGGTTTAAAAGTTAATAATTATTAATATAGTTGATATCTGGGTTTTGATACATTCTCTAAGATGTAAATTTTCAATTTAATAATGTAATAAATAAAAAGTCATTTATAAATTATTATTATTCATTATTTTATGTTTTAGTCATAACAATCATTTTTTAATAATTATCGAATGTTATTAATATTAAATGATTAATAATGTTATAATGGTGATTTTAGTATTTTTATTGAATACTATTTTTTATTGCAATTTCTTTTAAATACTTTAAAGAACATATATAAATATGTCAGTTTTATACTTTAAAACTACATAATATATAAATATATTCTTCAAAACAAAACAATTTACTTAGTGAGAAAAAATGAACTAAGGTGCAAGGATCTAAATTATGTTTATTTCTATCAATTGGATCTTGTTTTCTTAGATTTGTAAAACTTGTATATGTGGAGGGATAGCCTTGAGAGACACTATTTTGAAGTTCTCTAAAAAGTAATAATTCTCCTTTGGTAAAATCCTTATGGTAGTGGCTTAATGTTTTCTAAAAATTAATTATTGTCGTCTGATCAAATCCTTAAGACAATGATTTGATGACTTTTCGAAAATATCGAATACAACAAGAAGTTAAGCATAAATTCCTAAATTTTCATACAAGTAGAATAAATGCAACATGGATGCGCTAGTTTTGATCTTTGAATGTTTTTTATCTCTTTAATTATTAAGGTTCTAAGTGTGCCTCCTATATGCTCTGAAAATAAATAAATGTATGTCCTTAGATACAACTTTATATATGACAAGTGAAATGTTTTATGTTTTTAATCTAAAAATAATGATTATTTGAAAGAATTGGTTTGGTCACAAATTTGAATCTATTTATTTTTTAAATTTATTTTTTCCATAAATCATATAATTGATATGAGTTAATCTCAAAATTGTGGATCTGAACTGTCATGTCCCCATCCTAGTCAGCACAGCTGGTGACGAGGTTAGCCTATCATTTGATCCTCGTAGGCTGACAGGAGTGTTCAGAGGATCCTTTTTGGCAGTTGCTCAGTGTTGGTTAGCTCCAGTTTGCAGTGTGTCAGGTTTGGGCCTTCGCAGAATCTTCCAGAGAGTCTTTTCAGAGAACTTTCTATTTTTAGAAAGTTAGGTCAGACGGAAGCTGCTATTTCGGGCAGGGCACCTGGTGCAGTGATTTAGCTCAGATTCGACCTGGTTCAGTAATTGTTTGATTTGATGGAGAAATAAGGGGTAATTACCGAGTTACGAAATATTTAATAATTTGACTTTATTATAAAGTCACTTTATTGAAATATTAAAATATTTAATTATTTGGCTAAGTTATAAAGTATTTAATTATACTTTATATTATATTACTAAAAGGTGATTTAATGAGTATTTAATGCTCATTAAAAAGGGACGCCAATAATTAAATAGATTCTCCTAAGTCTAAAGTGAAAATTAAATCATTAATTTAAATGATTATTTTAATGGAGAATTAGGTCAAACTTTTCAAAGAAGAATATATTGTTCTTCCCAAGGCAAAATCGAACTATCAAGTTTATTATTCAATTTTGTCTTCTGAGCCTCTGAGCATTGGAGTTTGCAAACCCTAGGGTTTCTGGCGAACATCGTTTCTGGAGAACGTAACCTCTTCAGAGATCAGGCATACTGAGGCTGTGAGATACCAGCTGAAGATTGCACTTGGTGATTTCATCCAGAAGTCACAGATTGAGCTTAATCATTTAATCAGGCAGAGATTCACCAGTATTCAGCAGAGATTATTCATCTTCCATCAGAGGCGACTTCATTCATTTCCATACATCCGAGTTCAGGCACAAATTTCAAGAAATCGTACTTGCATTTATTGCTGCAGCCTGGCCGTACTGTACCAGCAGGCCGTACATCTGTACTTCAAGCCGTACTTGTCAAGTTCCTGAGGAAACGCCTCCATCCTTCGTTATTTGGTGATCTCACATTGGGGCGCTTGGTATTCTGTGCCATTTATGTTGAGATCCGAGCTGGAGGAGATTCTTATATTTTTCTGGCCGTACCATCATCACCTACAGCAGCCGCCATCCAGGTTTCCAATAAAAATCATTGTATTTGATTCTTGTTCAGCTTTTGTGTATTGCAAAGTTCAGGAGAATTAATTTTAATGAAACGCCTTGCATTCTGAACATTTCCCATCAATTTCTATGCATATTTGAATTTCTACGAATTTATTTAATATTTCTAGAAAAATCGCAATATATCATTTTGTCTGGAAAACCTCAAAAAAATACAAAAAAACCAAAACTTGCAAAAACTTTCAAAAAGACAATTAGGGTTTGAATCAGGGAACCACCAGGGTTGACGATTGAAATATCCGAACCGCGAATCTCACATACATCTTGTGCTTTTCGGTGATCTGTTCGAATCTGATGCATTTACAGGTTGCCTTTATGAACAAGACATTATTGATGTACGAGGAAGGTGTAAAGGAATGAAGGGCAAAGGCAATTTGGGCCGGTCCTCAGATTCGAGAAAGGTCGACGATTATCAGGAGTGCTTGGTTTTCACAGATCCAGTTCAGACGGTAGTGAAAACAGTGTAGCAACACTAATGGCAGAACGTGAGACTTCCTCAGAGACTCGCGGGGATGCAGGGAAGGCACATGCAGAGGGTGATATCACCGATGAGGAGTTTAGACGGAGACACGACAACATGATGGATATGATGTCGCAGTTTATGGGTACCCTGATAAGCGATGCATTACGACTCATTTCATCTGAATTAGACGGGAACTGGCAGGACCACTCGATGGATCGACCGTGGCATGTCGACTCCTAAACGTAGATTCTGCCGATCTACTCGGGAAGCGTAGGCGGTCGATACTTTCTTGCCAGTCTCACCTCGGAACTCCGGGGAAGCGAGCATCGGGTGCATCACCGGGACTTCCGACCGGAAACTGGCATATGCGGTGCGGACTTAGCAATTTCATGGCGAGTACATGTCTTTAGCGCCTGAGATCCGACAGGCACTTACATTTCATGAGTTTATAGATGTCTATAAACCCAGAGGAGGAGGTAGATTTGATCGTAGCCCCCCACAGCATCAGCAGCAGCAGCCACAGGTGAATAGGGATTTACAATATGCTGTGAGCAAGATTACACTGCCATATTTTGATGGGTCAGAGAAGACATCAGCTAGGTCATGGGTCCAGAAATTGGACAACTATCTGTCACTTAGGCCTATGCAGGAGGATGAGGCAATTAAATTTGCCACTTTACATCTGGACGGAGTAGCGCATGATTGGTGGCACCACGGCATGTACACGTTAGGCCATCATGCGGTTAATACCTATCAAGAGTTCACGAGCAGATTGATAGAAAGATTTGATAGGAAGGATCCAGAGTTGTATTTCAGAGAGTTGGCTCAGCTCAGACAGACTGGTAGTCTGGAAGCATACATTGGCGAGTTTCAGAGAGTGGCCGTCATGGTAACTGGCATTTCCGAGAGGAGACTCATTATATTATTTGTTGAGGGTTTGACAGAACCCATGAGAGGTTGGGTCAAGGCTTTTGACCCTCCCACACTTCAGGAGGCCATGCGGAAGGCACGCAGCATGGAACTTGCCGCACCTCGCAGCAAGTTCAATTCAGGGTCCACTCCATACATGAGACCCAACAGGCTTTCGATAGAAACAATGACAGAAATAGACCCTTTGACAGGAGGAAGGATCAACAGGATCCTAAGAGACAGAATGCACCCCCGTTTGACAGAGAAACTTTGAACGAATTACGTAAGAAGAAGTTGTGTTTCTGGTGCAAGGCACCCTATGATGAAAAGCACATATGCCCACTTCGTCCGAAAGTCAAAAATAACCAAATGGAGTGGTATTATGAGGGCGAAGAGCAATCTGATCTGTCAGACCAGCAAGCTGATTCCGAGCCTTCAGATGATGAGAAGTCCGAAAATGAGAATGAACATGAAGGTGGAAGGAAGCTACAGGAAGCCCATCTGACTAGTCTTCAGAGAGATGGTTCATTTCGACTCCGTGGGCTCTTAGCAGGTCAGAAGGTGATTACTTTGTTGGATACGGGTGCGACACATAATTTTATTGATGCACGTTTAGTGGGGAGACGTGGTATCCAGACAGAGGCTTTCGAGGGTATCCGAGTCAAGGTAGCTGACGGATACACTCTCAGGTGCGACAGAAAGATTACTGATCTGCCGATGAGATTGAACAACTATGAATTCAAGACTGAATTCTATGTTGTTAATATGGGTGATACAGATGTGGTACTAGGGATGGCATGGTTACATGATTTGGGTGAGTTCACGCTCAACCTACGGGACATGGAGATGAAATTTAAGGTTGACGGAAGACCACATGTCATCAAGGCAATACGGGACAGTAATCTTAGGATGGTTTCATTCCGGCGGATGGAGAGGCTCATTCGTCATGATATGGTTGACTGGGCGGCTGAGTGCATGTTGATGCCAGCCCAGCAGGAGCCGCAGAAGGGTGAGTACCACCCTGACATACAGATTCTGAGGACTAAACACTCCAAAGTGTTTAGTGATATTCCACCTGGTAGGCCTCCAGATAGACGTACAGAGCACATTATTGAGTTGGAGGAGGGCGCAAAGCCCGTTATGATTACTCCCTACCGACATCCGAAACGACTCAAAGATGAAATAGAAAAGACCATTAATGAGTTGTTGGCTATGGGTCATATCAGACCTAGCAAATCCCCTTTTGCTTCATCGGTTGTATTGGTGAAGAAGAAGGATGGATCCCTTCGGATGTGCATCGATTACAGGCAGCTCAACAAAAGAACCATCAAGAATAGGTACCCCATTCCGCGCATTGATGAGCTGATAGATGAGTTGCATGGTGCAGTCTTCTTTACGAAGATTGATTTGAGATCAGGGTACCATCAGATACAGATGAGGGAGCAGGACATTGAGAAAACCGCCTTCCGGTGTCATTGCGGTCACTTCGAGTTCTTGGTTATGCCCTTCGGGTTAACCAATGCACCTGCCACCTTTCAGGCAACTATGAACAGGGTTTTCAGTGCTCAGTTGAGGAGATTTGTGTTAGTCTTCTTCGACGACATTTTGGTTTATAGCAGGTCATGGGATGAGCATCTGGCTCATTTGGACATAGTCTTGGGTATCTTAGCAGATGAGTCTTTCTATGCTAAGGAATCCAAGTGTGAGCTTGGCATGGAGGAGTTATTATATCTAGGGCACATCATCAGTGCCAAGGGAGTGAGTATGGACCCTGAAAAGGTCCGAGCTATTGTTGACTGGCCGGTACCTGAGAACCTTACGCAGCTCAGAGGTTTCATTGGGTTGTGTGCCATTCTCTAGGAGGTTTGTTAAAGCGGGTTCTCGTCCGCCGCTTTTATACCGAGGACTTGGCCGAAGAAGGGGCTTTTCGATGGTCACCTCGGTAGCGGAGTGCTTTGGCGGTTTAAGGTGATCATGACGTAATAGGTGCTAACGTTGCGACTTTTTGAAGTCATTTGATTTATTACGTGATGCTTCGAGGAGAGGGCATTGGTGCGTTTGATCACCGAGGGCGTCATCGATTACATTTACGAGGAAGCGGAAGCCTGCGGGGGTCACGAGAGATTTTATAGCATTTACGACAAGGAGATGTTAGCCATTATGCATGCATTGGCTAAGTTTAGGCAGTACTTGGTAGGCAGCAAATTCAGTATTCGTACAGATCATAACAGCCTAAAACATTTCCTTGGACAGCGAGACTTGAACGAGAGGCAGCAGAAATGGGTCAGTAAACTGCAGTCATATGACTTCGACATTACTTTCATTAAGGGGAAGCAGAATATAGCTGACGCCTTGTCTCGTAGACCCCAGTTGAATGCCTTAGCACAGATTACAGAGGATTGGAGGCATCGGATCATTGCAGAGTATGCTAAGAACCCATGGGCTTCTAGCATCGTTGACAGGACAGAGCAGGACGACAGGTATACAGTTGTAGATGACTTGATCATTTACAAGGGGCGGATTCTTTTGGTTCCTGACTCTGAGTTACGGACTACAGTTTTGAGAGCCTTTCACGACATTCCTATGGCGGGCCATCCTGGATACTACAAGACTTACAAAATGGTTCGGGAGCGGTTTACTTGGAAAGGGCTGAAAACTGATGTTTTGCAGTATGTCCGTGAGTGTTCTGTGTGCCAACAGAACAAGCAGGAACACACTTATCCTGTTGGATTACTCCAGCCACTTCCGATACCTGACAGGAAGTGGGAGTGTTTATCTATGGACTTTATCACGGGTTTGCCGAAAGCCCAGGGTAAAGATTGCATTTATGTAGTGGTCGATCGGTTGACTAAGTGCGCCCATTTCTTCGTTATTCACTCACTGACATGCTGACTACTTGAGTTGTTCTTGAGAGGGTTTTGATTGCATGGATTACTTTCGGACGTGAGTCGTGATAGAAACG
>VDFB02058242.1:488410613-488516153 GCA_007258455.2 Sequoia sempervirens | reverse complement strand
GCACCTACTTCGGAGAAGGAAGAGATAGAAGAAATATTGGATAGCTGTGTGGGTAGAAGCATGAGAAATAGGCAATATGTAAAGTACTTGGTGAAATGGAGAGGAAGGCGTGTTGAAGATTCACCATGGTTGTCTGAGGCTGAGGTTAACCGTCTTGGTTTCCCTCCAACTCCTAAGAAGTGACAGTGTCATTTTTCAAATTACCTTGGGTGTCTGATGTAGGAGCATCTAGCAGTGTAGGGAAATCTTGCATCACCCAACAAAATTGTTTTTATTTTCTTTAATTGTTTTGAGTCGCATGATGACACTTAAGGCGTGTAAGACAGTCAAGTGTCAAAAATAACAAAAAAATGGGCACTTACTATTTTTAGTAAGTCAGACTAAACAGGCTCGTATGGACCTAAATCACCCAACAAAATTGTTTTTATTTTCTTTAGTTGTTTTGAGTCCCATGATGACACTTAAGGCGTGTAAGATAGTCAAGTGTCAAAAATAGCAAAAAAATGGGCACTTACTATTTTTAGTAAGTCAGACTAAACAGCTCGTATGGACCTAAAAATTTACCCTAAGGAGCATAACTGAAAAAAATTCCGGTCACAAAAGACATCTCAATACTTTGCACGATTTGGGAGAAATTAAAGTTTTCATCTCAAGAAATTTCTCCAATGTAGCTTCAAATTCAGATATAAAACTTTTGATGCCCCAAAACAACTCAAAAAGTGGTTGAGCCAACCTACAGTGGTTCACACATTGTAGAGCTCATCGAGAGCTTTCTAATGATATGAAATAGTAGTAAATTGGACACCTGGATCAAAAGTTATGTCCCTGCAAAGTTGGTCCTCTAAAAAATGAATTTCATTAAAAATTTCTTCCTCTACCAGAAATCAAATGACGAGACTTTTGGCGCCAAAACAAAAGGGGAAATTTGAACTTTCTAGAACATTCTAGGGCGGTTATTAGGGAAAATAAAAAGGGTAAAGTGGGGGTTGCAGAAGGTGGCCCTGATAGTGCAGATTGTGGCTCCGAATAGTATATTTTCTTTTCAGAGTTGATTTTGTTGTAATGAATAAAGCCCATGAGGTTGTAGCATGTAAGCTTTGAATCTATAATTTTATTTTCTAAAAATAATTGAAAGTGAGTCATTTTTTTGTCTCGCATTTTCTATGTTGGTATCTGTTGTGATTTTTGTGGGTTTTGGGCAGTGTGGCCCTCATCAGTAACATTTATGTTTCAAAGTGAGAAATGGAGAGCAATGGAAATGGAAGTGAGGGTAGGAGTTTGAAATCCTCTATTGCAGAGGATGAGGGAGATGCTGATTCTGAGGATGAGGCAGATGGGTTGTGGTTGTTGCTTCTTGTTGGTTGGATTGTTGGAGTCGACATGAAGTGGTGGGGTTTTGTTGTTTGGTGTGGCTGACAGACGCAATTGGGTCATGGACGGTTGTCGAGTTGTTGGTGAAGGATTTGGTCATTTTCTCAGCTAGTTGTTCACTGCTTCCTTTTTTTGTTGATCGATGGGAGGGAATTTTTTGGTGTGAGCATGGCTTCTGGGTAGTAGTTTTTTCTTCTACTTCTCTTCTACTGGGTGTTATGTTTTTTCCCGTGTCTTTACAACTAGAGAGTTCCCCTATTGTGTGCTTTGGGTCCTTTGATTTGGGGTTGGTTGTGTAATGGCTTATCTTTGGCCCTGATCAGCATATTGGGGTAGTTGGTGTGCTCTTTTTTTGGCTTATCCTATGATCCCTCTCTCCTTGGTTTCCCTTTTCCCCTTGGGATTTTTTCTGTTGATGGTGGACAGATTGTTGTTGGTGATTTCTGCTAGGGGTTGCTCTTTTGGGGGTTTGCCTCTTGGTCCCTATCTTTTGCAGATGGTTGGTGGGAGGGATTTTTCTTTCTATGATTTGGTTGGTTTGAGAGTTTTCTCTTTCCGTGGTGTGGGTGTGGCTTATGAGTGGTAGTTTTCTTTCGTTACTTTCTTACTACCTAGTGTGTTGTTCTTGTGTTGTTCTTGTTGCTATCTTTTCAGCTGGTGAGTTTCTTTGTTGTGTGCTTTGGGTCCTTTGAGGAGGGTTTGGTGGTGGATGGGCTTATCTTTGGTCCTAATCGGCGTATTGGGACAACTAGTGTGCTTGTTGTGTTAATTTTCTCTCTACCTCCATCCTTTTTGGTTGCCCATTTCCCCCTTGGGCTTTCTCTAATAATTGTGTGGTGGTTGTGGCTACTCGTTGTTTTCTGCTATTTGGCTGGGCTGCTATCCCAATTTCTTTTGGTGGTGGTGGTTGTTTATGTTGTCCTTCCTATTCTATTTTTTTTGGTTGGGCTTTTCTAAAGTTTCATTTGTTAGTCTAGCATAATATGTGTGATATTTTTTCCTTTTTACTATTGTTAGTAGGGTTGATTTTAGAGTTTATCATGAAGACCCAACTACTGGTGTGTGGGTTACTGATGTTGCTGCATGATGTAATCTCTAAGTCTTTCTTCCTTTTTCCTTCCCTCTTGATGCCTAAGGATGTTGCAATTGCTTTTGCTACTAGAGTGATTGCTTTTTTTTGGGTGCTATAGTTGATTTCTTCTTTAGAGGTGAAGAATGCTCTTATTGAGGTGGAGCCTTCTCCTATTGAGGTGGAGTTTTTTTATGTGGGAGATTGGTGGTGATGGCCTTCCCTTCATCCTCTCCTATAGAGGGGAGTCCTCTCCTATTGAGGTGGAGTTTGGTATGGTTGTTCAATTTGGTTGGAGCTGCAAGGAAGTTGTTGCTTTTTAGTGCTTTGTGGTGCTCTCTTACTTTGCTTTTGAGGTGGGGAGTTTGGATTGTTCTAGCTCAATGTTGCTTACATTGAGTGGATGGTTTGTTGTGGTTTGGTAGTTATAGACTATCGGGTTTTTTGGTCCCTGAAAACACCTAATTTTTTGTTTGGGTTCATGGCCCCTGATGAGTCCAATTTATGGCCCAATTTTGATAGAGTTTATTATCCATTTGTTTTTTTTGTCATAGAATTTGATACTTGGATGTTGATATTTTCATGATATTTCCTCAAAACCATAAACATTGGGTATAAGCTTATCTTTGTAACTTTTAAATGACATTAACATGCTATGCAAACTATCTATGTTAATCTTACAAGTGGATTAATGAATGTTACTTTAAGATAGCTATAGATATGCAATTGTTGTGTGTGCTAATGTTGTCATGAAGATATAATTAGAGCCTACAAAATTGAGGAAGATTTTTCTAGCTGGTCTTTCGCCATAAAAGTCAAAAAGGTGATCATTCAAAGGTCAATGGAGGGAAATTCCTAGTTCAAATCGAAGATTGTAACTACCTTGTAAATGGTCATAATAGTTTGTTGAGAAAATATAGGAGTGATTGTTATGCTAGATCTTCGTTAAGGTAAACTGGCTTGACCATATTCCATGCATGCATAACCTCCTTTCCACTTTCTATGCTTTCTATAAAGTGGTGTCCTCCTAATTTGTTGGAGTTCACCACCTTGCTAGGTAGTTAGTTAGTAGTTTTTCATTCTATAAATAAGACTTAGATGCTCCTTCTCAAGAGGTTGATTGATCTAATGTTGTACTTGCTTCTTAGTTTTTCAATAATACAATTATGTTGCTCTATTGTAATCATGCTTTCCAATTAATAAAATGAAGTTATAAGTTCGTTGCATCTGAGTTTGTCTTAAGGGATACTCATCCAAGGGGGCCCACTTGGTGAGAATTCTATCCTTTAGCTTATTTATTACTTTTATGTCCAACAAATAGTTATGAATATGGAAACTGTTTGTTCCTATAGCCACTAGAATTCCATTCTGTGACTGTTCCTGCAACCAAGGTAGACAGAGTAGTTTCCTGTCTGTTTGCTCGGATTTTCATTTTTTTCATGCAATTGAGCTTAGTATAGTTGTTGGTTGATGTTCAACACTTATGTTACTTCTTTCTAAGAAATTTACTTTCAGCATTATGTCTTTCTTAGTTGTAGGATGAATATGGCTACTATGGATTCCTGGTGCACATACTGTGCTGACCCATTTCAAGTCTATTTCCTTGGATTGACAATCAAATGAACCTTCACGATGATTAAGATAGCTATTCAAATCAAATGTCCAATCTCTAAATCATAGCTTTAAGGGCTTAGTTGTTAAGTCATTGTAGGAGGCCAACATTTTTGGCATCATTGTTGAGGATGGTGTCAAACTAGGGAGTTCTTTGGAGTCATTGATAGTTTCTTTCTTGTTGTAGTATTTCTAAAATTTTGTTCTTAGTATACCCCTCATTTAGGAAGTAATGACCCCATTTTATTTCACCATTTGACTTGGATAATACTAAGTTGATATCGCATGTATAGAGGAAGGAGAAGGGATGCTTATGGGAGATTCCTTCCTAATGACCCTAATCCATTTCAGCTAGAAGAGCTTCCAAATATGCCCGGAGATGAAGAAGAAGAGTCACACCCTTTTGTTGATGCATTTCCCAATTTGACCAGTTCTGAAATTTTCTTTGAAGATCAAAATCTGATTGAGAACCTATTTGCTTTGGAACTCCATCAGGAAGGCATGTGTGATGCAAATAGAAACAAACCTAACCATCCAACTTTTCCATTCCCCATTGCTCATCAGAATGAAGTTGACAACCTCAAAAATATCCCTACTTCAGTCCTTCCTAAGTTCTATGGACTTGTCACAAAAGACCCTGATACTTTCTTGTTTGAGTATGATATCCTTTGTAGAAGCTATGAATATACCATTGATGCTCATAGGCTTAAGTTGTTTCCTACCACCTTGAAAGAGGTTGCATTAAGATGGTTTATGATCCTAGGAAGACATACTATGGAGACTTGGGATGACATGAAGACAAAGTTCCTTGAGATGTACAAGGAATATTGTAGGGGCAGTGACATGAGAGGAGATGACATCTTTAGGATGCAACATAATGAAGATAAGAGTCTGGAGGGTTACATTTCAAGGTTTTTGTTTTGCTGTAAAAATATCCACATCATACACCCAATGAAGAGTCCCAAAAGCTACTCTTCTTGAGAGGGATTAATGAGAGCTGCATTGAGGCTTTAGACCTAATGGGAGGAGGAGATATCACCCAAGCTCCTTGGGAAGGTATTAAGAAGCTATGTCAAAACTATTCTAGAGTAGCTTCAAAGAAAGGGAGAGCTTACCAATATTCTATGGATAATTCATCTACCAGTGCAGTTTCAAGGATGGAGATTACTCATTTGTTGGCAGACTTCAAACAAGACATTATAAACAATCTGGCTACTCAGCTGGATACACTTCAAGCTAATAAGAAATATGAGGAGGTAGAGGAAATGTTGGTAGAATATTTCCCTCATTGCAAACAAAAGAAGAAGGACTGCAGATGCAAGATGGTAGCTAACATTGATAGTAAGCAAATCCCACTTGAGTTCAAGTAAATCTAGGGTGAAGATGATCAAGTCTACTACATTGCACAAAGTAGACCATTGGCTCCAAGACAAGGTATGCCACCAGATCCATAATCCTTTGTTGGGCCTTATTTTAATTCTTATGCATCTGCTAACCAATGGCAAACCCCATATGCATCCAATTATGGAGGATACCCACCACAACCTTGGAATCACCCTCCAAATACCTAGCCCAATCACCAAAACTTTCCACCCCAATGGCAGCAACCTTAGGGGAATTGGCAACAGTTTCAGGGAAATTGGCAGCCACCTTTAGGAAACTGGCAGCAAACATCTCGATGGAGGGGAGGACAACAATGGCCAAACTAGACAACTAGTTACATGCATCCACCTTCTCAGCCCCAAAAACCTGCTATAATAACTCCTCCTACTAGCTCAAGTTCAAACACACCTAGACCTACTCAGCTACCAACTCAATCCACACATAAACCAAATAACAATCCACAACAACACCCAGTCTATTATGTTGATTCAAATCAATTTCCTGCATATACTGTGAGTGTAAGTGACATCCACTTGCGTTCAAGAACCACTTTTCCAGCTCCTTCCACTCCTATCATCACTGAGCTTCTTGTGGAAGAAGAATGTCCCCATTCAACCAAGTGTACATAAAAATCCTGAACTAGTCCCAATCCAGCAGACTGAACAAGAACCACCATTTCCTCAAAGTTTGAAAATTGTTAAACAAAAGGAAGAGAAGGAGGAAACAACCTTTGAAATTCTAGATCAGTTGAAGCATATATGTGTCAAGATACCTTTATTTTATACCATAAAATATGTTCTCATATATGGCAAAACAATTAAGGAAGCATTCCTCAAGAAGCTAGGCAGAAAAAAGAAATACCCCACTGTGGTTCATGTGGTGGGACAACTAGATGACATCATGCTTGGGAAAGTGACTGTTCCCAAATACAATGACCCAGGTAGTCCTGGTAGGAGTTATTATAAATGGGACCCAAATAAAGAATGCTCTGATTGATTTGGGAGTAGCAATAAATGTGATGACTAAGGATATCCTACAACAACTAAACATTGCAAGCATGAGACTTACTCCTACTATCCTGTAGCTTGCTGATAGTTCCATTGTTAAACTTGATGGTATAGTAGAGGATTTTGTGGTAACTCTAGACTCTTGGGAGTACCCAGCAAATTTCATGATTCTTTCTCCTAAAGCTACACTAGGCGAGTATCCCATTATTCTAGAAAGGCCATGGTTAGCAACAATAGATGCCTATATTGGATATCAGTCAAGAGACATGACCTTTTTTATGGGAAGAGCACCAAAAATATTTTTCTCTACCCTCCTGCTCAACCATCTCATCATATGGATAACCCCATATGGCCACATGTTGGTGAAAAGACCAAGGAAATCAATTTTGTGGCATAGCTTATGATGTTAGGCAGAAGTTCTTTCATGCAGCTTCAGGAAGAGGATACTATATTATCCAATATAATCTAGAACATCTATGAGACACATGAGAAATTACCTAATTTTGAGTCTGGTTCTGCTAGACCACTTGTTATGCCTTGCATAACCACCCCATTTTAAATTTGATTAAAATGGGACCCCTCTTTTGTTTTGCTCTTTGCGTTTTTTCCCCCTTCATTTTTTTTGAGGTTTTGTTTTGCCTTGGCATGTGCTTAATATGCTTATCTTGCTGGCCCAAGTGTTTTTCCCAAGTTTAATATTGAAAATCTTATGTTTTGGGCTAAGTTTGGGTTTTCACCCTGGTTTGGGATTTTCCTGTCTGTTCAGATTTTCTCGAACTTCTTTCGAACTCCGGTTTCTGGTTGTCATTCGGGTTTTCACCCTAGTTCGGGATTTTCCACCCCGTCCGGATTTTCCCAGATTGTGTTCAGAATCCAACCTGGCCTGTTTTACACTGCAATTCAGGAATTTTTGGCCTTCACATAATTCCACCTGGGTAGGATTTTTCTGAATTTCTGTCTGGCCGTTGGATTCCCAAACTTGGTTGTTTTTCAAACTTTTTCTATTTTTGCATTATCGTTTGTGTTCTCCTAAGTTGGGACATTCATCTTGTTATGCTTTAGAGCATTATGGTCTTGCTTGGAGTTCAATTTCTTGTGTGTTTGGGTTTTCATCAATTTAAGTGAAGTCGTGGTCAGTGTTCGGGCTTTTGGTCAGGTTTGAGATTTTCCCGCCCATCCGGATTTTCTCGGATTCCTTCATTTGCCCGATTCCCTTCAGTTTTCCAAAAGTTCAGAGTTTTGATATCTTTGTGGAATTCCAGTCTGATCGGATTTTCCCAATTTCTTCCTCTCCCCTTCGTTTTCCCAGAATTCATGTTGTGTTGTCACTTTTGCGGAAATCCAGTCCAGCTGGATTTTTCTAGATTTTCTGGGAGGCACTGTGAAGTGAAGAAATTTGGTAAAATTGATGAATCTAGTAATGACGGCTTAAGCATATCTTGCTTTTTCTTGAGGTATTTCACTGTTGTATACTGCTTATGTTCAGTTTTGACGGAATTGGTTAATCTAATGGTTTTATCATGATTCTAAGCTAGCACTTTGATGAAATGTTGTCAACAATTGGATTCTCACATTGGTGTTTGATGAATGCAGGCAGAATCTGCAAGGCGATGACTGGAATGGCTAAGAGAGAGACTAGGACAATAATGATGGGACAGATTTGAAGAATAATATCAATTCCATTGAATGGCGAACTAGGGTTTCACCTATGTCACTTGCAAACAGCTTGCAGAAGATGTCCTTGATGATGAGGGACAAGATGGAGCAAGATATGGGCGATGTGGAGGAAGCAGTTAATGCAAAGCTGCGTCGAAAGTCGTGCTTCCTCATCGTTTCATTTTTGTTTCTCCTTCACGCGTTTTGGTATGTTTCTTACCTTTGGTCAGTGCCCTTGCATTTATTGCCCATTTGACTTTGTTTCAAACTCCTTCTAGGGCCGACGTATTATGTAACCAACTCATTTTGTAAACCCTAAAATGGGGCCGACGCATTTTTGACGCGTTTTGTATATATGGCACTTTGGCCTCTTTGTAAAGGGATCTCTTTTTTGGTAAGAGTTTTAGTTAGGGTTAGAAAAGGTTTAGAAAATGTGAGACCAGTTGTTAGAAGAAGGTTGAAGAAATATTCAAAAGGTAGAACAAAGGTTAAAGAAAAGCAAGCTAGGGTTTTGCAGTAAGTTAGACGTTTTTGCAGTTTAGTAGGAAGGAATGACGAATCTCTCTAATTTTCTTAGCATAGGTGGAGATAATATAAAGACATGGTTTTTTGTACACTGGTGATCTTGTGAGATTTGTAAATGCTGCTTATCTGTTTCATTAACAGTAGAAGCAACGAGATTTAAAGCTACTTCATATTATGTTCTAGAATGGTATTTATTTTGGGTTAATTATTTGATTTAAAAAGCTTTCAAGGAATGAAATTTTTTATCTTATGTTTTGTTTGAATGATGATTTGCAATCTACTATTAAAGTTTGCACTATGAATGAATGAAACTTTGTATCAATTACAGGTTAATTTTATTCTATAGTTCTAGTTTAGGAATTCCTTGGAAGGCAACAAGTCTGATTAGCTGAATGAATCAACATTCTTTTCAGTTTAAAAGCCTTAATCTATCTTTTTCTATTTCTTTAAAACCCCTGGTTAAAGTAGGTTTAAATAGATGTTTAATCTTGTAACAATTTAGAAGCTCAAAACCAGCATGCCCCAAAAACATTACAGCCATATTGACCACTTTGTAAAACAACAACGTTGTGAACCAACATCAAAAACCTTAGGAGGTGATCAGTTTGATTGCTAATTGTATTTTTCAGGAGAGGTAAGATACTTTCATTTTTATCTTACCTGCATGTTGTGGGTCAATTTGGCACGTCAATAGTTATGGCAATAGAAGGAGGGAAAAAGAGAAAACTGGATAACATTGGGTTTTTCTCACCGGAGAAGTTCCATAGAGTTCTTCGATCTACTGAAAACCCACCACCTTTGGTAGAACTCAAAACCCCAATGAGGCACATGATTCATAGGACTGGCGCAACCATTCCACCACCCTTGTCAGCTCCACTCACTCCACCAGGATTTTCACCAATTCCCCAGTGGATACCCGTGAAGCCACCACCAAATCCACCTCAATTGCCATTACAGCTGGTTCAGCCCATCCAACAGCTGGCTCAACCTCCACCACCACCACCAATGGCATTTTTTCTGAATAATCCCTCTCCATTGGGGACTATTCCTAGAGGCTTTCATGATATGCCTAAGAATCCCGAGAGATTATGTCCCAAATACATTCATGATGAATCAAGGAGTGCTGAGGAGCAGATACAAGCTTTTAAGGATGCTTGTACCAGAGCCCAGATAGCTCACCATGATGTGGTTTGTAGGTTGTTCCCTTATTCCTTAGGGGATATGGCATACAACTGGTACCTAAATCTTCCATAAGGTTCTATTCTGAGCTGGACAGTTCTGGAGAATGCTTTCATCAATCAGTTCAGAGTTTATGTGGATCTAGCCATTTTGTTCCACCAATTTTCTACCATTAGGAAGGAGCCATGTGAATCACTACCCTTGTTCAATACAATATTTCAACAAATGTATAGGAGATTGCAGGACCCCTATCTAGTTGCTGAGAATAGTGCCATTCAGGCATATTTTAGAGTTATAGACCCTTTGCTTGGCTTATTCCTACAACGGACTTATCAGCTTGCAGATATTGATTCTCTATCTAAAGTTTATCATCTAGTCATGAAGCTACAACAACAAACTAGCTCTTAGCAAGGGAACTTGGGAGGAGGTTTTCCTACTATGGGGTATCAGATGCATAATCCCACCCCTTTATTCAATGTTGTCCCAGGAATGTCTCCTCATTATGGACCTATGTTTGAGTTGCAAACTCAATCTCCTATTCCATTCTTTGCCAATGGAGCTCTTGACTTCTCTCAACAATCATAGGCTCATCACAGTCCACATGGTCATCATAATCAAGCTGGAATACCAAATCTTGTCGGTCAGCCACCTATTGCTAAGAATGTTGAGAGTGAAAGGACAGTTCAACTCATAAACAAAGTGGAGACCCTAAAGAAAACTCTGTCTCAAATCACAAATGACATGGCTCAGCTTAAACTGAACCCCTCTCAGAACCAAGGTAATTATGCTAATCAAGGTAATTACCCCAATCAGAATAATAATAATCAGGTAATTATCAGAACAACAACAATCATAGCCAGGAATTATCAAGGCCAAAACTTCCCTAACCAAGGCTATCAAAATTAGAATAGAGGATATAACCAGAGGCCTAATAACAACAAACAATGGAACACAGGGCCAAATAATGGTGGGGTTTCTCACAATTACCAAGCTAATGAGGACAAGCCACATACTGCAAATGTGGCTGACCTCAATTTTATGACTAACTGGTGTAGGTTGCATGATACTGCAACTCATTCCGAGGTAAACTGCCCTGAAATGGAGAAGGTTGTGAAGATGACACAAGAAGATGCCCAAACTTTCCAAGGGAATTCAAATAAAGGAGGTGGCCCAGTGGATATGGTAATGGCTTATGACCTCTTTGAAGAAGAACCTTCATTCTCAATGCAGAGTGAGAATGAACTAGAAGAAGATGTGTATGATGCTCAAGCCTTTCAGACAAAAGGGAGGACACTTCCTAAGAAACCAAAATAAGGGTTCATTCACTACATCAGGACCACCTAACCACATGGTGCCTTCGAATCAGAATGCTGATAACAACCCTCCTCCACCTAAGGGTCTGCCTAACACCCATAACAAAGGTAATTCATTTGGTGTTTTCAAATGTAATGCAAGCTATAACATAGAATTTGATATTGTTTTTGAGATGCATAAATAGAAAACCTCTTTATCATACTTTGACATCCTAAAGTGGTGCCCTGCCCAATGAGAGATAATGTTGAAAGCTTTGGAAGAAGCTGATAAATCAAAAGGGAAAACCAAGGTGGCATCTACTGTGGACATGAAAGCAACTTTGTTCAGGAACAAGGTAGGGACCCCACCCTTTCTTTTAAGTTTGAGAATTTGTGGGGAGAATCTGCACAATTGTCTGCTAGATTCAGGGGCTTCTGGCAATGTTATGCCATTTTCTGTATGCAATAAATCGGGATTGAATCCTGTCCAAACAAACAAGAAGGTCATCCAAATCGATAAAACAGAGGTTAATGTAGTTGGAGAATTGAGAAATATACATGTGCAAGTAGGGTCTAACCCTAGGATTTTAACCAATATGGATATTCAAGTAGCAGACATTCCTGAGACTTATGGTATGTTGTTGAGCAGAGATTTAATGAAAAGTATAGGGGGATATCTCTCCCTCAACTTTTCACACATGTGGCTACCATGGAGGAGAATTCCTACCCAGATTAGGATTGAGAGTGAACCTCACCTCAAACATATCATCACTGAGTATGACTGTCCCAACGAGGTAGCTTATTTTGAAATTGAGATAGGGGTTTATAAAAGAGAGGAAATTCTGACCTTTTTGGTTCTTGATCCTAAAGATTTTTCAATGAAAAAATTCCCTAATCCCATGATTAATGTAAACCAACAGGTATTGATTAGGAAGTTGCAATAGGATCAGTTGGTCTTAGGGGAAGATATCAATTTGTGGAGTCTTCTAGTCCCTAATTGGTGCAGGGTACACTACCAAGATCATTCAGAACTGACTTGCCAACCCTGCATTGGTGTTTTAAATCATGTTTCCCAAACCAAAGAGACCCACCCAAGTCGCCTTGAGGCCACTTCAGATCACTTATCATTTGAAGCCAAAAATGCAATAATGTTAACAAGGGATAATATACTTTCTGAGGAAGTTCCTCAAACCGAACTTACCCCGGTCATGATACCAGACCAACATAGTTGTGTTGAACAACCCCAGGGTTTGTTTGATACCCTTGCACTCACAAGTATACCAAAATCCAAAGAGTTAACCACAGATACAAATAACGGTCTGAAAGATATCCTAGAAGTACATGATATATCTGAGCAGGAATTGGATATTGCACCTAATGAACCTATTAAACAACCATTCCCAATATTTGATGCAAAATATCATGAAGTGGCCCCACCTATGGTTCACCTTATCCAAAAACCTACAACAAGCTCAAAGAGATCAACCCCAGCTCATGATCAGCTATGGACCCTCACATTTGATGGATCCAAATCTAAGGTAAGGTGTGGTGCTGGAATTAAGTTAACCAACCCAAAAGGGAAAATATTTTTTGCTTCTTACAGGTTACAGTTTGGATGCACTAACAATATAGCAGAATATGAAGCATTAATTCGGGGACTGATGTTCGCACATCAGAAGGTCACTGCCTTGATGGTCAAAGGAGATTCAAAAGTAATTATCAAGCAAGTACACAACCAATACACATGTCACAATAAAAGGCTGGAAGCTTATAGAAATTAGGTGTGGAACCTGATTGAAGACTTTGATGCTTTTGGGATTAGTTTGATCCCTAGAGAGGACAATCAAATAGTTGATTCATTAGTTGTTGCTGCAAGTAACCTAGAGCCCATGCAACACTCCAAACTCAAGAGATTCTCAGTGGAATTGATATCCACCCCAGCTGTCCCTGATAATGTCAGGAACTTTCAAGTCTTCAACGATGATCGACATATCCTTGCTTTTCTAGCAAGCTTAGATGTTTTCGAAGGACAGATCATCGATGAGTCCGATCAAGGAGACTGGAACCCTGAATACTGCGATACAGAAGGTGTCCTCAATTTAAAAAGTAATAGCATTCCCAAGGGAATGGTGGCCTTAGAAAGAATTTTTGATTCAGATTCAAGAGCTCGGAAAAAGGTATCAACCAAAGATAAAGGAGGTGAATATGAAATTGTTAACTTAGCTGACTCTAGCCCTGAAAAGAATGTTTACATAGGGAAAGCCTTCCCTGAAGCAATTAGAGAAGATATACTGAGAGCACTGAAGAAGGATATTGCTGCAATAGCTTGGGGGTATGAAGATCTAAAAACATTTGATACTTCTGTGATAACTCATACTATTCCTTTGAAGCCTGAAGCTAAACCATTTCGGCAGAAACAACGTCTTGTCAACGCCTTGATTGAACCACTTATCTTTAAGGAAGTTCAAAAATTTCTTTCTACAATAATAATCTTCCCTGTGTGACATTCAACATGGGTGGCTAACTTGGTTCCAGTTCGTAAGAAGAATGGAGAGATCAGGCTATGTGTAGATTTTAGGAATCTGAATAGAGCTTTGAAAAAAGACAACTACCCACTCCCTTCTCTAGATGAAGTCTTGCAAACTGTCAATGGGTCTCAGATGATGTCATTCCTGGATGGTTATTCTGGATACAATCAGGTGATCGTTAATTATGAAGATAGAATGAAGATGGCCTTCACTACTAAGTGGGGAACATTTGCTTACAGGAGGATGCCATTTGGTTTGATAAACACTGGAGCAACCTTTCAACGTGCCATGGATGTAGCGTTCAAAGATTTGATTGGTAAATGCATCATCATTTACATGGATGACCTGACAATATTCTCTAAAGATAGACTAAACCATGCTGTAGACTTGGCTAAAGTTCTTGAAAGATGTATCCAATATGGTGTTTCTTTGAATCCTAAAAAGTGTGTGTTTGGGGTTTTTGAAGGGAAACTTTTGCGACACAATCTCGGAAAGATGGATATCGATAGATCCAGACCAAGTTGATTCTATTCTGAAGTTAACAATTCTAGGAAGTAAGAAGGAGATGAGATTTTTCTTTGGAAAGATCAGCTTTGTGAGAAAGTTTATCACAGGTTTTGCAGAGATTGTCAAACCTTTGAATGAAATGATGAAGAAAGATGCTAGAATAGAATGGAGTAATGAGGCAAAGGCTGCCTTTTCTCAAGTTAAGTAGTCCATTTCAGAGGCACCAGTCCTCACCAATCCTGACTACTTGAAGGCATTTTATATTTACTCTTTTGCTTCTGAGCACTCATGTGCAGCTGTCCTGACACAACAAAGAGAGGAGGGGGATGAAAGGTCAATTGCCTTCATGAGCTCTCTGTTTAAGAATGTTGAAGTCTAGTACCCACCTCTTGAGAAAAAAGCTTTTGCATTGGTCAGGGCTGTTAAGAAGTTCAGGAATTATATCCTTTGAAGTCATATTATTGTTCTGGTTCTTGATGCTGTTGTGAAGTCTCTACTTATGCAGAGCGAGTTGGGAGAACGAAGGGGGAAATAGATGGCTATTCTGTAGGAGTTCGATCTGAGATTCGCCATATGAAACTTGTCTGAGGTCAAGGCCTATCTAATCAATGGGAGATGCTAGTGAGAACATTATTTTTCAGTAATACACAACACAGTCCTTTTCCAATGACCCTTGGTATGCCGATATTATTTATTTCATGCTCAATAATCGGTGCCCAAAGGGAATGAATACAACTCAAAGGAGAGCACTGATAATGAAAAGCTCCCATTATATGCTCAAAGGAGGATTGTTATACAAACAAAATTTTGAGGGAGTTTATCTACGATGCCTTGATCAACAAGAAACTAGGCATGCAATCGCTGAATTTCATGGGAAACATGGAATTAGTCACAGTTTTGCAGATTCTTTAGCACATCAGATTCTCATATCTGGTTATTATTGGCCATGTGTGTTTAAGGATGCCCACTAACATGTAAGGACATGTCATACATGTCAAACTTTTGCATCAAGAGAGCATCATCCAGCCATGCCATTGCAACCTGTTTATGAGATAAGGCCATTTGCTCAATGGGCACTTGATTTTATTGGGGTAATTAACCCAAATTCTTTTGCAGGACATAAATTCATTTTGACTGCCACAAATTATTGCACAAGATGGACAGAAGCTATACCTTGCAAGAATAGCACAACAAAGGTAGTAATCAAGTTCCTCACTGAATGCATCACAACCAAGTTTGGAGTACCCTTTGCACTGGTATGTGACAATGGCCCTGCCTTTTCTTTTGCCGATTTCATTTCATGGGCTTATGATCATAAGATTGTTTTAAAGTATTCTTCAAATTATTATCCACAAGGAAATGGAGTTGCAGAATCAACTAATAAGAATCTCCTAGGAGTAATAAAAAAACTGTTAGAGAACAATCCTAGAGATTGGCATACCTAGTTAAGATTTACGTTATGGGCAGATAGGACTAGGATCAAGGCTGCGTTGAAAACTTCACCGTTTAAACTAGTGTATGGCCAAGAACCCGTGTTCCTGATTCACTTGCAAATACTTTTCCTAAAATTTATGCAAGAATTTTACTCTAGTGATGATAGGATTGAGGTAAGGTTAGCCAGCTTGCTCAAATTAGAAGAGCAGGGAGATGATGCTTTGCAGCAATTCTTTAGGCACCAAGCTGTTGTCAAATGTTGGTTTGACAAAAGAGTCAAAATCAAGGCTTTTAGGATATTAGACCTTTTCTTGCTATGGGATAAGGCTAATGAAAAGAAGGGTGACCACCAGAAGTTTGATAAGCTTTGGTTGGGTCCCTATCAAATTGCTGAAATCCTAGGAGAAAATGCTTTCCGGCTGAGTAGTTTAACAGGAGAACCTGTTCCATTGCCTGTTAATGGATAGTTTCTCAAACATTATTTTGGATCGTAAAAGGTCTGGTATTTTGTTGGGTTGTATACATGTAAATAGTTTACTATTCCTTTCGTTTTGTCTTTTCGTTTTGTTTTATTTTTGCTTTTTGTTTCTTTGTTTCTTTTATGGGCCCCTTCATTTTATCCAGTTAAGTAAAGGGTGTTGTTATCTAAAGTATACTTTGGTTACTAGGAGAGAAGTTGGTTTAGATATTTTTAGGTTTTCTGATTGGATGATTTTGTGCTAAATTCATTGTTTTATGTACATTGTCAATGAGAGTTATGGAAAGTCATTAAGAACAAGGTGTAAAGTAAGCAATCTTCACTAGCTACTATTGAATCTGTCACAAATCATCAAAAACATCTCCTTTTGTAATGGTATATTTATCTTGGGACGATGGTGTTGCAAGATTTGAGTGAAAATTTTGATTCTCCAGATGTTGTTATGAGGTCCATGGTAGTTTTCAACCCAGTACAGATGTTGGACATCTGACATATTGAGAAGGAATTGAATGAAAGAACTTCAAGAAAAAAAAGAGAAAAGAAAACTCAATGCTGAGTGGGTGATTCCAGTATCTCTACCGGGGCTATGGACACCTGACTGGTAGTAGAGCAATGCTGTGAGAAAACTAGAGGTATCTTCGTCCGAGCTATGGATGCTTGACTGGAAACGAAGCAATGCCCAAGATATCATTGCACAACAGCTAAAGGGAATCAACTCATGTAGTTCAAATCTTGCACATTATTGTTCAAAAGATGAAGAAAACTTTGTAAAAGGATGATGCACCATCAAGAACGCACATAGATTCAGGGGTAGCCAGTGTTGGTTTACATTTGAGATTCTAGCTCAACCTTGTTTGTTGAAACTGACCCAACTGGAATTGTGGTGTCCATAAACCAGGAGTTCTGGGTAACTGAATCCTTCAGTTTCTTGAAAATGGTTAGACCATTTTCCCAGCCAAGTCGCCAATTGTTATGCCTTGCATAACCACCCCATTTTAAATTTGATTAAAATGGGACCTCTCTTTTGTTTCGCTCTTTGCATTTTTTCCCCCTTCATTTTTTTTGAGGTTTTGTTTTGCCTTGGCATGTGCTTAATATGCTTATCTTGTTGGCCCAAGTGTTTTTTCCAAGTTTAATATTGAAAATCTTATGTTTTGGGCTAAGTTCGGGTTTTCACCCTGATTCAAGATTTTCCTATCTATTCAGATTTTCCCAAACTTCTTTCAAACTCTGGTTGCTAGCTGTCGTTTGGGTTTTCACCCTGGTTCAGGATTTTCCGCCCCATCCGGATTTTCCCGGATTGTGTTCGGAATCCGACCTGACATGTTTTACATTGCAATTCGGGAATTTTTGGCCTTCGCAGAATTTCGCCTGGGCCAGATTTTTCTGAATTTCTGTCTAGCCGTCGGATTCTCGAACTTGGTTGTTTTCCAAAAATTTTCCATTTTTGTGTTATCATTTGCGTTCTCCTAAGTTGGGATGTTCATCTTGTTATGCTTTAGAGCGTTATGGTCTTGCTTGGAGTTCGATTTCTTGTGTGTTTGGGTTTTTGTCAATTTGAGTGAAGTCATGGTCGGTGTTCGGGCTTTTGGTCAGGTTCGAGATTTTCCCGGATTCCTTCATTTGCCCGGTTCCCTTCAGTTTTTTGGCTAGATTTTTCTGGATTTTCTGGGAGGCACTGTGAAGTGAAGAAATTTGGTAAAATTGATGAATCTAGTAATGACTTCTTAAGCATATCTTGCTTTTGCTTGAGGGATTTCACTGTTGTATACTGCTCATGTTCATTTTTGATGGAATGGGTTAATTTAATGGTTTTATCATGATTCTAAGCTAACACTTTGATGAAATTTTTTCAACAATCAGATTCTCACATTGGTGTTTGATGAATGCGGGCTGAATCTGCAAGGTGGCGGCTAGAATGGCTAAGAGAGAGATTGGGACAATAATGATGGGATAGATCTGAAGAATAATATCAATGCCATTGAATGGCGAACTAGGGTTTCACCTATGTCACTTGCAGACAGCTTGCAGAAGATGTCCTTGATGATGAGGGACAAGATGGAGCAAGATATGGGCAATGTGGAGGAAGCAGTTAACGCAAAGCTACGTCGAAAGCTGTGCTTCCTCATCGTTTCATTTTTGTTTCTCCTTCACGCATTTTGGTCCGTTCCTTACCTTTGGTTGATGCCCTTGCATTTATTTCATGTTTGAATTTGTTTCAAACTCCTTCTAGGGTCGATGTATTTTGTAACTGACTCATTTTGTAAACCCTAAAATGGGGTCGACGCATTTTTGACGTGTTTTGTATATATGGCACTTTGGCCTCTTTGTAAAGGGATCTCTTTTTTAGTAAGAGTTTTAGTTAGTGTTAGAAAAGGTTTAGAAAATGTGAGACCAGTTGTTAGAAGAAGGTTGAAGAAAGATTCAAAAGGTAGAACAAAGGTTAAAGAAAAGCAAGCTAGGGTTTTGCAGTAAGTTAGACTATTTTGCAGTTCAGTAGGAAGGAATGACAAATCTTTCTGATTTTCTTAGCATAGGTGGAGATAATCTGAAGACATGGTTTTCTGTAAACTAGTGATCTTTCCAGATTTGTAAATGTTGCTTATCTATTTCATTAACAGTAGAAGCAACTAGATTTAAAGCTACTTCATATTATGTTCTAGAATGGTATTTATTTTGGGTTAATCATTTGATTTGAAAAGCTTTCAAGGAATGAAATTTTGTATCTTATGTTTTGTTTGAATGATGATTTGCAATCTACTATTAAAGTTTGCACTGTGAATGAATGAAACTTTGTATCAATTACAGGTTAATTTTATTCTGCAGTTCTAGTTTAGGAATTCCTTGGAAGGGAACAAGTCTGATTAGTTGAATGAATCAACATTCTTTTCAGTTTAAAATCCTTAATCTATCTTTTTCTATTTCTTTAAAACCCCTGGTTAAAGTAGGTTTAATAGATGTTTGATCTTGTAACGATTTAGAAGCTCAAAACCAGCAGGCCCCTTGAACATTAAAGCCATATTGACCACTTTGTGAAACAACAACGTTGTGAACTAACATCAAAGACCTTGGGAGGTGATCAGTTTGATTGCTGATTGTTGATGCTCTTTTACTCAAAGGTCCTAATTGGGAGCTTCCCTTTCATATTTATACAGATGCATCAGACTATGCTACAGGAGTAGTCTTGGGACATAAAGCATAAATTCATAATGTTATTTATTTTTTCAGCAAAAACCTTCAAGGAGTTGAATTTAATTATACAGTGACAAAAAAGGAAATGTTGTCAGTGATCTATGCCCTTAACAAATTCAAGCACTACATAACAGGCTATTAGATCTTTGTGCACATAGACCATGCAACCATTAGGTACCTCATGAATAAGCCCCTAATCTCAAGTAGGCTAGCAAGATGATTGTTGCTAATGCAGGAGTTTGACATAACCATTGTTGATAAACTAGGGAAGGCCAATGTTGTAGCATATTTTCTTTCTTGACTGACTACATCAAAAGATAATCAGTGTGCATACACCTTGGTATGTTGACATAGCTAATTATCTAGTCACAGGGAGAGTTCCTCCTCATTTCTGTCCAAAAGAGAGAAGGGTACTCATTGAAAAATCTTTTCCTTTCTCATGGATTGCAGGATGTTTGTTCTACACTGGACCAGACCATGTCATGAGGAGATGTGCGAGGGAAGATGAGACATATGATATTTCATGCATGTCACAATGAACCCTGTGGAGGGAATTTTTCATCCAAGAGGACAACAATGAAGATTCTAAATATGAGATATTACTGGCCCACACTCCACAAGGATGTAGGGAAATATACAAGTGTGATAGATGCCAGAGGATGGGTCGGCCAACCAAATCTGATGAGATGCCCCTTTACCCCCAGGTAGTAATCACTCCATTTGATAAATGGGGATTGGAATTTGTAGGACCCATTGACCCTCCATCAAATGGTAAATCCCATATCTTGGTTTGCACTAATTATGTGACCAAGTGGGTTGAAGTTAAATCAATGAAGCATGTAAGAGATAATAAGGTTGTAGAATTTATTTATGAGGAAATTTTCACTCATTATAGAGTTCCAAGGGAGATAGTGACTGATCAAGGGGCACAATTTACATCAACTCGTGTCACAACACTAGTTAATGAATATAATGTGTGGCACAGGAAGTCTACTCCTTATCACCCTCAGGCCAATCCAAGTTGAGGTGACCAACAGGGAAATTGAAGCCATTCTAACCAAAACAGTGGCTATCCATAGGAAGGATTGGGTATATAGGCTTCCAAAAGTTGTTTGGGCCTATCAGACCACCTGGAAAACAACCACAAGCTTCACTCCTTTTGAATTACTGTGTGGGAAGACAACTATGATTCCCATTGAATTCGAGCATAAGACTCTTAGGACTTCACTAGACTTAGGCATGGATATCTCTAAGGAACAAAAGGACAAAATTATGCAACTGAATAATTTGGATGAGATGAGAAAGACAACCTTGCATCACATAGAGGTAGTGCAGAATCAGAGAATAAAGTGGCATGACAAATTCATAAAGGACAAGAAATTCCAGCCTTGTGATTGGGCACTCCTTTATGACTCAAGGTATCAAGATAACATAGGAAAATTACAAACAAGGTGGCTAGGACCATATGAGGTTGTTGAAGTCTTCTCCAATGGTGTTGTTCAACTCACTACCATTGACCCTGTTAGATTTAAGTTGCTTGTCAACGATTATCGCCTTAGGTTGTATCACAAGCCAACTTCCAAGGAGGAATTCATGCAACAATTCACTCAACATGCAATACCTGAACTTCTTGCAGCCAAAGGAAGCAGACCTAGTGTCCCTCCTTCTAGCTAACCAAGGTATGTAAATTGTCATAATAAAGACTTCCACTTTTGTGGGAGTCTACTTCATTAATCCACCCATCCGCCCATCCATCTCCACCTTTCTCTCTCTTCCATCACTCCGCCATAATTTCATTTCATTCCATCTCCACTTTCATTAATTGCTCAACTGACTTCTTAAAAGGTGACCTATACTTCCTCAATATTCTTTGCAACAAATATTCCAAGAATTCAGGTACGTGAGAATCAATTTGTTACATCTTAATTATCATTTAGTACATTTATTTAATTCTTGTACATTAATGTAGATTTTCTCCATGGCATGTAATTATCCCCTGCCCTATCAAATCATCATTACCACCTCACATGTGAGGACACATGCTCAAATTTAGGTTGGGGGGGAGTGTGAATAACATGTCCACGTGTCATTCCATGTTGGTCCATTTCAGTAAAATTTGAATTGAGCTAATTTGAATGATAGAGTGAGGTGACGGCTTACATGTGTGAGATGATACCAAGCCACCACCATTTTTCTTGATTGTATCCTTCATTTATTATTCCTTATTTCCTCTATTGCCTTAGTCATAATCCTAAGTCGCCAAAAAGGTAAAATTCATATGACATTGGCGTTTGGAATTTAGCAGCATTGCAAGAAGGAGAAATTTGGCTTTCAGACAAAGATTGCAGGAAGGGAAACCTTGCAGAGTGCTTGCTTAATTGTAGATAGCTGAAACAATGGGAGATCAGTTAATTAGAAGTGAACCCATGGTTAATGATGCAGTACTGTAGGATGCACCTTCTTTAGTAGAATTTAGAAATTGCGGATGGCTAGACTATTTCTTGAAGCTTGACAACTATAATGAAGACATTGCGCAAGAATTTGCGCTGGCATTTTCTGAAGGAAAGGCCATGGTAAAAAGGTTGGAGGTAATAGCTATTGAAGAGAGGATTGCAAAAGTGATAGGGTTGACTGTCGATGGTGAACATTACCCTGCTACCAGAGATGCAAGGTCAGCTAGGGTTGAATTTACTGAACCTAGTGACCCTCCATTGGATGTGGATAAGCAAGGTGTGAAGAGAACCTCTCTGCCTGAGTTGTGAAAGCAAGTAGTTGTCCACATTGTGAAGTACATTACTTGTGAAGGCCACCAGTCGAACCTAGCTTCTGTGCACTTCAAAATCATTAATCATATAAGGCATGGGAGAAGAATGAACGTACCAAATGTGTTATATCATCTTCTTTCAATCATGGTGGCTAAAACCCAAAAAGGTAGGGATAATTCTATCTCCCACCATTGTCTAATCAAATTATTAGTAGAGAAATTTTTGCATGATGTGTCTGATATGACTTGGGAGGAATTTTTAAATATTGATCAATTTAGACCAGAGCATTTGTGACCTATGGTTTTTCCTCAACCTCATAGGGTTAGTAGGAGAGAGTATTATTGAAGCCACTCCTGGAGCCTCAACTTCTGGTGCAAGCCCTAGTGTAAACCCTCCTACAACTGAGCAAACTCTAGAGATTAGTTCTTCTGAGACAGAACATTTAGACAAAGATAGTTCCTCTTCAGACTCTGATGATGTCCCTCTTGAAACCCTAATTCGAACTAGGGCACAAAAGAAAGAGGCAGAAATGAGGAAGGGAAAAGCTTTAAAAAAAATGACCAAAAAAAAAAGTGCTAAGCTCTAAGAAATGGAAGGCTGACACTATTCTTCCTACAGCCAAAGAAAAAAATGAAATCCCTCCTAGAAAATCAAGACCAGTTGGGCTAGCCACTGGTGTGCCTTTGAATAAAATCCCTAGGCATCGAGAAACATCATGAGATGACACAGAATCCCCAATGGGGCAGGTGAGCGTTGAGGAAAAGGACACTTTTTAGGAACAAACAAATATAAGGGTGGCAGAGCTTGCTGCCATCATTGAACAGGTTGAGATTCAAGAGTATGATGAGAATCAGGAGCTCCTGTAGCAAGAGCAAGAGTTCATGTAGCAAGAGCAAGAACCCCTATAGCCAAAACTGGGTGAATAATCAGAATCCTTGTAGTAGGTGTCATATGAAGAGCAAGAATCGGTGCCATAATTGTTTTTGTAGGAATACATAGACCCTCTGATTTTTCATGGAACATGGTAGCCATGAACCTATGCAATGAGATGCAAAAGAGGGAAGAAGAATGGGAAAAGGAGAAGATTAAAAAGAAAGATGTAGAGATTGAAGAAAAGAATATGAAAATTGTTGCCTTAAAGGAAAAGGTGGACAATGTAGTAGCCTTAGTTCCTTAGATGTTAGAGTGCAGGACTCCTCCAAGATTTTATGCTCTATATTTGAAGGAGAGGAATCTTTCTTTTAAACTGTCAAGGATTATTTCAGGTTTGAATCCTTCCATTGAGACTCCTCTTGAATTTTTCCAGGCTTATTAGATTGCTCCTCTTGAAGTGAAAAATTTTCTATGTGAACTCTATTTGCATAATTATGTTGTGTCCCATGATCATGATTGGAATCCATTGTTGTATGTTAGGGATCTCCAATTAAGGGCATTTGTGACTTGGATAGATAATGAAATTAGTTGGGAACAACAGTTCAAGACTTATAGGAAAATAAAATCCAACACTCCCTTGCCCATTAGGGCTAAATCTAGAAACCCTGGAGACATTTTCTGGGAATAACACGGATTTCTTTACCGACCAAGCTATAGCAGAAGGATCCTGCCTATGATACAAAGAATATGAGAAGGTAGTAGAAAATACAAGGAAATATGTAATGGGATATCTGTCACAGAGGTGGAACACTCTGATTGATGAGTTAAAACAAGTTGAACCTCACTCTTTGCATAACTATGTTGCAACATGCAAAAGAGTTGATAGATATATACAACTTGGAAGGATGAAGGGGCAATTTTGGCTTTCATTAATTTTTCAGCCACCTACCCTATTATGGCCTACACTAAATTTCAGGTATTATCAATATGATATAGCTGCAAAAAGGAAAAGATGGAACAAGTTGGACAACAAGCAAGGGTTCTATTGGGACCCCAATTCATACACTGCAAGAACTAATGTGGGGCAGTTTGTAGTTGTAGATTTCAGGGTATTGACTAAGCAAATGAGTAACTCTTCCTCTGTTGGAGTACCAACAAAACCTTAGGTTGGGGGGAGTGATGAGTCCAATTTATAGCCCAATTTTGATAGAGTTTATTATCCATTAATTTTTGTTGTCATAGACTTTGATACTTGGATGTTGATATTTTCATGATATTTCCTCAAAACCATAGACATTGGGTATAAGCTTATCTTTGTAACTTTCAAATTACATTAACATGTTATGCAAACTATCTATGTTAATTTTACAAGTGGATTAATGAATGTTACTTTAAGATAGCTATGGAAATGCAATTGCTGTGTGTGCTAATTTTTTCATGTAGATATAATTAGAGCCTACAAAATTGAGGAAGATTTTGCGAGCTGGTCGTTCGCCATAAAATTCAAAAAGGTGATCATTCAAAGGTCAATGGAGGGAAATTCCTAGTTCAAATCAAAGATTGTAATTTCCTTATAAATGGCCATAATAGTTTGTTGAGAGAATATAGAAGTGATTGTTATGCTAGATCTGCGTTAAGGCAAACCGGTTGACTAGATTCTACGCATGCATAACCTCCTTTCCACTTTCTATGCTTTCCATAAAGTGGCGTCCCATAATCTGTTGGAGTTCATTGCCTTGCTAGGTAGTTAGATAGTAGTTTTTCCTTCTATAAATAAGACTCAGATGCTCCTTCTCAAGAGGTTGATTGATCTAATGTTGTACTTGCATTCTTAGTTTTTCAGTAATACAATTATGTTGCTCTATTGTAATCATGCTTTCCAATGAATAAAATAAAGTTATAAGTTTGTTGTATCTGAGTTTGTCTTAAGGGATACTCATCCAAGGGGCCCCACTTGGTGAGCATTCCATCCTTTAGTTTAGTTATTACTTTTTTTTCAAGCAAATAGTTACGAATCTGACAACTGTCTATTCCTACAACCACTAGAATTCCATTATGTGACTATTCCTGCAACCAAAGCAAACAGAGTAGTTTCCTGTCTGTTTTCTCATATTTTCATTTATGTCATGCACTTCAACTTAGTACAATTGTTGGTTGATGTTCAACACTTATATGTTACTTCTTTATAAGAAATTTACTTTTAGCATTATGTCTTTCTTAGCTGTAGGATGAATATGGCTACTATGGATTCCTAGTGCACATACTGTGCTAACCCATTTCAAGTCTACATCCCTAGGTTGACAATTAAATGAACCTTCATGATGATTAAGATAGCTATTTAGATCAGATGTTCAATCTTTGAATCGCAGCTTTAAGGGATTAGTTGTTAAGTCATTGTAGGGGGCCAACAAACCCTATAAAAACCTGGTTGTAAAGGACTGAAGGTCCTGTCAAAACCTGTTTGTTGCAGCTTGAGTTGTTTTGAATACCATGTGTGTTACATCCCCTATGACTTAATATGTTTATGAAGATGGAACCATGGTCATTAATGTAGTTGCAATAACTGCCTTTCATGTGAACATGGAATAAAAGATTAAATAATTGTTTTATTATTGTTGCAATTGTAAATGTGAATGTGAATGATTATTTTAATATGCAAATGTATTTGATGATAATGATGATGATATTATATGTAAATATGAATTTATGCATCAAGAATGGTCTAACTCTAGTTTTCTTTGGTCAAGTGGTTGCAAGATCAACATCGCACGAAGGGAAAGGGGACTATCATCAAGGAGAGGACATAGTTGACAAGGATTTATTCATCATCGAACTCTAGGTAGTGTATGACAAATGCAATGATATAACCTTGGCCTTGGTTTAAACAATACAAATATTGATTATTAAAGTCGAAATTAAGATATAAATACTTACAAAGAATATTTCATTTATATATATATATTAATAAGTGTTCAAATATTAATAAAAGAGAAATAAAATAATAAAATTTAATAAAAAAATTATTTCTAATTGAGTGGAGTTCAAGCGGGGTTGGATATTGGTTATTTGAAGTAGAGCATTCTGCCATTTCTTGATGAAATGGATGGAATGCAAGAAGTTGAGGTTTCCAATATGGAATGCAGAGGGGCAACTCTTTTATGGTTCGTCTCTCTATCAAACTCATTAGTCAGTCTATCATTCTTCCTCTTCTCTTTTTCTGTGTGTCATGCATCACATTAACCTCTCTCATATTCAATGGAGCCAGGGAAAAAAATGTCTAAACCGTTCTTTTCTTTGTGTTTTTAGCGTCATTCTGAATTTGATTATTCTATCATCCGCATTCTCCATCATATTTTGTATCTTCTTTCGAGTATTTGTTTCTAGGGAAGCATTGAATTTTTGTGGACTCGTTTCTTCAATCCTTGAAAGAAGGGAGGCAATTCGCCTTGTTACTTGATCAAATATATGATGAAGAGTTCCAAGGTCATCTTCGAGCTTCAAATATCTCAACAACTAGGCATGTAAAGAAATTCCTAGCTTCTTATTTACTAATGGAATCTGTTTGACTTTATCATCTTGTGCTTCTATTAAAAATCTCTAATAGTTCAAATTAAGAACGTCCCAATTCAGTTAGAGGCGGAATAGGTGGAAATTTATTTGAGAGAATGAGATTGCGGAAGACCTTTTATTTTGATTTTGAATTAAATTATAACATATCTCTGTCATCTATCCAAAGTAGAACTTTTTAATCACGTTATGAATCTTTTATTTTTCCTTGAATCTGGGTTATGACTTCGTCTATGACACCCTGCAACCATTGTCTCCATTCTTCAGATGTCGACCATTTAATTTCCAGTTGAAGTTTCTCTATTGATGCAGCCTCTAAAGCTTTACTTGAAACTTAATCTCTGAAATTAGTTGAACTAAATGGGTAACTCGCCTCTAATTCAAATCTTTAAGTTTGGGATAAGGGCCCTTGGTTTTTACCATGTAGCTAATTAGACTCATTTTTTTCTCGTATCTTGATACAGAAGATTATTCCTGATTGGGACTTCATCTCTCCTTTTGAACCCTTCATGACAGGTGTCTCCTTTCTAATCTGTAAAGTTCTTAAATCAAAATTTCAGTCATCTGGGGAACCTTGAATACTTTATCCTCTTTTCCTTATTCTTATTGGCCTATATGGGTTTTGGGAAACCTTCTTGGTGCATGACCTTAAATCAATCATTTAGATGATAAAATATTGGAAGGGTATTTTATCAAACTGCAATTTATCTTCCTCCTTCCATAAAGATACGAACTAATTTACTTTAAGATAAAATCACAATCACAATATTAAGCAATAAACCCTAAGGTTAAGAGCCAAAGATAATATTGATGCTTCTATAATGTCACAAGAAATAAGAAACTGAATCTGAGAGTTGTCATGTCAAGAAAGGGTGAGTATTGACGGCATAGTAGTGTCAGATATATTGGCACAATAGTGCCAAATATATTGACACAGTGGTGCCAGAAACAATTAAAAATCCTTGGCCAAGGTAGATGTCAATTAGGCAAAAGTCAGCTTTCATGTTCTAGATATACTCTAGTCAAAATGATCCTTTGGGTTAAGAGGAACCTATAGAGGAGGGATCGACCAACAGTATAGGAATATGGACACCAGGCTCAGAGAAATGATGACAATTAATCCTTGTTGATTGCCCTCGAGAAGGGCTAGGTTTCTTCAGTCGAAGAACACAAGAGACCAATAGGTCTTGGTTGGGCGGTAAAGCCCTTGATGATAATCCCTTTTCCCTCAATGATAAAGTAGCTCAAGAATTTCTGCTTGAAGATGATGTCAGATAACAAACTCTCTCGTACTTATTTCCAAGTATTGCTTGTCAATTTTTAAGTTTATTTACAGTTATGCAATTTGTATATTTATGAAAATGTTTGTTGATGAATTAGAAAATGTAGTTAGCCAATTATTCCATTCAGTTGAAATGTTGAATTCTTGAAGGTAGTTTTGAAATAATTAAGTAATTCTATGTTTTAATAGAAAACCCTAGATTGACAGTTATTTTGTTATGATTCATTGTGAAACTATTAGAAGTTCCATTTCAGCTAACGACTGTGAACTTAGAAGTTAGTTGCATCTTTTGAATTGGTTGGAAACAAATGGAAACCCTAGTTTTGAAATAAAGTTAGTTGCAATTTAGCTAAAAGTTAGTTAATTGTTAAATTTGCAAACTATAGATCGGATAGGTTGTTACAATGTGTTTGGTTGCTTCCTGTGGGTTGTGGTTAGTTTGATGATTATTTTCCTCACAACTTATCTGCCTTGTAAAGGGTTTTAGGTCCCTGGAAAACCTTCTTGTAATGGGTTTCTGGTCCCATCAAAACCTTTTTATCGCTAATAAAAAAAAATTATGTTTCAAAGTAAATATAAAACAACATTTAAGTAAATAAAATAGCTCCAAATTGATATATCTCAACATTTATTTAAACAGATGTATTTAAGATAGCTTCAGGAAAAATCACCACCAGCAATTCACTGCCATGACAAATTCATCTCGTGGAAAATTCACCACCAACAATTTACCACTGCGGATAATTCATCACATAAATATTTTTTAATATATAATTCAAAGACATTGTTTTTTTTGCAAAATAATAATTTCCACCACATTAATAATAGAGATGATTGATATTGTTGTATAATTAGTTTACTAGAATAAAATAAACTATATTGAAAAATGTTTTCATTTTTATTATCATAAATCAAATTTTCTAATTGTATGTGATGAATTATCCACGATGATGAATTGTTTGGGGGTGAATTGTTGGCAGTGAATTTTCCTAGAGCCATTTTCAGATATTTATAGTAGTTAATATTAAGAGGCATTCTATAATGACATGTAGAGTGTAATCGTGTGAGTATGTTAACAAAAACTCTTACCTTTTATCTTAAATTTGATAGTCATTTATATGTTAAAATATTAATATTTAATAATAAACATAATGCGTGTAATATAAGCAACACATAAAACTTATATCTTTGTATATGGAATAAATATAATAGTTCCAAAGTAAAGTAAAATAATTTTTAATTGAATAAAATAGATCCAAATTGATATCTCAACATTTTTTAGATAGATGTATATAAGGTATCTTTACCACTCTATTTATTTTTTATACATATTTTTATGTACTTATACATGATCACACATTCATACATTCACCATATCCAAAAAATTTATCATACATGTATAGACACTCCTTTTTGTGTAAATATTATCCACTATGATCTAGCCCCTTTTCTATCCCACGACTAGTTTATAGTCATGAGGTCATCCTTGTAGTTGTAGACTTATTCCGTAATTATTAAAATTATAAATTTAAATATGATTGAATTTCTACACTTACCTTTTTGTCCTAAAGCTAACTAAATATAAATTTGTGTAATGTGCTTTTATGTACTTATATTTAAAGGAATTCAAAAAATTCAATCTAATCATGGAATCATAAGGAGAAACCATTCACTTTACATGCTTCAAATAGTTCTCTAAAAGGAATCTAGTTCTCCTTAAACATTCTAGGAGCATTTTTATGACTAAACATTATTGTTTTTGTTCATTTTTAAGTTTTTGAGGATTGTTCTAAAGAGAATTTGACTCCCTATAATTAATCAACAACCTAAGTAAGGTATTTTCACCTACTACCAAGCCCCCAAATATCTAGGAAGAGTAGAGTAGACTATCATACATTAAGAAAAGTTGTGAATAGAACACCATTGATTTCCTAGATGAGTCTGAACTTGAGCTACAAATATATGATCATGATTTCATTTTGGTCTAGTTGACTTATGCTCTAATAGAGAAAATATTCAACATAGACTTCAATGCATTTCACTAATATAGACACTATTTCCAAATTATGCATTTGATGTCCATATTAAAATCTTCTTTATTTGGTACTCATCTTTCAATTGTTGAGCTAGTTACACTTGTTTTCAATTTATATTTAATTATTACAACTTATTATAATATCAAAATTCAATTCATTTTGGAATCTTGAGGCAAGGCCCACTTAGTAGATAAGTTGGATTGGCTAGTGGACTGGGGCCATCAAATATATCATTCACTTTATTCACATTTATGATCGAAAGTTGGCCAAATTTCACTATCATGTATATGAGGCTGCTACCATGAATATCTACCAAGCCACCACCATGCTCAAATATAAACCCTTTGCTTCTAACTTATAGATACATGTGGCTAAGCTCCACTAGTAAATAAAATTGTTGATAATCACAAAGCTAGAGGTGCCCAAATTAAGGCTTGGATGCATTGGCTAAAGGTTGGTTATTGAGTTTCTAAAGAGATTTTTGAAGCTCTTTGTACTTTCCACACCTCTTAGGAAATTAAACATATTAAAGACATCCAACAAATACTCAAATAGCTTCTTGATATCCTCCATTCCTTTGTTAAGCATTATGAGCAAGTTTTCAAAGCATGAGAGAATTCTACTAAATGATACCATACCTTGAAAGAATGACTCAATGTTGTTCCTCATCAACTTTCTTCTTCATGGTGAGATCTTTGCAATCAATTGTTCTTTACTATTCATATCCAACAAGAAACTTTTACTATGGTAAATGATAAATCTATTGGATGTGATGGTTTTTCTTGTGAATTTTACAAGACCATTTTGGAATGTGTTAATGATGATGATCATAAATTTTATCTTGAATATTTTCATTTCAATTCATTAGGGAAAATTATTAATAAATAAAATATTAAATTCATACCTAAGTTTGGTGATCCTAAAGATATATGCAACTAGAGGCTAGTCATGTTGCTCAATGTTTCCTATAAGAACATAGCCAAAGCCCTTGCATTGAAGTTGCACCATCTTCTTTCTCATATTTCACGTCTTAATTAATAAACTAGATTCATCAAATCTAGGTTTATTAGGGATAGTATTATTACAGTTTGGGGAGGTATAGAATGGGCCTGATGATCCCATGAATAAGCTATAATCATCAAAATTAACTTTTCCAAAGCCCATGATTACATCTAATGGCCTTTTATTCTTTCCTTGCTCTAGGCTTAAGGATTTGGGCCTCAATTTATTCAAGTTAATCATATGCTCTTATCAAATTCCTCAACATGCATCACTATCAATGAAAAGAAATCTAGCACCTTTGGCCTTTCCAGGTCTATCCTCTAGGGTTGTCCCTTAGCTCCTATTTTATATGTGTTTTCTATTAAGGATTTTGGTTACTTCTTGGCTCATTTTGTTTCTTACAGATTGGTCAAAGGTATTTCTTTACCTAATTCCTTAGCTTAGCTTGTTAATGGTCATTTATCTAATTACTATTTTCTCACTATATTACAAGCGGATAATAATATTAGCTAGGCTCTTTGTTTCCTCGATATTATTTGTAAAGCCTCTAATTCTAATATTCAATGGAAAAAGACTCAATCTTATAGATAGTAATTCCTCCCTAAGCTTCCCTAACTTGACTGTTTTGGGTGGAAATAGATTGGACATGGAGAAATATTCAAGTTTCTAAGTCTTTTTGGTTTAACTAATGTTCTCCATACTATAATTGCATTGTATATTAGTGCATGCTATATTCAAATTTAAATCTTATTTTATCCTCCACAATGTGGATGTTTATGGACCGAAGTGACTTGGTACAATTTATTTTCTTTTCAAGTGGTCAACTTCATATGTAATAATTTATTCTATGAAAACATTAACGTTTATGGACCACTTAAGTATGGATGATTTTTTTAATATGATATACATATAATTAAAATTTGTATATTTATATTAAATTTTTATTTAATTTTAAATAATTTTTTATTGATTTCAAAACATAAATATAGTGCTTCATCTTGGCAGTGAAATGATTAGAACAGTCTTGTCAACCCCCCATTATATGACACCAAACCAAAAAAAAACATTGTTTTCACCCTATCACTGCCATTACAAACCAACTTGGGACTGAACAAACACAAACCAGGTTGTAAACTCCCCGTCATGCAACTCACACCCTTCCATACATAGTCCTCGACTGAGACTGACCACCACTACTAAAAAAATTGTGAACCAAAATCCACCTAGGGTGCACAATCAAAAACTCAACCTGTCTTTAATCAAACAACACACCCTCCTCCAATAAGTATTCTCAGAAACACCCCTTCTATTCCTCCCTCGATGCCACCTCCAAGTACAATCTCACCTTGAAGAAATTTTCTCCTCGTGCCACCCCAACCATGTGCTCCCTAAGCTCTCATCCCTTTATGTTCAAAAGGAATGGATACCGCTTAACTTAGATATCTGGGAGAAACACCCTTGCCATGTCTCGCGAATGAGGAATTCCCACCCTTAGCTCAGCAATAATGATTACATCTTCCACCCCACCTAGCAGGTCTACCATTACCAGTTTCTAAGCCATCAACAACACCATTGCCTTCGAAAGTTCTAGGTCAAAAAGTGATGTCGCAAACCTTGAATCTATGTCAACGTTTGTTCGATATCGCTCCTTTGACACTATGAATTCTTTTCCTATGAAAAGCTCGACAACCTCTAAGATCAGTTGATCCCACTCTACAAACACACAACATAGCCTATTCTCTATAATCTTCCCAAAGAAAGCTGAAAGTTTACATGTTGCAGTCAACTGAATGGGAGTCTCCATAGCTACTACTCTAAAACTCACCTAGCACTGCAACCTCACCATTCAAATGAATAAATTTTGAGCCACCCACATCCATTTATCGCCCACAATACGTGTGTGAGTTAATGAACGATTAAACAAAAATCCAAATTTAGTCCTCCCCACATCCTCAGAAAGGCCACGCCAAGCCTTACTACCTATGTAAGTAGACATGCATTTAACTCTCCCATCCTGTACACCTCTCTCATATCGTTCCAACTTGGACGATGCTCTGTGCCCGCCCACACCGTACATAGCAACACAAAAAAGGATGCTACTCTCCACCAAGTTGTCATGGGAGGTATATTTTCTTCCTTAGCTTGGACCCCTATCCATGAAACTTATCTTTGTCACCAAGATTCCCTCCACCCCATCATTTACTAGTCTATCAACCACCACATTGGCCTCCTTGTATACATGTGTCATGGAAAATGCTACCAAATATCTAGTTTGTTTGCTTGCTTCCTCGAGTAGAGGCTACAACCTCTAATTCACCATCTTCCCTGATTTCATCACCTAAATGATCATCATAGAGTCTCCTTCAATTTCTATATTCCCCAATTTCAAATCCTTGCATAATTGGAGGCTGCAAATGAGGGCCCTAAGCTCAGCCACCATGTTTGTCCCTTTCAACAAATGAAGAGACCTCTCCACCACCACCTTACCCATGGCATCCTTGATATAACACCCAGTTGTTGAGGCCCCCAGATTACCATGGGAAGCACCATCAAAAATTAGCTTATACCATCCAACCTTCGGAGGGCAGCATTCCACTCCTTTACGCCTATCTTTCTTCTCGCCCTGAGATTGGACATCGGGTTTGGGGAGGGACAAACCAAACCAAACATTCCTCATTGTCGCATCCCATTCTAAATTTTTTGATGATGCTAAGTTTTTCTGGGCCACCCTTATGTTCACCACCTCCATAATTGCAGCCTCCAACCTAAACTGATGAATTCTAGAGAGTTTCTCGCATTGCCCAAAAACACTCTCCTATTGTGCTCCTTCCATATTTCCTAGAAAACTAACAAGGGACTGATCAACCACAGCTCACTAAAGTATGAGTTCTTCTTTAGCACTGGCCATGAAGAAAATAATGATAGTATGTTGTTTGGAAAAGCTCCACTCTAGCCATGTCTAGCATAGAGCCATTTCTAGCAAGCTTGTGCGAATGGGAAACCTACCAATAGATGATTGGCATCCTCCTCTACCTTCCTACACATCACACATCTAGAAGGGCCCACATATCCCATCCTCCTAAAATTGTCCACTATTAAAACCTTGTCCTACAGCACTGTCCATGCAAAAGTGTCTACTTTGGGAAGACAAGAGCAATTCCAACAAAGGTGTAATGGCAATGTTGAAGCCTCATCATTCTTCTATTGCACCCTATATCCATCCTTTGACTTGTATTGACTAGACACTAAACCAACCTAGACAAGATTTCTGCCCCATCCTAAATGGTTATTATTCTTTTCCCTAGCTCTTGCCTTAGTATCTATGCTTCCCCTAGGGGAATTAGCCAAATATCAAAGGCCTTCCAAATGAACACATATAGTCCAACAATCTTTTGCTCCTCTAGATAATCCTTGATGTGGTGACCCCACACTTGCAAAATGTTATTTGACTTCTCTAACCCCATGCTACTATCAATACTTGAGTATCCAACCAAGAATCCTCCCAAAAAATGGTCATTCTTCCATCATGCATTTCCCAATATAACTATTCCTAAATGAGAGGGTGATAGGCTCGCAAGAAAATACAAATTCTAGAGCCCCTTGGCAAACTCTCAACAAGTAAATTTTTTTGACATTAGTGTCTATCAAGTACTTGAATTGTAAAATATTTTCCAATTTTGCTTCATTTCACATGTACATATTCCATATCAACTTTGCCCCAAGTGCTTTGTTTTTTTTAGTAAGTTTTTTAGACCAACACCCCTGCACTTTTCGATTTGCATATTGTTTCCCAAGCAACCAGTGGAAATTTCTTCTAATCTAAGGAGTCTTTCTAGAATAAGCGCTTCAAACTATGATTAAGTTGTGAAGCTTTATTGGAAAGTAACACCAGGCAGGACATCAGATATATAAGAAGAGTTGAGATGACTGCCTTAAGAATTAGTATCCTTCCAGCCCAAGATAGCCACTTGCCACCCCAAGCCAAAAGTTGATTATTGACATGATCTTCCAAGGGATCCCACAATTTTCTTGTTCTAACTCCTGTTGCTAGTGGTAACCCAAGGTAATTCATCGACAGATTCCCAATCCTAAAGTTCAAGGCCTCAGACACTTCCAAACCCACTCGCAGATCTATGTTTAAGAAGAAATTATCTGATTTGGCTTCACTTGTGTGTTGTCTCTAGGCTTTTGCATAGCAATGCTCAGAGGAATTCTTTGTATTTCTCTACATTTGAAGATGTGATCTTACGATTTGGAGAACAAGTTTAAATTGTTTGTATGTTTTGGGGATTTGTAGCTTCCTTTGGGTTGTAGCCCATAAAACCCATTGTAAATCTTGTTTTATTTGTGAGGCTGGATTTGGATAGTAGCTCCAAGCACTTGGTCACTGTGTTTTTTTCCCTTCTAGGTTTTTCCACATAAATCTGGTGTTATGGTTGTGTGTTGGTGCTTTGAATTGCATAGTTTGATTCTTTATCTAGTAAGGCAGTAGGAAGTTTTGGTTGATAAAGTTGAATTGGATTAATTTTTGGCATATATTGATCCCTCCTCTCAGTATATCAATGTGTTCTAACAATTATAGACCCAAAATTTGGCTAAGGCAGAGAAAAAAAATTCTAAGGTAAATGAGGTGGCTATTAATTGGTTCTAGTGTGTTGAGAACCTTAGGAATTGAAACCCTTGGTTCCTAGTTCCCATTCAATCCCTAACACATAGGGAAAAAGTAAAAAAGTTAAAGCAATGATCGAGGTCACATAATAGGAAAAATCTGAACCCTGAAGGAAATGAAAAATGACTAAGGCAAGAAAAGAGGACGTGATCAAAGAGTGCAGTGAAACTAAGAACCAATGATTTTGGTTCCTAGTGCCTTCCCAACCCCTGACAAAGGAAAGATATAAATTAAATTATCCATCTAATGTGTATCAAGGGTGCATGGAATTTAATGCCAACTCCATTCTCATGCAGTATAAAAATTGCTTGACCCTCGATCACTATCGATGCAATAAAGGTAAAAAAGTAGCTAATGAAAACCCTAAACATGTCCTTTTGTGTCTACTCTCTTCTCTGCACCTCATCAATGTTGCAACACCTATTTCAATTGGCCAATCTCACACTATGGAGCTATAGGAAATTTTTTAATGCAATTTAGTAGATGTCCCAAAGGAGTTGTAGGTGCCCATGCTACATTTATTCATCAGCGGGTCTCTTTTGTCAAATGGCCATGCTTCAGTCATGTCTTCAACATTTCTTGCAGGGTATTTCTACAACTTTGTCCTCTTTTCATCAATGCAGGTGCTAAAAGAGGCATGGAGAATGTTCTTCATGTTAGAAAATTATATTTTCTTCTACAGATATATCAGATTTGTAGGACATCATACAAGGTTCTCTTCCTTCCATTTCATTCTCCTCTCTCACTCTCTTTCACCTATTAGGCATCAAAGATATTTTATGAATTTTTGCAAAGGGCTCTTCCCTTAGTTTCTAGAGCATATTTCATGTATTTCTATAACTATAAATTGGCTTCAACCATTTGATTAATGAAAATTGTTATTTTACCTCTCCTCATTCTAGATTTGTTGTGTATATTTTTGTTACCTTCATATCCGAATGAATGTTTGTTGTTCTTGTATGTTCATATGTAGTGTTAAATTCACTTGTAGTGCTAATAGTGGATCATATATTTTCCTTTTAGTGTATGTTAAACCCTAACCTGCATATAAGCTTTTAGGAATGATTATAACAGAGGATTGTGTAAGCCTTGTTAACAATTTTCATTCTTCTCTATGTTTTAACAAGCAAGAAGAATCACTCTAATTTAGGTGCATCACCTCCCTTTTCTTTTTTGTGTTTCTCTTTCTCCCTCATTTTCCTTTCAAATTTTGTTAATAGTAAGACTAGTTTAGAGTTAATTTAGTGTTGTGTTGGACCAACACTACAACTCTACATTAGAAAGGAAGTTGCAGGTGGGTGCAAAAAGTTGGGGGCTAAAATGTGGCCAACTTTTTTTAAAAAAAATGAAAATTCATAATGTGAGTGTGTTATGACGTGCTCGCATTATGGCTTGGTTTGACTGAGCCTAAGGCTCAATCACACCAATCCTATAACACACTCACATTATAACATGAGCACGTTTTGAGTCTTTATAAGAAAAAAAATCAAATGAAAAGCATTTTACACAGTGCAATTTCTTCATTTGCAGCCTACGAACCCTTCCAAGGTGTGCTCACATTGTGGAGACCTCAAATTCATCCATTTTCTTCACTGAATTGTTGCTATTTCTTTTCCAGAATTTTTCCACGTCGACGGGAAACTCAAAGGAAAAAGCTTTTATTGTTTTTTTGTGAATTTGTTGTTAATTAGGTATATTTAATATGTTTTTTATGTTAATTTCTTTAATTATCAAGAGTTGAAATTCCACCTAATTCTCCTCCTCAAAATCCTTCTCCTCATAAACAAGCACACCAACAAAATCCTGATGAACATCCACAACAACAAACTCCTCCAACAATTCCTCAACATCCTCCTGGAACTCAACAAAATTTAATAGAGGAAATTGAAAACAACATAAAACAAATTGAGTTAATTGCGAGGTTGAACAATCTTGTAAGTTCAGCCTTGGAAAGAACCACGCTTGCAAATTCACTTCAAGCCATATTAACACATGTAGATGCAATTAGCAAGCAATTAAGTGGTTGGGTGGATAAGAGGCAAGAGTGTGGATATTTTTATGCAGATAAACTATCATAAAAGAAAGTAAAAAATTACAAAATATGACTTGTGCTCACTATTCACTAACCCACATACAAATCAAAATCTTGACCTTAATAGCGAGAGGTTTCCTATCCATTGGTGGAACCACCAAGGGATTAGGAACAATTTTTGGAAGAGGTGGTGGATGGTTTTTGACCATCCTCCATGCAACAATAACGAGGTCCCCCAATATTTCTTGAGGAAACTCTACTACAAGTTTGTCCTCAACAAAATCCTCAACTATTTTGATATGCGGGACTTTCAGGGGAGAGGTGGTCGGTTGGCACAGGATAGACTAGGTGCACGTCTCAATCCTTAGCGGCAAGGGATATGAGCACTCGCTAGGCCGGCTTATGAGCACATTGCTATCCCTTTCATCGTGAAGGAGAGTGGTGAGGTGGAAACTCTATAGTCTATTAGCTCTCTGACCCAAAGTATCATCCAACGTGTCAGTCCTGTAGTATAGAAATAGCTAGGTGAGAGTTCGAGGGATAGGGTTCCACCCCATTCTTGTCAAGTTTGTGGTTCGGCATGTACATATGACCCCACAGACAATCAAGAGGCTGGTGCACAGGATACGTCTATAGCTACCTAGTTGGTGATGGAAGATGTCATGTTGAATGAGGCTTTTGGCCTTGATACTCAGGTAAATGTTAGCATGTTCATTGAATTTAATTTATTAAATTTCATTTTTGAAATGCAAGATTAACTAATTTAGTTTCATGATTGTAATAAAATTTTAGGGTCATAGTGTTGATACTGTTTACATCGGCCCTCCACCTATTTTTTACTCCACTGCATCTACTACTGAGGTGTGTAACTAGTAAACAATTCTAAATATTACATGTGAATAATATTGTTATATGAATGGTATTCTAATATCTAATTTTGGATGTTGAATAGGTTAATATTGGAGGTTTCACAACAACACCTCCCAATGCCAGTGGAGTTCAAACCTTCACGTAGGTGATAGAATAAAGAGTTTAACAAGCGAATTGTACTTAATAGATTTGTGTAGTTTATATTCATATCATTGATTACATTGCATTGTACATCTTTCAAACTCAAAGCATTACTTCACATTGCGTAACTAATAACTAGATGTTGATAGATGAAAAAATTTCAAATACAATATAGTTTTTTAGAAATTCAACATAAGCAGTGATGCAATTACTTCACATAGCATAAGTAATAACTAGGAGCAACTTCCAATTGCATTTTCTTGTCATGGCATTCCATGATACCACATTTTATTGGGCCATTTTTTCAAACACTTCAAAAGCCTTTTCTATGCTATGGATGCTTGGAAAAAATCTATGAAAGCATAATACTAAGAAATAGCATAGACAATACAATGAGCTATTTGAAAAACTACCTCAAAGAAATGTGGTCTCATGGTGATTTCCATCACCATGAGACCACATTCTTTGAGGCATTTTTTCAAACAGCTCACCCCCTTGTCTATGCTACCACATTTTCCATACATGTCTACCAAAGTATTTTATCAAATAGTTCACTTCCTTGTTGCTATGGCTAAAAGCCTAAAATAGGTGCTTTCCAACAAACTATGGATGCTTGGAAAAAATCTATCAAATCATAATAGTAAGCAATAGCATAGATAAGGCAGTGAGTTGTTTGAAAAAATTCCTTGAAGAAATGTGGTTTCATGGTGATGGAATTCCATCACCATGAGACCACGTTTCTTCGAGGAATTTTTTCAAACAACTCACTTCCTTAAGAATAGAAACCAAGCCTTTAGCCAAAATTACCCTCCAAATCCTTTTCAATGTCCTCATCCTCATCCTCAATTTAGCAATCCATGGAAGCTTCCACCTCTTATTCCACTTTCATATGCCACATCCTTAAAATCCACATCACCCCACTATTACCAAGAAAATTCATCCCATGTCTCTCATAATAACTTCCTCCAAGGACTATTTGCAAAGGTGGTTGTTTCCCCATGCAAGAACAAAGTGGTGCAATCCTCCCATATCATGCATCCACCTTCATCACCCCCACATGAAGATAAACCCTAATACCCTAAATATTAAATGAATCCCTTATCAATCCCTCTATCCAAGTTTAAGAGTTATAAAACCTACCTCCCTCATGACAACATGCATATCAAATGAACTATGTCCATCTCCCAATCCAAAGCATGCTAATATAGATTCCCCTCCATATAAATATCAAGGAAACCCTTCTCCTCCAGCATATAATCCCCTTCCATCTCATGATCCCATTTCCAATCAAGAACAACATATCCCTTCCATCTCATCTAATGATATATTTCCATCTCAAGAGAAAGATATCCCTTCATCCCCCCTCTCACAATCCCCTCTCCCCCACTTCATCTAATGACATCCTTCCATGTCCAAATCAAACTACCTCGTCCACTCCATTGTATGATTTCTCTCGAAATGTGGTCTCAAAGTACAACTTCCACCCCATCTAATGATCCTCTTCCCCTCATGATCAAAACACCCATCCCTCTTCATCTCATGATCCCCCTCCATCTCATAGCCAAGACCACACTATACCATCGACCCCATCCCAACATAATAGCATAGAGAAGGCAATGAAATGTTTGAAAAAAATGCCTCAAAGAAATGTGGTCTCATGGTGATGGCATGCCATGACAAACAAATTTGTCATGGCATTCCATCACCATGAGACCGCACTTCTTGGAGGCATTTTTTTTAATAGTTCACTGCCTTCTCTATGCTACCACATTTTTCGTGCATGTCTACCAAAGAATTTTATGAAACAGTTCATTGCATCATTGCTATGGATAAAATCCTAAAACAGGTGCTTTCGAAAAAGCTATGGATAGGAAAAATAGTAAGCATAATAGTCAGAAATATATAGTTCAATAAGTACTCAAAATGTTTTTTATTATCTCATACATTATAAGCCATGACCTACATCACTATTCTACTTTTCGTGATTGAATAATTTGTTGTTTTATTTTTAGATGATTCAAGCATAATCACCTCCATATTTGGATAGGGTAATGGAGCAAGGTGTATCTTGTGCAATAGACAACTTGATGCCTCTCACGGGGGTATCAGACAAATTAGTAAATTTCAAATTACTTTCGTTCTTATAGTTGTTAGTTAGTGAAAAATAAAATTATTATTTACTCGTAGTTTAATTTCTATTTGTATGGTTTCTATAGGACTTGGGCACGCCACAACATGAGCATGCTAATATTTCGCTCGAGGAGAGAGATCGTCTAGTGACGGTAAGTGATTATTTTGTTAAATATATCATTTTTTATAATGTAATTTCTATATATTAATGTCTTTACTTGTTATTGTAACAACTGAAGCTTGATGAGGAACTAAATAGGAGTAGCCCTCAATTTTAGGGTAAATGAGTATCATACGCATCGCCATCCACCCAAACACCAAAGGCTGCCTATTTATTTCATTCACCTGGAGGGAAATGACTTTTGAGTGGGTTCCTTTGTTATATGCCTATATGGCATTCTTGTAAGTCTATATGGCTATTTTGTATATATTTTATACTTATATCAACATATATTGATGTATTCCTACATGACTATTTGGTTAATGCAAATATTTTTTATTGATTGTGTCCATATTTGCATTATAAATCCATGCTTCAATAGATATGAGTTGTGTAAACAAGTGTATACTTTACAACTTATGTGTATACTTTGTGACTTACGTGTATTCCAATGTATACTTTGCAACTTACTTGTTTTCATGTGTATACTTCATGGCTTATGTGTATTTGGGTACTTTTGCTTCACTTATTCACATGTATGCTTCACTTATTCCAATGTATAATTCACTTGTTCACATGTATATTTCACGTATTGCGTGTATGCTTCATGCTTCCAATAAATACTTCACTTATTATGTGTATACTTCACTTATTATGTCTTTCATTTTCTCATGGTATTGAAATTTAGCATTTGGTTAGCCCTAGAATTGCTCATTATTGTCATTCATGGTTTGTCTTGAATGTTTATTAGTTGATGCTAAACAACTTCTATATTTTTAAAAATGATTCACCAAGGATTTATCATTTACTTATGTTCTAATCAATGTTCTATGATACTAAATCAATATATAAAAGGCTACAAAATTATATTTCCCACCACTATGGCTTATATCTAGATCTTATATTCATTATGCAAGAGTGTGCATGCTCAAATGCATGCCTACAATGCTTATAGGCCAGATTTCACACTCCTTTTATGTTACTGTTGACATGTGGCCCTTGAAATCCATAAGATAATGGTCTAGTAAATGAACACAATGATTCTTTAGATTGTATATTAGTAAAGTCTAATGTTACCTACTCATGTAAGTAAGAACTATGATTCAAATCAATTGAATCTATCATTCATATACTTTCTTATGTGCTTCAATTGCTGAATTAGTTGGATGAAAGTAAGAAAGTAAATAACTCAAGCACACATTGAAAAAGAGATTTACAAAACAAAAAAAAATTGAAGTTGTGCTTCCTCATTTCCACTATCATCTTGCAACATTTACAAGTCAATTTGGGCTTTCCAATGCATTGGGGCCTTGTCAAGAACATCTACAATCCTCTATTATCTTGCCTTCTTGTGGATTACGTGATTATTCAATCTACTTGTCTCTTGCACTCATTTGTAGAGTCATCTTATATTCCTAATTTGAAATTGCAACTCACCAACCTCCAAGATAAATCAATTCAACTGCATGTTGGTCAATTGGTTGTACCATTTATCTCATTTAGAGTAACATCCACTACAGCCAAACCCGTCTAGGTAAGATTGACTTTTATTGTGTGAGTTCATCTAAAGCCAAAGCCTATTGAGTCAATTAAGTACCCAATGGAAACTGTCACTCATGAATTCTTGTAAGTGGTATCGATCAAAGAATGTATAGATCAACCCTCAGCCTTCTTATACCAATTAATCAAACCCATCACTCACAATTGTTCATGCAAGTGGTGTGAAGCCTAGGATGTTTAGATTAACCCTGATCCTCATACATCGATTCCCCTATTCCTCAAAGTGGTTTTTTTGTAGATTTTCCCTTTTCCTCAACTATTTTAACAACCACATGTTTTACCTCTTTCATGCAATCATATGCTTTTGGTGTGAAAAACTCAGACTTGTTAATTGTCATGTGAATCTCTCTTTTTCTTTGTTTTGCATGCCATCTTAAGGGATTGAGCCAGTTGAACATATCTTAGACTAATTTGGTGTGTTTGGATATGAAAGAAGACCATTTGTAGCCTAAACGTACCCATCTCGATGTGTTGGAACAATCCATTTGGTCACACGAGTTGTAGAACGAAAGTTACACGCCTTTGCAACTTTACACTGCTTGCATTTGACACTTTTTCCATCAACTGAAAAGTCGCCAACACTATAAAACACCTTCGAGATATCAAAAAGAGAGAGGTTATTGTAGAGGGTCCCAACATGATCTTGTAGCCTTAGACAAAAAGTTTCTAAGTTTTACGGTTTTTGAGTTACAACTTGTCAAAGATTGCACATTTTGCACTTTGGACTCTTAAGGGATTGAGTTGGTTGAACGTAGCTTGCACTAATTCAATGTGTTTGGGTGTGAAATAGGACCATGATTATCCTAAACATACCCATCTGAATGTGTTAGAACAATTTGTTTGGTCACATGATTGCAGAATGAAAGTTTTTTCATGAACTAAAAAGTTGTCACCACTAGAAAACGCCTCCAAAATATCAAAAATTGAGAGAGGTTATTGTATAGGGGCCCAATGCAATCTCGTAGCCTCAAACGAAAAGTTTCTAAGTTTCACAGTTTCCAAGTAACATCCCATCAAATATTGCAGCCATTTTGCACTTTGGAATCTTGACGGATTGAGCCGATTGAACATAACTCAGATTGATTCAGCATGTTTGGGTAAAAAATAAGACCATACCTAGCCTAAACGTACCCATCCAAACATGTTGGAATGGTCTATTTGGTCACACGAGTTGCAGAATGAAAGTTACACCCTTTTTACACTGCTTGTATTTGACACTTTTTCCATCAACTGAAAAGTCATCACCACTAGAAAATGCCTTCGAGATATCAAAAATTGAGAGATAAAATTATAGAGGGGCCCAACACGATCTCATAGTCTCAAATGAAAAGTTTCTAATTGTCACGATTTTCGAGTAACAGCCTATCAAAGATTGCATCCATTTTACACTTTGGACTCTTAAGGGATTGAGTTGATTGAACATACCTTAGACTAATTTGGCGTGTTTGGGTAAGAAATAGGACCATGCCTAGCCTAAACGTGTTGGAATCAAGGAACACTGAGAGGGAGGGGTGAATCAGTGTTCTGCAAAATTTAACTTTATTAACTTGATCTTTAAACCACTTATAGCATTGAACCAAAAGAAAGATGCAAGAAAACAAAACAATCAACCACAACACCATAACATGAGGATTTTTACATGGAAACCCTGTTAGGGGAAAAACCGTGGTGGAGGCCAATCCACAATATGAATATACTCAAATTATTTTTTTACAAATGGGGAATGCACATGCATTTAGGCACACTACCTAGAGCTCACTGCTCAAATACAAAAGGCTTACTGCCCAAAAGAAGACTCACTATCTTATAGTCACATATAGTCAAATGGAGTGGATGAACTATGAGATAACATCTACTAATGCCTGATTATAGTTCTGGTTAAGCACATTGACAACATTCTTCACATTTTGTCTAATTCTGCTCTTGAAACTTTGTCTACCTTAATTCAAATCACCAATTTTTTTCTGCTCAAGTGTAACTATGCACAATCGATCTATATTCTTTCTAACTTTTGTATCTTATCACAACACACCTCAAAATGATACGAAGAATTGCTTATATATATCTGCAACAAGAGATTGCATCAACTACATGTTGGCTTTATCAAAATATAAACATGCACAAACTGTCGGCCCAATCCATAAACAATTAACAATGTGAACCAACTATTGTCAGCCACAACATAGTGAAGACCCAAAATAACATCCTCAAAAATGAAACAACTTAAACAATTACACCTCAAATAACCACAACACACTACACTCATCTAGTCGGCCTTTCTGCACCGTTGGACTAAAAATTAATAAACGGGATCTTCTAACTTACACACCAATCAATGTGAGGCCCTAAGATTCAAGGATAAGATAGTTCATACATCAAAATACCTTCCCTAAGATCCACAACATAAAATTATAACAAGAAAATTACATAAGAGTCAATGTACACAACTCTGTCGGATTCCCTAGTTTAGCTTTGATAGTTAACACATATCTTCAATCTATCTTCCGGTGAAAGAAAATATTGAAGTGTGGATTGGATTAAAGACTAGGGTTTCCATCAATGACAACACCAGATGACTTGTGTAGTGTCTCTTGCCAACAATCTCCCCCTTTGGCATTGATGGCAACACTTAGTGAAAAATAACTAAGTGTTAGAATCAGTACCAACATGAATACACTGCAATCCACAAAACTTCAAAACACAACCCCCCCTAAGATGAATAAGGCATTTTTCACTATCCCATACTCCCACTTTGACATCAATGGAAAAGACGGGAATCTTCATACCAAAAATCATACAAAATTTCTATGAACAAACTGTATATGTACAATCATGCTTTTCTAACTTACATGAACTTGAATATATCTGCAAAATTGTTCTTCAATAGGCTTAAACTATTGTCCCAACCCTTTTTGAGACTCTCCAAAATAGTCATGTGACCATAGAACAAGTAGGATTGACTCAATATTTTCCAAATCACTAACAGCCATAACATCCTATGATTCCTTCAATGCACTAAGCATTGTCTCCATTTTAGGACCAATTATTCCTCTGAGCTCACACCCTTTCAACAATTCTATCTTTTTCATGCTTCAAAATTTTAATTTTTTCAAGCAAGGACATGACTTGACCTTCTTGCTTACTCACATAAATGGTTAGAGGATCAAAGGCTTGAGAAATATCTACTAATTGTTTATTATTTTCTTCTCAGTGACCTTAGTGAATTTTGATAAGGATAATCATGACTTGTAGATATTTCCACCCTCAGATAATTCACCTTGAATGTTCTTTTCACAGGTAGCTAATAGGGATTTATCATTAGCAATCATACACTTCAATCTATTAAACCTGTTTGCATCAAATTATTTCTGGACCTTACCCTCAGTTGACTTTTGAAGAGACTCAAAGTGAGTACTTACAGAGTTGATAAGTTTCTTCAGCTGATCGGAGGGAGAATCAGATGAGTCCTTGACATGTGTGGGCATGATCTTCTCCAAGATATCAAATGCAAGGCTTAGCAGCTCACTATCCTCAATGTGAGATTTCAATATCTCCTCCCTTGCCTTGGCCTAAGCAAATGATGCTACCTTCAGCTTTTGAATAGAATATAGAGTGGCCAAGTTGATAGGACCTTCAACCAATTCAGGTTAAAACTCCTCCTGTTGTTCTTCTAAAAACTCTTTTACTACCTTTGTAGTGTCTTTTACTTCCATGGCAACCTCCTTTGCCTCAGCCTTCTTTTCTTCAATCATATATTCTTGTTTAGCTTTAGGAATCTCTATTTCTTCAACTGACACATCTTTAGGAGCTTCAGTCTCCATGGGAATTTTAGTATCTTGCATATCTTGAGGATTCTGAGTATCCTCAATTATGTCTTCTTTCACTTCTTCAATTTCCAAACCAGATGGAACATCTTCATCATGAATTTCTTCATAAACAATGCTATATATGTTCTTCAACAGAACTGCCTTAAGGAATTTCTCAATGTCTTTTGATACTTCCTTAGTCTGCCTGATCATAAGCTTATTCACACTTATTTTGATCTTAAAATCCTTTTTAGCACCATTGAGGATTTTCTTCATTTCTTCTATTGACATTACTAGACATAAATCAGCAAGTATGTGTTCTCTAATTTGTTCATCTTCAGATCTTGCATTTACTCTCCTCATTTCCAAGACTTCATATAACCATTTAGGTAATTCTGACATTATTTTTATGAGATTCATATTGAAAATATTCAAATATTTTATTGTAGCTTCTTCAAGAGTTCTCTGACCGGCACTATCAAAAGTGTCATACCATTCAGAAAGTGGTTTGAGATTACCATCCTTAATTAAATCTTTTTCCATTTCCTCTACAATCATACCTGATCTATCAGTTTTCACCTTCTTCTTTGCTTTCTCTTCACCGGAGGGCTTGTCCTTAGATACTTTTGATGCCTTTGAGCCCTTATGCTTGATTTCTCTTACTTCTTCATCTAATTAAGTTTCTTCATCATCAACAACAACAACATAGACTCTTGTGCTTTTATCCTTCTTCCTCTTTCCTTCTCTTCTAGATGTCTTGTCTTGAGCTTTTATTGGGCTTGATTTCTTTGTAGGACCAGATGAGAGTTCAAAGCTCCTTGTAGATCTATATCTGGTAGAGGATGTTGTCAGACTAGCTAACTCATTTCTAGCAGGCTCTACTTATTCAGCTTGATCTCTTTTCTTCCTAGCTTCCCTCACTACTTCAGCTGATATGTTGATGCTTTCTGCAAAAGCTTCAAATTCCTTTCTCACCTTCCAAACTATCATTGTCTTCTTCGATTGTGTATGCACTTGCATATCCTTCTCTTCAAAGGTACCAAACGTTTCTTCTACTGGATCCTGAGGTTTACTAAATAAGTGTTGGGCATATAACTCCAAAATGTGTTCTTCAACCTCATATCCCATAGGAATTATCCAAACTGTTCTAGGTTATGTTGCTTCCATCAAACACTAATCAATATCAACCATGAATCAAATAGTGTCCTTATATTTTCCCACAATATATTTATGAATCCTTTCCCTAGCTTGCATTTCATTCTAAAAGCTTTTGAAGTAACCCAAGATAGTAGCTTTCCTTGCTTTGCTATCACCAATTCTATACAAGATGTCTCTGATTTGAACAGCTATTGGTATGTCACCTTCCCATTGCACTTTTCCAACTCCTAGAACTTCATTCATGAAGTAGAAGAATAGACATAACAACAGATTTCCATACTTGAAGGAGTTCTTCTTGTCCTTTATTTTACCAAGATTTTCAATTAGCTGGCCCCGGAGTAACTCACATCAGTCATATTTTGCATTTTCCTTGATCATTTGATAAGCTGCATAGATTGTAGTACCAAATACAGAGTTATCCCGACTGGAGTGATAGATTTTATATCCAATAACCATAGAAGCAATCTTACATCCAATTCAATGATTTCATTAATTTTCATGGCTCTTTTGTCAAAAATGGAACCAATTGCCTCAGTGACTATTTGGTTCTTCACAGCTTTGAATGTGGGAAACCCACCGAATGAATTCAAACTAGTAAAAATGCTTATAGTTTCTCTTGTGATTTTGAAGGGTTGACTTAACCACACGAACTCGACATGCACTTGAATTAGTATGTATCAGACCAATTCATTTTCGTCGAACACAAGAAACTTCACAATTTGTGTGAACTTCTCCTCCAAAGTATTAAATTCAGGCCTTACATAGAGATCTCCTACAATGTGATTTGTGTACAAATTCAACAACTGGGAGATTCCTAATTCCTCAACATTCATATGAATATATGCTCTAATATCTTCAATGTGCAAAACACCATACGGAACGGAAGAAAATGCACCTAATGGTTCTATCTCAATAGATTTGAACGAGCACAATTTTAATTTTGGGTGGGGTCTATCCTTGATATCAACAACCAAAGGAGCAAACATTTTTAGAAATTTCAAGTTCACAAGTTTTACAGATAAATACCTTTCACCAGATTAGGGTTTGATCGTCGAATCGCCTTTAGACTTTGCTTGCAGAGCTCTCCAAACTTCTTCTTCTTGAAATTCAATGTGACGAATGAGGAATAAAAGTAACCTTTATATCATTCACACACCTAAAATTTTATCCCAATAAATGCTTTTTCCCTAGGTCTTCTGTACACCCTGTTTTCATAGTCTGTGAAAGAAAATTCTTCTACAAACCTCCAATTTGCATAAATTTCCTCCTTAAGAGTTCCCCAAGCATTTGTAGATCACTAATGCAATCATTGCAATTTACCAAATTCTGGTACCAACTACTAGCAGGGGGTAAAATATTTGCTTGAGAGCTCCCCCTAGGCCAGAGGCCTTAAACTAATTAGTGGAGGAATTTCTAGTACCAATTTTTGGTGCTGACTCATTTCCTACATCAAAAACACTCTTCTTCACCCATGTCTTCTTCATTTGATTCTTGATCTCATCCACAGTAACTTTTCCTTTTCCCTTATCATCCTTTTGCATATTCTTCCCTTTGTTTACCGGACCCTTCTTGCTTCTACATAATCTTGCAATGTGACCGGATTTGTTACAATTATAGCACATGAAATCTCTTTGTCCAAACAAGTTATTCCATTGATTTTCTCTTGATCTACACTAGTTAGCAATATGGCCAAATATTTTGCAGGCATAACATCTAACATTTATATTGAAAAAATTATTTGACATAATTATGCATTCAACTGGCTTATGACCATACTTATTACAATTGAAACATTGACCAAAGAATGATGGATCACTTGGATTCATTCTACTTCTACATTGAGCATCCATATGACCAAATTTATTACAAACAAAATAGTAACCATTGAACTTTTGAGCATTGGGTTGTCTTACCAGATACCTTCTAGCTTTGTTCATCTGATTTCCTTGCCTAAATTTCCTTTGACCAGATCCAGAGCTTTCTCCTTTCTCATATCCAAGACCTTGCTTGTCACCTCCAATCTTCTAACTTTGAATCAGTTCATCAAGCTTAGATAAGCTAGTCTTGAACTTCTCCTTGTATTCATTTTCAGTAGCAAGTTCATCTCTGAGAGTAACAATCTATCTTTCAAGCTCTTCTTCATTGTTTCTAGATTGTTACAATTCAAACTCTAACTGATTAAATCCATCATTAATTTTGTTGCATTCTTTAGATTTTTCTTTCAAGGACTGAGTAAGGTTCTCTTCATTCTTCTTTTTGTCTTCAATCTCCTTGGTCATCCTCATCACAATAGATTCCATCTCATGTTTTAGGACAGCATTATCTCTAGTGATCTTTTCATATTCTTCTATCTTTTCCTTCAAGGCTTTACTTAGGTGTTCATCTTCCTTGCTTTTACTTTCTTTATCCTTAAGTTAATCACAGAGTTCATTTCTCTTTTCCCTGGACTTATTGATTTGATCTTTCAATGATTGAATGAATTTTTCAGCATTCATGAGACTTGCTTGCAATTCTCTGACTTCAGATTTGGACTGATCAAGATCATCTAGTGCCACCAAAATTTGTTGTTGAAGACTGCCAAAATCCATTGAACCACCTTCCCGGATCTTCCCCAAGCTTTTGAACTTCTTCTGAGGAACTAGGCTCTGATATCAATTGTTGGCATCAAGGAACACTGAGAGGGGGGGTGAATCAGTGTTCTACAAAATTTAACTCTATTAACTTGATCTTTAAAACACTTATAGCATTGAACCAAAAGAAAGATGCAAGAACATAAAACAATCAACCACAACACCATAACACAAGGAATTTTACATGGAAACCCTGTTAGGGGAAAAACCATGGTGGAGGCCAATTAACAATATGAGTATACTCAAAATAAATTTTTACAAATGGTGAATGCACATGCATTCAAGCACACTTCCTAGAGCTCATTTCTCAAATACAAAAGGCTTACTACCCAAAAGAAGACTCAATATCTTATAGTCATATATAGACAACTAGAGTGGATGAACTTTGAGATAGCATCTTCTAATGCCTAATTATAGATCCGGTTAAGCACATTGACAACATTCTTCACATTCTATCTAATTCTGCTCTTGAAACTCTGTCTGCCTTAATTCAAATCACCAATCTTCATTTTGCTCAAGTGTAATTGCACACAATTGAAATATATTATTTCTGACTTTCGCATCTTATCACAACACACCTCAAAATTATATGAACAATCACTTATATATCCACAACAAGAGATTACATCAAGTACATGTCGACTTTATCAAAATATAAAACATGTACAAACTGTCGACCCAATCCATAAACAATTAACAATGTGAACCAACCAATGTCAGCCACAACATAGTGAAGACCCAAAACAACATCCTCAAACATGAAACACCTTAAACAATTACGACTTGAATATCCACAATATGCTACACTCATCTAGTTAGCCTTTCTGCACTATTGGACTAAAAATCAATAAACTAGATCTTCTAACTTGCACACCAATCAATACGAGGCCCTGAGATTCAAGGATAAGATGGTTCATACATCAAAATTCCTTTCATGAGATCCACAACATAAAATGATAATAGGAAAATTACATAAGAGTCAATGTACACAACTTTTTTGGATGCCCTAGTTTAGCTTTGACAGTTAACATATATCTTCAATCTATCTTCTGGTGAAATCAAATATTGTAGTGCGGATTGGATTAAAGACTAGGGTTTCCATCAATGACAACACCAAATGACTTGTGCACTGTCTCTTTCCAACAAAATGTACCCATCCAAACATGTTGGAATGTTCTGTAGCAATCAACTTCACTTATGTGCATTGTGATAACAATAATATTCTTGCCTTCAAATTATAATCATTTGCTCAAAATTTCAAATATTGTAACAAATTGTATGTGGCAACATATCCTTGTTAAATGTCATCCTTAATATTGTTATTTGTCAAGATTACTCCTCTTCTCTTAGATGCAAATTAACTTTGATAAATTCCAACTCTTAAGGATTGTCATTTACCCATTTGATTCCTTTAGTTGTAGCAAAATAAATGTGGATTAACCTCTTAAACTTGCAGCCCTTAAATGAATGTATTTTGTGAATGTTGTAGCAACAATTTTAGCTATGAAGTAACATTATATCTTGAGAATTTCATAAAACATATGCAATAGAAAATACTCACAACCCAAATGTTTAATTGTTGCCAATCAAGATGGTAACACACATACATAACCTCCACAAATTGAACTAGAAAGTATCTCTTACAAACTTCCCAATTATCCACCTTTACAAACTTACAAAAAAATTATAAATTTTTCACCTAACAAGTCACCATGAGCGTCCACTTTCTTTTCCACAACAAAATTGATGCAGTTCCCTTGGATAATTATCTTCAATATCACCTATAGATGTTGTGTCACTAAAAAATGTACAATTGGGCATTTTTACGCTCACTTGAGTCTCTCTCATGGAATTTGGCTTGATTTTTTCTATATTTAATGTTGTAATGTGGTCAACACATTCACATTAGGTCTTGGACCCTTGAGAAACATTAGGAATTCTAGGTTGTCTTGTAAAAGTCTTGTACCCCACTTTCACACTTTTCTAGGACCCTTTTATTATAATTCACTCAAATAATCCCTTTTTATCACTTACCAAGTCTTATTTCAAAGTGTTGTAAAGAGTTGTAACAAACTCTCACACTTTTCTAGACTTGTCATCACTAAATTAACCCTTTCTTATGTTTAAATAACCCCTTAATGCACTTTCCAGCCATAGTTAAGTGTATTTTTGAGAATATTCTCATTAAACCTCATTAAATACACTTCAATCCCCAACACCTAGTAAAATTTCCTTGGTGGGACCAAGTCGCCACCTAGGGCGACTTAGTCCCACTGGGCACAAAAATCAAAATATTTTTAATTTTCTAGTGAGATCTTCTTGACCTTAAGGTCAGCCTGTGATGTGTTATTTTTGGGAAATATTAGAAAATCAAGTATAAATAAAGGGATTTTCCTCTCATTTTACACCTAATTCATTTTCAAGCATCCTAATTCATTCACTTAATCATTCAAGCATTCTCAAGCATTTCCAAGCATCATCAAGCATACATTAGAGCATATTGTTGCATATCTTCATATTTCTACAATTAAGGGTTTGGTGAGTTTGTGACATTGCATGTTATTTATTCATCATTCTCTTTCTCTTTCATTTCATTATTTAGGGTTTGATTACCAAATCAGGGTTTGACCAAGGCAAACCCTTAACCCCTTTTCCCCTCTTTGCATTGTGTTTTGTAGGTCTTGTATGCATATTTGTCAAAGAGGAAAGTGTTAAAAAGGTGTTTTCAAACCGTAAAAGTCATTCATATCAACAAAACCCTAATTGAAGCTTGGAGACCTCTTTCAACCTGTTTTTTGTAGTTTTTGAATTGGACACCTGTCAGGAAGGGAAGTACAGACCAAAGGCTACAGATTCCTATCTCAAAATTCCCAAGATTCCCAGGTGGACTAAGTCACCATCTATGGTGAATTAGTCCCACTGCTAGGCTTGAAAAAGTGGTTTCTGCATTTCCAAATACCCATTTGGAAAATTCCTATTCTGACAAAATTTCCCCGAAACTGGACTAAGTCGCCCAACTTGGCGTAAGTGTCCCAGTCAGCTTTTCTAGTCAACTCTTGTAGGATTCTAGAGCCTCTCTACATCATACTTCAGACTCCAGGTGCACCTCTCCAATTTTGTTTAATTATGTTATTGTTGACTTGCATTCTTAGGTGTTTTGCACACATCACTGTGTTTTCCAACAACTTGCATATCTTAGGTTTTGCATTAATAATCATCTTTCTTTTTCAGTTTATTGCATTTAGGCACATTACATCCATCCTTGCATTGATTTTGAGTGTATACATTAGGCATTTTGGTTCCATTTCTCTCCTTTTAGGTGAAAAACCCTAGAAGAGTTAGAGAACCCTTGGAAAATCAGTGTCCACAGATGTCCTCTTGATGACCTACAAAAATTAGAAATAGACTTGGGCTCTTCTCTTATTTTGCAATCCTCTTTGGAGCCAATATTCCATCTACTTATAATATCTCCTTTGCCAACTTTCATCTTCCTCTTTTGGGCTCCAATGACTCTTGGTAGTCTTCTTCTTGCTTGGTGGCATCCAACTTGGAGAAAGATGACTCTTAGGATTCCTTTGTTTCTTTCCTTCATGACTTGGGTGCTTTGAAGACTCTTCATTGTTCAATCTTTGTCTTCTAGCATGTAGGTGACTAGTATTTTTTTCATATGTAATTTTCCTTGTCTTTTCCTTGGAGTGTAGGAGAATTAAAATATTTATTTTGTTTACTCCAAATTTGATTAGAAACCTACAAGAAAAAAAAATGGGTTAATAAATAAAATATATATGCAAGATTTCTTGTGATCCCAGATCCTCCTGCATCATACACCCAAGGGAAAAAGAAACTCAAGTCCACTTGAGTGCAAGGTTTTTCTCTCTTCAATTTTTCTGCAAATTGTCCTTACATTTTGCATCTAACCTCCTTTCTCTTCTTTCAATAAAATAAAGTTTTCAAAGCTTTACCCAAGGCTAAACTCATACTCTCCCTCTTTCTTGAAGACATTTCCTGCACACACATATATCAACCATAAAACTTGCACAATATTTTCTCACAATATCACACGCTTCCATATCTAGCAAATCCCACAACTATCCTCTACCCAACAAAGATTTTGGAAGATGCTTCCTCTACCTACCTTCTCTCTTCTCTCGGTGGAGGAACTCTATACCTTCTACCCAGCTTTATCTTTGTTGGAGGATAGTAGTTGCAGACTCTCTTTCATGCCTACAAGTTGGTTTGCAATTGGTGCAATCTTGAGTCAAGAGGGCGGACCTATAGAATTTTTCAGTGAAAAGCTTAATGAGGCAAAAAATAAGTATTCCTCATATGACTTAGAATTGTATGCAATGGTTCAAGCACTGAAAAAGTGGAGACACTATCACCTTCCAAAGGAATTTATTATTTTTACTAACAATCATGCTTTGAATTTCTTGAACAACCAGGACAAGTTGAGCCACATACATGTGAAGTGGGTGGAGCACCTACAAACTATACTTTCAGCATAAAACACAAAAAAGGACAGTCAAACAAAGTGGCAGATGCTTTGAGCAGAAGGTCAATGTTGGTGCAAGAAATTCAACTTCAAAGTGTGGGAATAGATGTCTTGAAAGGTATGTATGAAGGAAATGAGTACTTTAAAGAGGTATATTTTGTTTGTGATAAGTTTAAGGGTGCTTTTCATGATGCATATTCTAATTTTCTGTTACAAGATGGATTATTGTTCAAGGGTGCTCAGTTATGTATTCCAAAGTTCTCCATGAGGAATAACTTGATAAAAGAGAAACATTGTGGTAGCTTAGGAGGTCATTTTGGGGTGGATAAAACATTGGAACAGGTAAAGAGATTTTACTATTGGCCAAAGATGCAAGTGGACATCAGAAAATTTGTGAAAATTTGTATAATTTTCCAAAGAGCCAAGGGTTCTAGTTTAAATGCGGGTCTTAACTAGCCCTTACCAATACCTAATAGACCATGGGAGTCTCTCAATATGGATTTTGTGTTATGTTTTCCAAAAACTCAATGGGGTTATGACAGTGTGTTTTTTGTTGTTGATAGATTTAGTAAAATGGATCATTTTATTCCATGCAAGTGCACAAGCGATGCTTCTTATATTGCAAGGTTATTTTTCAAAGAGATGGTTAGAATTCATGGTCTACCATTGACTATTGTGTCGAATAGGGATTCAAATTTTGTAGGTCACTTTTGGAGGACCCTTTGGAAGAAGCTTGGAACAAACTTGACTTCTAGCTCTGCCTATCATCCACAAACAGATGGGAAGACTAAAGTAGTCAATAAGTCACTTGTAAATCTGCTTAGATGCCTCACAAAGGAACATGGACAACAATGAGACTTGGTTCTTCCACAATCTGAGTATGCCTGTAATGACTCTATCAATAGAAGCATTGGAAAAATCTCATTTGAAGTGGTGTATGGAATGAAACCTAGAGGTGTGTTTGAGCTCAGGTATTTGAGTGGAATTGAGAAGATCAGTGTTGAGGGAGATGCATTTTCAAAGGCCATGAGGGAAATACACCAGCAGGTTATAGAAAACCTTCAAAAAAGTGTTGAAAAATACAAGAAACATGCAGATTTGCGGAGAAGAGATGTTCAATTCAAGGTGGGAGATTTAGTACTTTCCCATTTGGGGAAGGAAAGGTTTCCAAAAGGAAAGTACACAAAGTTATAGATGAATAAAATTGGGCGATGCAAGGTGGTCCACAAATTTGGTGAAAATGCCTATGAGATAGAACTCCCTCCTAGAGTTGTTATCTCTCCAATCTTTAATGTTTTTGACCTTTATCCTTTCAAAGTATCTATGTTTGTAGGTGAATAAATAGGTACATCTTATGTGCATGATTAATATTGGTTCAAGGACCTACCACCAAGTTAGCCTTTGAAGCTTGAGAGTATTTTGGACACAAAGGAAGTGAAGAGAACAAGGCACAAAGTGTATAATGAATAACTTGTGCAATGGAAAGGTCTACCTCATGAAGATGCAACATGGATAATAGAGGAGGACATTAAAAGGCATGGAACAACTGTTAAAGAGTTGATCTTAGGTGGAGCCTAAGATTCTTTTCTCCTCAGGTGTATGGTGTAGGGGCACCTAGTCAATTTGTGCAATTTTGGTCCAGTGTTGAATTTTGGGTGTTTTGAGTCATGTTGGATGTAATAAGGTCATGATCCTTTAGCAACCACCAAACTTCCCCTTACCATCCTGCAACTAGACTTGTCAAATGTCACATGCATCCCAGAATCATTCAACTTGGAAACCGAAATTAAACTTTTTGTAAGTCCTGGAATATGTAAAACATCATCAAGGGTTTTAACCCTCCCATCACTAAAACACAACTTTACCTTTCCTTTAACAATAACCTTTTGTGAGCTATTATCACCCATGAAGACCTCTCCTCCATCATATTCTTTGTATGTAGAAAACCACTCCTTATGAGGAGTCATATGGAAGGAAGCACCTGAATCAATAAGCCAAGCATCATTACAAACTGTGTTAGCTGAAATAATCAAAGCATCAGAATCACCGTTATCAGAGGACTTTTCCATGGAGGAATCTGCATTCTTTTTCTTGTTTCTACATTCCTTCTTCACATGTCCCCGTTTACCACAGTTCCAACACTTCACTCTGCTCTTTCCAGGGGTCTTAGATCATCCTTTAGACTTATCCTTCTTCTTATCCCCTTTAGGCTCTTTCTCCTTGGGCCTACCTCGCACATGCAAGGCATCTTGGGAGCCACTGCGCATGGTCTTTCTCCTCATCTCCTCTGAAAGAAGTATGGGAATAATAGTATCCAACTTAGGTTCTGCACCACCACTTGTTATAGCAATAACTAAATTTTCCCAAGATTCTGGTAAAGAGAAAATCAATAAAATGCATTTATCCTCATCTTCTATTTTAACATCAATAGATGCAAGCTGACTTATAATCAAATTAAAAGCATTCAAATGTTCAGCAATAGATTCACCATCCTTCATCTTTTGAGATACAACTTGTTAGACAAACTCTTAGTTTGGTAGATTTCACCTATCTTCCTCCAAAGCTTGTATGTTGTGTCTTCTGAAGAGACATTCAGGAGGACAGAATCTATGAGACACAACCGAATAGTACCTCGATCCTTCTTGTCTAACTTATTCCAATCTTCATCCGACAAGGTTGAAGTAGATGGCTTCTTTTCAACTGAAACTCTTAACCACTGATCTCTTTCCTCAAGAAGGTCCTCCACTTACAACTTCCACATCTTGTAACCAATTCCATTGAACTTCTCAATATCTAGGCGAGAGGTGGAGGCCATGGTATGCAATCTTTCACAAATCTTGCAAAACCCACAACACAAAAGCTCCCACTGCAGCAAAAAACCTTCAACACTCTAAAAGGAAAGCGTCCCTTCCTTAACAGAACCGTTAGCTCTGATACCAAATGTTGAAAAACAAGGTGAAGAAAGCTTGCAATATGAACTTAAATGTGTGAATGCAAATCTGAAATATGTAGATTAACCTTAGCCTTAGTGTGAAGAAAGAATGAGAGAGAGATAGAAAAATCATAACACATGCAACAACAGATTTACGTGGAGAAACCCCAAAGGGAAAAAACTCCACCACCGAAAGAGAGGCAAGTATATTACTAATATTCTCCAATATTACATGCAGCAATAGACTTCTTTATCAATTCCTGTAAAACCCGGCAGCACCCTGTTACCCTGCAAAACTGAATTCTTCAAACTTAATAACTCTAGCTCAAGGCCCCAATTTATAGAGATTTGTGAGGATGAAAACCACCATGGTTTCACCAAACAATAGGCAGCAATACCACCTATAAAAACCCACGCCTCCCTCCTTGAAATGGTAAAAAAATACCAAAAATAGCCTCTTACAGATGCTCTTACAACTGTCATAAGGCATCTTTTATGCTTGGGTGCCTAGGGTCTAAAAATAGCATATTATGTCATAGGGAATCTGTCATATTGTCATAGCATCTTATGAAAACTTGCATGCATGTCATAGATGCTCTTACAACACCCTATTTTGACCCAACAACCTTATTTAAGAAGATTCCAAGGTGGGACGCCTAGCTATTTTGTCCTTTTCCAAAAGGACAAGCAGTAACGGTAACACTGCATTTACATTGTCTCTTTCACCACTGTTGGTCAAACAGTTTCACCTCTTATGGGTAAATGTACAAAATAATTTAGGAGAATAACAAATTAAATGATTTACAAGGTTGATGACACCTAAATCCTAATAGATCTTAGGTGGAGCCTGAGATTCTTTTCTCCTCAGGTGTATGGTGTAGGGGCACCTAGCCAATTTGCACAATTTTGGTCCAGTGTTGAATTTTGGGTGTTTTGAGTCATGTTGGATGTAATAAGGTCATAATAGACCATTTTCAATGTATTGGGTATCATGGGGTCAATTTGAGTACATTTTGTTATGTTTTTGTAAATGTTGTCAAAAGTTGCTTTCAACTTTGCAATATTGTCACATTTGGAAGATGAACGGTCATGTAGTTCAAAATTTGGTTAGAACCATTGGGTTGTGTTGGTTGGTGTTTAAATATGCCTCACAAACTTCAAGGAAATCTTCTAGAACTCATTTTTGGTGCATAAGCAATAATACAATTTCATTTTCTGTGTGTTTTCAATAGAATATGTTGCTACAAAAATTTTGTATAGCCTATACGGCCCGGTACTGATGTGAATCTATTTGGTATTGATATAGGAAGGTTTCAAGCATCATTTGGTTTTTATTTGAAGTTTTTTCATAAGTTTTGAAGCATTTGGTAAGCAAATTACTGGAAACGGGTTAGAAACCTTAAATTTTGAGGGTTTGTAGATAAAACATGGAATAAAAGTCCATTCCACTAGTTAAATTCTTCGTAACTCAATGGAATGGAACTAGATGGGGTGGTTTTTTATATTTAGTAGGATTGTAGATGCAGGGGATGGAGTTAGGGCCCTGTTTGTGCAAGCCCTAGCCTAATATCTCAATGTATTAGGCTAGTTTTTATAGGTAGAGGTAGGGTTTTGTTGTTAGATGAATGTGTAGATGTTTTAGTTGAGAAAATATATTATTGTAGACCCCATGTGACCTGTTTAGAATTGTGGATTGAAGATTGGTGATTGGAATAAGGTTTACCATATACTTTCTTTGTAAAAGAGGCCTAATTGGGCTTAAGGGCAGTGTAGCAATCCTATTTTGGAGGTGATGTTCTAAAACAACCCTAAGCACAAATATGATATGTTGAATAAGTCCATAAATGGTACTCTAAATGGTAATTGGTTCATGGGTTCAAGAGGCCTTCTCTAAAAGATATGTTAAATTTTCATTGTTTGACGCTCTACAAGGGAATATGAGAAATTTGTGAGTTAGACACCAAGTTGGGTTTTCTAGGTTGGAATATTGTTCAAAATTGATTGAATTGTTATTTGTAAGAGATCTCCACCCATGATCTACATCACGGTTGAACATAGCTCAGACTAATTTTGCGTGTTTGGGTGCAAAAGAGAACCATGCCTAGCCTAAACGTACCCATACAGATGTGTTGGAATAGCTTGTTTGGTCACACGAGTTGCAGAATGAAAGTTACACCCCTTGGCAACTTTACATTTGACACTTTTTCATCAACTAAAAAGTCGTCACCACTAAAAAATACCTCAAAGATATCAAAAACTGAGAGAGGTTATTGTAGCTAGGCCCAACACAATCCTGTAGCCTTAGATGATAAGTTTCTATGCGTCACGATTTTTGAGTAATAGCCTATCAAAAAATGTAGTCATTTTGCACTTTGGACTCTTAAGGGATTAAGTTGATTGAACGTAGTTCAGACTGATTCGACATGTTTGGGTGTGAAAGAGGACCATGTCTAGTCTAAACGTACCCATCTGAATGTGTTAGAATAATTTGTTTTGTCACACGAGCTGGAGAATAAAAGTTGCACCCCTTTGCTACTTTACACTACTTGTATTTAACACTTTTTTCATCAACTAAAAAGTCATCACCATTGGAAAACACCTCTAAGATATCAAAAAATGAGAGGTCATTGTAGATGGGCCCAATAATATCCCACAGCCTCAAATAAGAAGTTTCTAAGTGTCATGATTTTTGAGTAACAGCTCATCAAAAATTATAGCTATTTTGCACTTTGGACTCTTAAGGGATTTTTCTGATTGAACATAGATCAGACTGATTTGGAATGTTTGGGTACAAAAGAGGACCATTACTAGCCTAAACATACCCATACAAATGTGTTGGAATAGTCTATTTGTTCAAACAATTTGCAAAATGAAAGTTACACTCTTTTGCAACTTTACACTACTTGCATTTGACATTTTTTCCATCAACTGAAAATTCATCACCACTGGAAAAACACCTCAGAAGTATCAAAAACTATTAGAATTTATTGTACATGGGCAGAAAATGGTCTCTTAACTTCAAATGAGAAGTTTCTAAGCATCACAGTTTCCTAGTAACAACCCATAAAAGATTGTAGTCATTTTGCACTTTGGACTCTTAAGGGATTGAGTCAGTTGAATGTAGCTCAGACTGATTCAGTGTTTTTGAGTGCAAAAGAGGACCATTCATATCCTAAACATACCCATCCAAACATGTTGGAAAAGTTCATTTGGTCACACAAGTTGCAGAATGAAAGTTACATCCCTTTGACACTTTTTCCATCAACTGAAAAGTCATCACCACTAGAAAATGCCTCTAAGATATCAAAAAATAAGAGATTTTATTATAAATGGATCCAACATGATCTCATGGCCTCAGACAAAAATTTTCTAAGCATCACGATTTTTGAGTAACAAACCATCAAAGATTGCAGTCATTTTGCACTATGGACTCCAAAGGGATTAAGTACGTTAAACATAGCTCGGACTGATTCAGCATGTTTGGGTGTGAAAGAGGACCATTCATAGCCTAAACGTACCCATCCGAACATATTGGAATAGTTTGGTTTGTCACATGAGTTGCAGAATAAAAGTTACACCCCTTTGCAACTTTACACTACTTGCATTTGACACTTTTTCCATCAACTGAATAGTCATCACCATGAGAAAATTCCTCTAAGATGTCAAAAACCAAGAGAGGTTATTTTAGATGGGCCCAACATGATTGCATATTCTCAGATGAGAAGTTTCTAAGCATCACGGTTTCTGAGTAACAACCCATCAAAGATTGTAGCTACTTTGCACTTTGGACTCTTAAGGGATTGAGTCGGTTGAACGTAGCTCAGATTAATTCAATGTGTTTGGATGTGAAAGAGGACCATTCCTAGCCTAAACATACCCATCTGATCATGTTGGAATGTCATTTTGGTCACATGAGTTGTAGAACAAAAGTTGCACCCTTTTGCAACTTTACACTCCTTGCATTTGACACTTTTTCCATCAACTGAAAAGTCGTCACCACTGGAAAACACCTTGGAGATATCAAAAATTAAGAGAGATTATTGTAGATGGTCCCAACATAATCTTGTATCCTTAGACGGGAATTTTCTAAGAGTCGCGGTTTTTTAGTAACAACCAGTCAAAAATTGCAGCTATTTTGCACTTTGGACTCTTAGGGGATTGAGTCGGTTGAACGTAGCTCGGAATAATTCGACATGTTTGGGTATAAAAAAGACCATTTCTAGCCTAAACATACCCATCTAGACATGTTGGAATAGTCCATTTAGTCACACAAGTTGTAGAATAAAATTTACACCCTTTTGCAACTTTACACTGCTTGCATTTGACACTTTTCCATCAATTGAAAAGTCGCCACCACTAGAAAATGCCTCTGAGATCAAAAACTGAGAGATTATTGTAGATAAGCCCAACATAATACTGTAGCTCCTCAAACAAGAAGTTTCTAAGCATCACAATTTCTGAGTAATATCTCGTTAAATATTGCATCCATTTTTCACTTTAGACTCTTAAGGGATTGAGTTGGTTGAACGTAGCTCAGACTGATTCGACATGTTTGGGTGTGAAAGAGTACCATGCTTAGCCTAAACATACCCATCCAAACATGTTGGAATTTTTAGAGTCAAGCAACACTGAGAGGGGAGGTGAATTAGTGTTGTGCAAATTCTAACTTTATTAATCTGATTCTTAAAGTGTTGATAACATTCAATTAAAATAAAGATGCATGCACATAAGACAAATAACCACAACACCATAACACAAAGATTTTTTACGTGGAAACCCTGTTAGGAAAAAAAACCACAGTGGAGGTCAATCCACAATATTGTTCTGAGTATACTCAAAAGAAAGGATTACAAATGGGAATGCACTTGCATTCAGGCACACTACCTAGAGCTCACTGCTCAAAAATAGAAAGGCTTACTGCCTTACAAAAGTTTAGAATACTTCCAAGGATTTGAACTAATAGAGTAGCATCTACAAATGCCTGATTACAGTTTCGGTTAGGTTGAACAATCAAATTCAAGACCTTTTGATTGATTCTTCCCTTCTTCTCTATTATGCTTCAATTCGCACCAAAAATCCTTAATGCACAAGTGAAACTGTGCATAATCGCTCTATTGACCTTCTGACATTCATAGCATACATCAACTCACATCAAACACACACCAAAATGATATAATCGACCACTTATATATATCCGCCATCAAGAATTCAGTCACTTCAAGTCGACCTCAACAAAATAAGAAATATTCACAAACTATCGGCTCAAATCATTCATAACACTCAATGCGCATCCTTAAGAGTTGGCCACAACATAGTGAGGACCCAAATCAAAATAATGAAACACAAAAATACTTAAACAATAATCCCTCAAATATCCGCAACACACCATATTCACCAAGTCAGTTTCCATATATTGATAAATAGGAAATTAGTTCACCGAACCTTCTAACTTCCACCAAAATTTATATGAGGCACCAAGATTTACAGATAACACATATTATCCATCGAACAATACTCCCTGAGATCCACAGCATAAAATAATAATAAAAAATTTGTATTTGAATTGAAGAACAGGAAGTTACCAGATGCTCTGTTCTAACTAAATAGATAACTATTGATCTTCAATATGTCTGCCGGTATGAGAAAATTGCAATGTCCAGATTGACTAGCTGATAAGGGTTTCCATCAATGACAACATAAAAAAATATTTGCAGTGTCTCTTGCCAATAGGAACAGTCTGTTTGGTCACACGAGTTGCAAAACAAAAGTTACACCTGTTTGCAACTTTACACTGCTTGCATTTGACACTTTTTCCATCAACTAAAAAGTCATCACCACTAGATAACGCCTCCAAGATATGAAAAATTGAGAGGTCATTGTATATGGGCCCAACATGATCTCGCATCCTCAGACAAGAAGTTTCTAAGCATCACGATTTCTGAGTAATAGCCCGTCAAAGATTGCATCCATTTTGCACTTTGGACTCTTAAGGGATTGAACCGGTTGAATGTAACTCACACTGATTTTGCATGTTTGGATGTGAAAGAGGACCATTCCTAACCTAAATGTACCCATTTGGATGTTTTGGAACAGTCCATTTAGTCACAAGAGTTACAGAACGAAAGTTACATCCCTTTGTAACTTTACACTGCTTAACTTTTGTTGGAACTGTTGTTTAGGCCTCAAACTAGGGCATAGGCTTAACTTTTGTCTCCACCAACTAAATTTTCCATAATTTTGGATTATTTATGCTTATAGGTGTATGGGAGGATGTGCCAAGTTTCATGATTTTTCCACACATGCAAGTTCCTTTTCCACAAAGCACTTTATTTCCTAGCTTTTACATGGCAATTTGTCTATTTTAGTGCAAATTCTTGTATTTCAAGAATGTTCAAGACTAGGGACTATTTATGAATTTTATAAATGTATAAATACACCTTTCATATGAATTTCAAGACCTGACTAATCCATTTAGTAACTGTTGTTCCATAACAATCCTTAGAAAGAGGCCTAATTTGACTGTAAGTAAGTAGTTTTGTCCAATTCCATACAAATTAACCCCATATGATTTTCACACATGTCTAATAAGAATTATAAGGGTATCCAAATCAAGTTTTAGATCCCCATTATTAGGTATAAGAATAAATTTATATCAAAATCATCTCTATGAAGGGCTACAAGCTCATAACCTATAGGGTGCCTAAGGACACTTCATATCACATGTGAACCTACATCAACCTTGAAAAAGTGCTCAAGGGAAAGTATGATAAGGGTGAGGTCTATGGAAATCATACTCATGTTCAAATATAAGCCTTCTCAATCTCCTTTTTTGATGATTGATAACACCTATAGGGGCAAAGATAATGATGGGGTTTAGGAACAAGAAAACACAGTGCTACAAATCAAGAACATAGTCATGTTTTCAACCACCTACAAGTGATGGTAGAAAGATAATGTTGCATGAAACTATGAAAACTATCACAGTCACCAAGCAAGGTATATTAGTCATGGGACAACAAGAAATTATCATGGAGGTAGATTGTATAATAAAAGGTAGTCATATGAGCATATGCAACCATCCAAGGTGCGGATATGCATCAGTGAAGAATAGAAATGGAATGACAGTACTAATGAAGAATTATATTGCTAACCTAGAGTGACAATGAAAAATGCCAATGTTACTTATGATTGTGATTATGACAACAACTCATGGGGTTTCATGGTGATAATGGGTGAAAATTTCCAATAATCAGTTGTTTGATACCTCTTGTAGCCTGGAAAAATTTATTTTATTTTCTCTTTTTGACTAATTTTTGTACCATATTTTTTCTTACAATGCTCACTACCTTGTCAATGCATTTGTATTGACAAGGTAGTGAGCTCACTACATTGTGCACATCACCAGGAGACCCCATTTCTTCACTAGGAGACCCCATTTCTTCACCAGGAGACCCCATTTCTTTGAGGAATTTTTTCAAATAGCTCACTACCTTGTCATTGCTACCACATTGACAATGTAGTGAGCTTGTCAAATTGTCAATGCGGTAGCATAGACAAGGTAGTGTGTTGTTTGAAAAAATGCTTCAAAGAAATGGGGTCTCCTACTGATGTACATCACTAGGAGACCCCATTTCTTTGAGGAATTTTTTCAAACAACTCACTACCTTTTCATTGCTACCACATTGACAATGTAGTGATCTTGTCAAATTTTCAATGCGGTAGCATACACAAGGTAGTGAGTTGTTTGAAAAAATGCCTCAAAGAAATGGGGTCTCTTGGTGTTGTACAATGTAGTGAGCTTATCAATGCTCACTACCTTGTCTATGCTACCACATTGATAATGTAGTGAGATTTTCAATGCTCACTACCTTGTCTATGCTACTGCATTAACAACTTCAAACTAATATTCATATGTAAATTTTGAACCAAAACATATGTAAACTTGAAATATAGAAATGAAAGGTCTAACTATCAACAAATCTTGATATGCATACTCTAAATTTTAATAAAAATTAATGTGCATACTTACAAACTAATAAAAACCAATGTTCATACTTACAAATTAATCCAACGAACCATCCAAGTCTGCTCTACTCTTTGTTGTATCAAGTATTGCCTCATGGTCAAACTCACGCACCTTCCACAAAGTCTACCCCTATATTTGATCAAATGAACATTGGATGCCACGACAAGGTTTGAGTAATGAAGAATATTTCGATGCATGTCAAAGTCCTGAAATAGCCAAATATTAACCCTCTAATGTGGGTACCTTCTAAGCCACATCCCAGTAACAACCACTAAGCCTGTAGGGTATTCGATGTTTTCCCCATCTATAACTGGGGCCTCCAATTTCTTTTTGGCCTCAAGACAATGACACAAGTAATGATTTGTTCCCTCTTCAGTGTTTTCATCTACAATAACTACATAAACATGCCCTATATTGATATGTGCAGCAAATTAGATGAAATTAGTCAACATTACAAATACACTCCAAAGTAAGATAATAATAATAATTTCAAAAACTATGCAAGTAGATATATTACCTAGTTGAACTAGATCTGTTATGTGGTCAAAGTCAACAAATGATTCCATCTGTATCAGTTCCAATGTCGTACGAGGCAGATACTTGTGAAGTAGGCTAAGATAACTTAACCACCATTCATTAACCCACTCCTTTGACTCGAACTAATTCCAGGCTTGAATTGAATATGAAGAACAAAAGCATGTCATCTTCCACGCATGGATACTCCATGAACCTACATTTGAGCTAAGGAAAAAGTGTAGCTCACTTGATCATGTTAGTGTACAACAATACTCATATGGTGCAATGTTAGTATCATCTATCAACCAAAAAAATCTATGAACTAAAGACTTACCTTCATTACCTGTACCCATCGAAGCATTGCACCACTCGATGATTGATTTTTCATCTATCAACTTTGCATTGTCGTTATACTTTAACTCTTCTTGTGCTAATGCTCTTTTGATACATGTTCCTACACCATCATTCTCTCCCTTTCCATGCCCGGCCTCACAAAAGTTCCACATATGTTAAATCCCTATAATAACATGCATCCTACTTAACCAATAGAACATCCACAAGTTCTTAAACTATGATGCATAGTTATCTGACCATATTATATGTTGACTATATGTTATGCCCCTCCTAGCCAAATCAGTATAGAATAATTGAAAGCAACCTTGCATGAACTCTATAGAATGTGTGTGATCATCACTAATATAAAAATGATACTCCCCTAATACCTTCATGTTATCCTCTATACTATCAGCTGCATGAATGAATGTTATGTACACAAATATAGAAACATATGTGGAGTTGTAATATTGTGATTGCACCTCACATTGTGGTTATAAAGTGTAGTTCTCTACAAATTCAACCACTGAAACTATGCTACCAACTGGAAAGGTGTCATTGCATAATTTGAATTGCAAGTCCAAGCATCGAGCTCTATGGGTATGCCTTGCATACTCATACACTATACTCTCAAGAAATGTAGACAAACGGATACACTAGAATCTTTTGAAGAACCAAATCACACATTTTTGCTTGATTACCATGTTTTGTAATGTAGGCCACTGTTTTATACTTTCCAAAGTCTACTAGTTTATTTCCAACTATATATGTGTTTTCCATATGTTCACATATTGGCATACGAATTGCAAGCCACCACAATGCTGACATGTACCATCCAAACATAGTTTCTTGTAGAATATTTGGCCTTCCTCTTTTTCACATAAATTTTTTGATAAGAAAGAAGTCTCTTGAAGATGGTGGGGAATGTATGCCACAATCCTGCAAAATATTATTAGTATACAAATCTAAACATATAGAACGATAAACATCAAAATAGTTAGAAAACTCAATATGTAATCTACAACAAGTAGTGAGTGTGTGATTTATCTTGATATAAAAAGGCTTAAAATTTTAAAAATATCTTTGAAATTTTTTAATTTGAAGATAATCCTCTAGAAATTTACGAAAAAACTATGTTTGAGTCGTATCCAAAAAATACTTTGGATGTGGCTCACAGTTTCGACTACCAGTTCTCCTTACCACGTCCCTTTTATTTAGAGAGACTCTTGTGTTATTCTTCCAATAGTCTTCAATTAGTGATCTCACTACTTCAACAATTGGTTTATCTTTTTGTAGGAGTCTCCCTGAGAATGCCCATAATTCAATGGAATCTATGTCATCAATTCTTTGGAACCTTTGAATGGCTCTTGATTATTTTTTTGTATTAATTCTCAATTGTTGGCTTGTCTTTCTATTCTAATGAGACGAGCTTTCCTCGTTTGATTACATACTAAAGTTTATGTAATGACTCGTTGTGTGACATTACTATCTTTTGAGTGTGAGGTATTACCCACACTCTCATATGCATCCATTAGATTCTTCACAATAGTTTTTTCACTTGAAGCATCTGATGCTCTCAACCCAAGAATATTCATGATGGACCTATACTTTATACTTCACATCATTCAACAAATAGTTGACCTATACTTTATACTTCGCATCATTCAAGAAATAGTTGACATCTTGTGGTCTCATTTAACTTTTTAAAGAACAATCTCTAAATATTATGAGCATATCTTCTACAAGTGCATTGTGGAATCTTACCTTCCATTGGCTACAAAATATTCTCATCAATATTAATAAAAAAATTTGACTTTCTATGCAAAATTCTAGGTGGTGTTCTCAAAGGTAAATTCTTCTCAACATTAGAAATTTCATCAATATTTAAATGAGATGAGCTAGATGGAGTACCTTCAATCAAGATGGAATAGATGACATACCTTGAGGTTGAGATGGGAATGATGGCATACCTCCTTCCTCAAATGTGAGTGATGATGTACTCTCAACTTGAGATGCGGTAGATGGTGTCCCTCCATATTCACTTACGGTAGATGGTGTCCCTCCATATCTAGTTGTGGTAGATGGTGTCCCTCCATATTCACTTGCAGTAAATGGTGTCCCTCCAAATTCACTTGCGGTAGAGGGTGTGTATCCAACTATGGTATTGAAATCGATCTTATCATGAATCTTTCACATTTGTTCTCTTTGTGCCACCAATTCCATTTCTCTTTTTGATGGTTGAGGTTCCTCTTCAACTGGCATGTCTTCACCAATCGTTTCCAATTTCTTCTCATGATGTTCCCTCACCCATGCTGCTTTCTTTGCATTCTTAGCTTTTGTCTCTTCATGTGTTGGTTTAATCCTCGATCGCTTCCTCGGCATGACAGATAATTTTATTTGTAGCATATGATAAAGAGAAAAATATTAGTTCCTAAAAAATGAATCCATACAAATAAATGAAATATGTCACTCAACCCTCACTAGCTTGTCAAAGCTCACATGAATTTTTTTATGGAATGCCTTAAAGAAATGTGGTCTTGTGGCATGCCATGATTGCAAGATAGGCAGAAAATGGAAGCATGGACAAGGCATGTGAATTATTTGACAAGAATGTTTTGATAGACATGTATGCAAAATGTGGTAGCATAGACAAGCTAGTGAGCTCACTAGCTTTTCAATGTGGTAGAATTAACAAGGTAGTTGGTTGTTTGAAAAAATGCCTCATAGAGATGGGGTCTCACGGTGATATGTGCCTCATAGAAATGTGGTCTCACGAAATGGTGTCTCATGATGATGTATGCCTCATAGAAATGGGGTCTCACTGTGATGTACATCACTATGAGACCCCATTTCTATGGGGATTTTTTTAAAACAGCTCACTACCTTGTCAATTCTACCGCATTAACAAGCTAGTGAGCTCACTAGCTTGTCAAAAATCACATGAATACATGAGACCCCATTTCTATGAGGCATTTTTTCAAACAGCCCACTACTGTGAGACCCCATTTCTATGAGGCATTTTTTCAAACAAACCACTATCGTGAGACCCCATTTCTATGAGTCTTTTTTTCAAATAGCCCACTACCTTGTCAATTCTACCGCATTGACAAGCTAGTGAGCTCACTAGCTTGTCAAAGCTCACATGAAATTTTTTATGGAATTCCTTAAAGAAATGTGGTCTCGTGGCATGCCATGATTGCAAGATACGCACAAAATGGAAGCATGGACAAGGCATGTGAATTGTTTGACAAGAATGTTTTGGTCTAGACATGTATGCAAAATGTGGTAGCATAAACAAGCTAGTGAGCTCACTAGCTTGTCAATGTGATAGTGGGTTGTTTAAAAAAATGCCTCATAGAAATGGGGTCTCATGGTGTACAACACCGTGAGACCCCATTTCTATGGGGAATTTTTTCAAATAACCAACTATCTTGTCAATGCAATAGAATTGACAAGGTAGTGGGATATTTGCAAAAATGCCTCATAAAAATGGGGTCTCACAGTGATCACCGTGAGACCCCATTTCTATGAGGCATTTTTGCAAGCAACCCACTACATTGTGAATTCTACCGCATTGACAAGCTAGTGAGCTCACTAGTTTGTCAAAGCTCACATGAATATTTTGATGGGATGCCTTAAAGAAATGTGATCTCATGGCATGCCATGATTATAAGATAGGCACAAAATGGAAGCATGGACTAGGCATGTGAATTGTTTGAAAAAAATGTTTTAGTAGACATGTATGTAAAATTTGGTAACGTAGACAAGCTAGTGAGCTCACTAGCTTGTCAAAGCTCACATGAATTTTTTGATGGAATGCCTTAAAGAAATGTGGTCTTGTGGCATGCCATGATTTCAAGATAGGCACAAAATGGAAGCATGGACAAGGCATGTGAATTATTTGACAACAATTTTTTGGTAGACATGTATGCAAAATGTGGTAGCTTAGACAAGCTAGTGAGCTCACTAGCTTGTCAATGTGGTAGCATTGACAAGGTAGTGGGCTATTTGAAAAAATTCCTCATATAAATGGGGAATGTGGTAACATAGACAAGCTAGTGTGCTCACTAGCTCGTCAAAAATCACATGAATTTTTTGATGGAATTCCTTAAAGAAATGTGGTCTTGTGGCATGCCATGATTTCAAGATAGGCACAAAATGGAAACATGGACAAGGCATGTGAATTGTTTGATAAGATTTTTTTGGTAGACATGTATGCAAAATGTGGTGGCATAGACAAGCTAGTGATCTCACTAGCTTGTCAATGTGGTAGTATTGACAAGGTAGTGGGTTGTTTGAAAAAATGCCTCATAGCTGAGACCCCATTTCTATGAGGCATTTTTTTCAAACAACCCACTACCTTGTCAATGCTATCGTATTGACAAGCTAGTGAGCTAGTGAGCTCACTACCTTGTAATGGAGACATTGGAATGGGGTATGACATCTATAAAAACATGAAATATGGTCTCATGAAATTCCATGATCGCAAGATAAGCACAAAATATATTTTTTAAAAGACATTACAAACTTTCATGAAGATACAATTGGCTCAAGAGTATAAATCCAAATTCCACAACTTTTGTCTTGACATCCTACCTTTGGAACAAGGTATCCAAGCATCAATCTAATCATTGAAAGAAAGGGGGATTGTTGGACAGAGTGTTTTGGTAAACATGTATGCAAAATTCTGTAGCATAGACAAGGCAACCAGCTATTTGAAAAAATGCCTCAAATAAATATGGTCTCATGGTGATGTGCATCACCATGAGACCACGTTTCTTTGAGGCATTCTTTTAAACAGTTGATTTCCTTGTCTATGTTGTTTGATACAATGCTTTGGTAGACATGCATGTAAAATTTGGTACCATAGACAAGAAAATCAATTATTTTGGTAGAACTATTTGAAAAAATTCCTCAATGAGATATGTCCTCATGGACTACAATGATTACAGGATATGCACAAAATGGATTTGTTGAAAAGGCTTTAGAATATTTCAATCAAATGCAATTTCTAGGTGTAAAACCAAATTCCACTACATTTTCCAACATCCCCCATTCCTATACCAAAATGGAAGCTTTGGAAAGGGGTATGCACATCCATAGAAAAGGATTGAGAAATGATGTATTATATTACATACTTATAAATACTTTCATATATATGTGTATACAAAAAGTGGAAGCATACACAAGGTAGATCGACTGGTTTAAAAAAATGCCTCAAAGAGATGTGGTTTAAAATGTAATCGGCAAGCGTAAAGAATTGTGTAGTTTTAAATGTGCCAAGAGGGGCTAAGGTTATAATGACAAACAAATAATGATGAACATGGAATATGCATAATAACAAAATCAAAGCATTGTATTAAGCATGTATGATAAGTGATGATAAAGAAACATAATAGAATTGAGGAAGATGTAAAGAAAATGTGTAAAGACTTTACATACCTAATAAACGGAGATTCAAATGGAGGAGTTCTACCCAATTATGTAGTCTTTGTTTCTTCTTGCATCAAACTCCTCGACAATTTGAGTTTTTCACAAGGTTGTTTCCTTTTCAATGTTCAATTGTATATCACTCTTGAATAGAATTACTAACAACAATAAAAATAACCAATGTATAATGTTAAATTCCTAACATTCAATCACAATTAACATTGCAACACTACGAAAATTGAGACTTGAATTGATATATATCAAATTTGATGTGAAAAAACTATTATTTCCTCCTTCCTAAGTTGGAAAACCATAAAAAGGTGGTGGGAAGTTCATGCAAAGGTGGTAGAATGTGAAAACTTTGCATGTGCACTTCTCAATAGCATCAAAAAGATTATTTTTATCAGAGCATGCGCATAACCAAGAGAATAACAGAGGATGTGGTCCTAGATCATGGGTGTGCTGAATTTTTAACCATTTTTAGAGCAAGCCAAAATGTACTCGCATTATAACACGATCACGCTTTGGCTTGCTATACAAAACAACTATATCTAAACTTCTTCAAAATGGCTCACGTTATGAAAAAGTTGATTTTCTAAAGGTTTCCTCTCTCTCCTTATCCACCCATCCCCCCTTATCCATCTAGGTCTCTCACTTAACCCTAAACCCTATCCCTAAACCCTCAACCTTGGACACTATTTTGTAAACCCTAATCCCTGAACACTATACCCTTAAACCCTTAATACCTCAACCCTTAAACCCTAAAACCTCTCTCTCTCTCTCTTCTCCTACTCCCTCTCTCTCCCTCTCTCAACTATCTCCCTTCCACCCCCCCTCTCTCTGTCAGGTCTCTCCCTAAAGCACCCTACCTACATAACTAGATAACTCTCTCTCTCTCTCTCTCTCTCTCCCTCAGCTCTCAAGCCCTCAACCTCAACCCTTCTATACCCTATACCCTATACATTGGACCCTCAATCATAATCCCTCAACCCTCAACCCTCTACCCTCTACCCTCTACCCTTAACCCAATACCCTAAACCCTCAACCTTATACCCTCAATTCTCAACCCTTTACCCTATACATTGGATCCTCAACTCTCATCTATATTTATCCTTCCCTCCATCTCTCCCTCCATCCATCCCTCCCTCTCTACCCTAATCCCTCAACCCTTAACCCTTAAACCCTAAACCCTCAACCCTCAACCCTTAAACCCTCTACCCTCTTGACCCTTAAACCCTAACCCTTAAACTCTCAACCCTCAACCCTTAAACCCTAAACCCTTAAACCCTCTTAAACCTCAACCCTCAACCCTAAACCCTCTACCCTCAACCCATAATACCTAAACCTCTTAATCCCTCAACCCTCAACCCTCAACCCTTAAATCCTAAACCTCAACCCTTAATCCATTAACTTAATCCCTCACAACCTCAACCCTTTCAACCCTATAATTCCTTAACCCCTCTAACCCAATGGCCTCCCAAACTGAACTTATAATTCACCCCTCAATTCTCAACCCCTCTACCCTATACATTGATCCCCTAACCCCCATCTATCTTTTTCCCTTCCCTCCTCTCTACCCTATACCCTCAACCTAAAACCATTACTAAACCTCAACCCTAAACCACACCAACCGCCACAACCTCAAACCCTCAATTCTCTACCATCAACCCAATACTCCTAAACCCTCAACCCTAATCCCTAAACCCTATACCCTCAACCCCTTAAACTCTCTACCCTAAACTCAACCCTCAAGCATTAATCCATCAACCCTTTAATCCCTCAACCCTAATCCTCAATCCTATAAACTCCTATAATTCCCAACCCTTAAACCCTTAAACAACCCTCAACCCTCAACCCTTAAATCATCTACCCTCTACCCTCTACCTTCAACCCTAATCCCTCAATCCTATACCCTCAACCCTTAAACCCTTAAAATATCTACCCTAAACCCTCAACCCTCAAATCTCAACCCTTAAACCTTCTACCGTATACCCTATACATTAAACCCTAAACCCTCAATTCTCAACCCTCTACCATACACATTGGATCCTCAACCATAATCCCTCAACCCTATACCCTAAAACCTATATACTCAACCCTATGCCATCAACCCTCAACCCTAATCCCTCAACCCTAAACCCTTTGAACCACTGAAAAATGGGTTCACTAAAGTGAATGAACAAGATGATGAACCCTACTTTTCTATTGTTTCATTCAATTTATGAGGGCTATAATGTGTAATTGACAATCAAAAATCAAACCTAACTGATATAACAGTAAAAATGTAGGTTTTAAGATGGTAAAATGATGTGTATCTATTGCAAAAAGTGTTTTTTCGAGCCTCGTTGAGGACTCATTCGCCCAGTGGCGAATGGGTCCCTGCTAGGGTTCTGGAAAATCAGTTTTTGGGTCCTATTCTTCAATGTCTGCACTCCCAGATCCTAAGTGTTCAACTCTTGAAATTCAAAAATGAATTCTATAGAATAATTTATGTGACCTTGCAAGAAAGATGACAACTTTGTAACTTTGACAACTTTTATTCTCTAATTGATCTTCAACCTAAAACCTATAATCACACATCAAAGGAGAAGAAAAATGTTTTTTTTATTAGGGAATAGAGGTTTTCCTTGGTCAAACCCCATTTTGGGTAATTAAACCTTGAATTGAAACAATGTATAAAAGGAAAGATGAATGAACAATGTAATGCCACAACTCACCAATCCTCAATTGAACCTTGGAGTATAGATATGCAAACTAACATGAAATAGCCTTGATGTCCATATAGATCTTGATCTTGAACTTGATATATGAAATACTAATTGAATTGGATCTTGAATGCTACATCACATCATTAGCTCAATAACATGCATGATGCACTATGCCTTTGACATGAAGATATGATCTTTGATTGTTGCAATATCCTTCTACAAATCTGCTCTTGTGAACTCTTGATCTTATAAATTTTCTATAATGCTTGAAGACTTGAAATTGCTAGGTGAAACTATGTGAAATAGCCTTAAATTTATATATATCTTACTCTTAGTTCTTGAAATTCAAATAACACAAGCCGACTTCATATCTAGGATTTGAAATCATTAAAATACCACTAAAAACATATCCCAAGGGGGGGTCCTAAGTTAAGTGAGGACTCATTCACCATGTGGAGAATGGATCTTAGCATACTTAACTAGGACACACTTTGAGGATGTGAAATTTTATGCAAAAGGGGGTCCTAGGACATAGTGAGGACCCATTTGTCAGGTGGCGAATGGGTCCTAGGTCACTAGACTAGGACACATTCCTTGTAAAATTAAGTGTTGTGTAATATTATTTATGAATGTCGAGCTTTATCCCTCAAAATTAGCATTTAATTAGACTTGGATTTGAAATAAAGGGTCCAATTAACCTTAATTTAACCTCAATTAATTAATAAATCCCTAGATTAGTATGAAAGTGTAAAGATACACTTTACAACACCCTAAATAAGGCACCATTAAGTCCATTTTATTAAAAAGGTCCCTAAACTTAATGTGAATGTGTAAAACACATTACAACACTAAATTAATGAAAAATTAAGTTCATTTTATTCATTAATTATTCCCAAACTAAGGAAAAAGGGATACTTCTTCCATTACTCCTCCCTTAAACAATAAATCGCATCCCTTAACTCTTAAACTCTTAAACCCTCAACCCTTAAACACTTAAATCCTCAACCCTCTACCCTATACATTAAACCCTGTCACAACCCTCCTTAGGATAATCATTCAATATATATATATATAATCATCATTTGGACAAGTTGATTTTATTCTCTTTATTTATTGTAGCAAAATTCTTCTAAAAAGTAAAAATTATTTCGAGTTAGGTAATCAATTCAAATTTGCACAATTAGGAAACTTTGATAAGTCTCTTAAAGAAAGATAAAAATCAAAAAAATATTTAATTATTTCCAAATAAATCTTGAAAGTACAATTGAAGAAGTTATATATATACATATTTATATTCTTCTAATTAATTTAGTAAATAAATGGGATAATAAATTTATTTATAAATTAGTATGATTCAAGGATACCCCTCTTGAAATTATAAAATAAAGGAAATGATTTCTAATGGAAGGGCATAAGGAAAATAAATGGGTATCATTGGGATACAAAATGGCATCTCACATTTAATCTTCTTTATGGTGTAACTGACATTTTAGAATAGGAAATATTAGGAAGAATGGGAGGTGGTGTTGGAAAAGGATTGAACCCGTGCCTGCAAAGAATAATAGAAGAAAGGACAGTTATCCTAACTCCCTTTCTAAATCCATTATATAAGCCACCAATTCACACCATAGCTATCCATTCATCACGATTGTTGTCGAGCTCTTGGAAGATGGAAACTCTCCTCACGTCTCCTTGTACATAGGAGGATTTTAACATGTATTTTTGGAATTCGAACACTGGTCTTTTCTTTTAAATCTCTGATAATCTAACACTTGAGTTTATCCAATTTGACAATATGCAGTAATTTTGTTTAGAAAAACTTGAATTAATGCATCTTACCAATACACTTAACAAAATGGTCCTCTTTTTAGTGTTGCTGAAGAGATAATAACCCAGATTCAGGAGGAGTGGTATAGTAATTATGTATATAAACCCAAGGTCTCTACTCTGTTTGCTCTTTTGAATTGTAGGCTTCTGCTCTATTTGCTCCTCTAAATTGTAGACCTATTCTCTATTAGCTTTCTGAATACAAATCTAAGGAGAAACATTAATTGTTTTTTATATTTGATTGGTAAATTTCCCTCACAGAGTTGTCCTTTAGCTTATAAACTATGACCGAGGACTTGCATCTGGCCTCATTGGTTGGGGTATGCCACACCCAGAATTGGTTATGCTAGTTTGTCTGACTCAACAATGATTATTATGCATCATATTATTATCTTTGTATTTGAATTTAGTTTAATTCTATCTGTCAGTATATAAATTGTGTTGATGTGCATGTTTGGGGAAAAGGGACTGGTTTACTTCTGTAACATATAATCATTTCTTGCACTATCTAACAAAGAATATTAGGTGTGGGTTATACTGATACATAATTGAAATCTATTAGACTATTATTACTATTTACTGGAGAGACATCATATGTTCCATGATTTATTGTCCGAAGCTCCATGAAGGAGATTTTGATCCCAAGATATTGCTTACACGAATGTCTTTTCTACCTTTTGAACATATTACTGCATTTCCAATTACTTTGGATTTCCTTAGTCCATTAGCAAAAATAATAGTATTTCATCTAAGGAATGAACATAGCTCTTAATAAGGAAAAATACATTTAGGTAGCACAAAACACCCTACTCTTTTCTTTGTTGTAGATTACATTAAGTGTTTTGTTCTTACCTAAAGAAGGAAAATAGCTGAAGTAAAAGAATAATTGTTCTTACCTTATTTCATCCTGGTGCACCCAACACTTTAATCGTAGAACTTTGTATTCTCTATTGTTTGTGAGTGTTGGACATTTTATGAATTTCACCACTCCACCTATATTCTCTGCTCATTTATTTTTATTTTTAAAAAATATTGTCCATAAGGTCCTTTGCATTTTGCAATTAATCTATGCATAATGTGTATCATGAATTAAATTGGGAATTTTATAAAAATATAATTAAATGTTGAATCATACCTTACTTTATTAAAGTTTAGGTTTAATGATGACACTCTTTTCATGCATTATGGTTTATCTCACTTAGTAGATCTTGAGAATTATTGCATAAGAACATATACTTATATATATTCATTAGCTTTTATATGTATTCTCATATATACTATATCTTCTAAATTCCTTTATATAGTATTATAAACTTATTGATGAAGCCTCTTTGAATCATTGAGTTTAGAAGTAGACATTCTAGTTATAATTGCATAGGCATGTGCGCATTCTAGCAGGACTAGGATTACTTTAATGAAGCTCTACATGATTGGTTATGTTTGTCAGTGTACTTGTGTGAGATTTGAGAGGTCATCAGAAGTAGAATTGTCTTATTTGTTTTTTATTAAGGAAAAAATAGGTTTTGAAGGGACCCTGAAACCCTTAATAGTAAACAAGAGAAAGATACAGCAATAAAGGGATCAAGACAAAAAATAGATAGTTGCCATCAAAGAAGAGAACAAGGAACCATCCCAAGGCAACACAACAAAAAGCCAACAAAATCCCAACTGCTAGGCTAGATTCCTAAGGATATTCGCCACCTCCTACTCAACATTGTTCGTATTTAAAGCAATTTTCTTAATCTCCTGAATGTTAACAAGACCCTGGTTAGACTTCCTCTTCATGTTCGCTCTGGTTCTTTTACTCGGTCGCACGCCTTCCACCTGGTTTTCCTCTTTCTCAGCATCCACATACACAGTAGTCTTGACATGATAGGCATTTTCCAGATTATCCATTATCGTATTCATGGTCTTCGCTGTAGATTTTAAAATTTTGTGGCTCATTTCCAGCACTTTGTGGATAGAATCTTTTATGTTCTTAATATTTTCCTCCATACCAGAAAGCTTGCCATCATGGTTGCTCTTAAATTGCTGCAAATCCTCAACTATTTTCTTGAGGCACTCCACCATGTATTTCTTATCTTCCTCAATCCATAATTTGGTGCCCTTATCTTTGTCTCTATTATTATTGTCACCTTTTTCAGCCTTTTCCAGTTTACTATTCATAGCCCTCTAATTCAATTTAAGTTCCTTAATCTCAAAAAACACCCATCTGATTAACTGGAAGAAATCCACAGACCATTACGGGAAATAGCAAGAATGTCATCAGGGAATTCACGTTCAGCTTTAAAGTAATGATCATCTACCTTGAGTTCACTGGGATAATGGGGCCTATCCTCTCTGTCAATGGCAAGGTAACTGGAGTAATCTGATGAGGGGGTCAACTGTGAATCATCCTGATTAATATCATAAGAGGGATCCTCCAAGACATTTCTTTTACCCTTCTCCTGGGGAGAGACACTAGACTTTCCTTTTCCCTTAGTTGCAACCCTTCCCCTGGAAGAAAGAGTCAAGTGGGACAAATTCGGCATAGCTTTGAAATGCTCAAATATTAAAACAAGCAAACCTTCATGAAGAATAGAATGCCTAATCAAATTCTGACTATAGTTCTGAAGACTAGCATTCAAAGAGGTAGCAAGATAGAAAGGGAAGGAAACCCTAACTTGATGTCAAAAATGATTGAGGAGCACAAAATAGTACCCAAAAACCCTAGTAAACTGACCGTCCAGGGTAATGTACTCCATTAGCACTCTCAACACCTTCCTCCAATGTGAGACGATCTTCAAATAATCATAACTACTTTTGGTATTCCTTCTCAAGTCCTCCTTTTCCTTCTCTATCTTTAGAAATTTTTGGACAGCCTGGTCAGAGAGTTTCCTGTCCCTATAAAACTTGATGCCCTCAATGGAAAGCCCTGTAACCTCAATAATTAGCTACTCATCAATAGCAACCTTTCTCCAAAAAAAATAATCTCGCCATCCTTCCAATCCTTGGAAAAAATCCTAGTGACATTCGGGTCCCAGCCATGGAGTTTTTCAATATACTTGGTTATCCCACCCTTCTCCCAAACCTTAGTGTTTTTTAGCTCCTCACAACCCGTCGATTCCACCCTGCGAATCTCACCACCCATGTTTGTAGAATTGTAGGCATGTATAGAAGACTTCAGAAAACCAATTAAGCTAGTAATCAAAATTCCCAAAAAGCATGCGAAGCACAAAAGATCATAATAGTAATTAATATTGTTGTGCTTTGGCCAACAATGATGAATTATTGAACAGCAGTCCCGATACTACATGACTAAACACTCAACACCCATAATCATATGTTGCTAGGGGGAATTTGAACCTTACCGTGAATTTGATCATACATTAATAAGGCAATGACATCAGCGTCCAAATCATCACTCCTTTGCCACATCACCTTGCCCTTCCCCTGAACACCCTTATTGGCAAAAACGTTTGTCATCGTGTTAATTTCCCTATACGCATGGGAAATAAAGCATTTTTCAAAATTATTAATAATCCCCTTAGAAAGATTAATCCAATTCTATATAGGCCATGATGGTTTTTGTAGGCCCTTAATACATTGTATTATATTGTTCGAGTCCCCTTCAAGCCACACATTTTTAAAGTTCAACTAACGGGAAAGGTTCAAAACTTGAAATGCCCCTATGGCTTCAGCAATGTGGTTGGTCTACGTACCCAAGGGGAGAGCCACCACTACAATAAAAAATCCATTCTCATCTCTTATCACTCCCCCACACCCAGCTGGCCAAGGATTACCCTTGGCTGCCCCATCAAAGTTAATTTTTACCCACCCGGGAGGAGGGAGGTTATACTGGATTCCATCTCTAGGCCCCTTAGTGGAATTAAGATGAGAAGAAACATCAACATTAATCTTCCAAGCATCAACAACTCTGAGCTCATAATCTTGGTATCTGACCTTTCCATTCACCTTGATTTTGTTATTGAGCAAGTTGAAATTCTCTCTCATAGCTCTGATAATTTTACCAAAAATAATTTCCTCTGAAAGAGTCAAATCCCAGAAGAATCTATTATTATGCTCTTTCCAAATGCCCCATGCAAGGTGAGGAAAAATGTATCTCCAAAGAATATTAAGCACTTGATTGTTTGAAGGAGCCTTCCACTGGCTATAAAAGTCCAAGATAGACCTAGGAAAAACGCAGTTGAGATCCCACAATTCCAAAATCCTGCACCAGATGTCATAGGCAAAAGAACAATGGAGAAAGAGATGTGAAGTTGTCTCAGCCTTCGCACAGCAAAGATAACATCTGTTAGGAAAAGAGAATCCACACTTACAGAGATTATCATTAGTTAACAGTTTATTTTGAAGAAGGATCCACCCAAAGATGTTGACTTTAGGAATAAGGTTGTGCACCCATGCCTTCACCCACACAGGAGAAGGGGAGGAGTGAAAACATGAGGCCACCACCGAAGAAACAAAATAGATCCCTGATGAGGACAACTTCCAGACCAAAGAATCCTCCTGGCCCTGCGAACTAAGCACAATAGAGCTAAGGAGAGACTGCATGGGGTGAAGGTCCTGACTAATAGGAATTGTCTTATTTGTTACTACTTGGGAGCGAATCATGATAGTGATTGACATTACAATAAATTTCATATTTAAGGATGATGCATTTATTCTTTACCTCATCTCATGGAAGGAAAATTAGGAATCTTGTTTAGTAAAAACATTAAATAGTGTTACCTTCTTATAAATTATTATTACCATCATTATACTAGTAACCCACCATGCCAAATCATCGTGCATGTATCATATGTATATTGAGCTCTCTTGTGATGAAGATTTCATGATTCAAGAATTATTCAAGTCAAGGTCTATCACAATCAAGAGATTAAGGCTAGAGTTTTGGTGAGTAACAATATCATAATCATGATCATTTTTCATTCATGTATCTTATTTCATTTCAAGGTTTGAATACCAAAATAGGGTTTGACCAAGGAAAACCCCTATTCACTAACATTTTCTTGCAGGTCTAGGTGGTTGACACATGGATGAGCAAGCCCATCTTGTGAAAGCATCCTTAGGTTGGTCAGTTATGTTGAACTTGTAAGTTATTTACTTTGATTAAAGATGATTCTCATTTATACTAATAAATTGCTATCTGATATTCTTTCAATATACCTTGATTCATTGATATGCATGTCACTCCATTTGAATAAGTGATTGTAAATTATTTAATTATTTCTCTTTGTTTTCCCCATTATATAATTGTTTGGTTCTATTGAATTAATTTGGAAATTGAGGATAATAGTTAGTATTTGAGATATTTGGACCCTATACATTGGACCCTCAACCCCTCTCTCTCTCTCTCTCTCTCTCTAAAACCTTAAACCTTAAACCTCAACTCTAAACCCTCAACCCTCAACCCTTAAACCCTAAACCTTGAACCCTTATACCCTAAACCCTCATCCCTCAACCCTTAAACCCTTAAAACCTCAACCCTTAAACCCTCAACCGTTAAAACCCTTAATCCCTCAACCCTCTACCCTATACATTGGACCCTCAACCCTAATCCCTCAAACCACTACCCTCAATCCAATACCCTAAACCCTCAACCCTATAGGTCCTGAACCCTATACCTTCAATTCTCAACCCTCTACCCTATACATTCGATCCTCAACCCTCATGTCTCTCTCTCTCTCCTTCCTCCTCTTCTCTCTCTATCTCACTTCTCCCTCCATATCTCCCTCCCTCTACCATAATCCGTCAACCCTATACCCTCAACTCTTAAACCCTTAAACCCTCAACCCTAAACCCTAAACTCTCTACCCTCTACCCTCAACCCAATATCCTAAACCCTCAACCCTATCCCTCAAACATAATCCCTCAACCCTTAAATCGTCTACCTAAACCCTCAACCCTCAACCCTCAACCCTCAACCCTCAACCCTCAACCCTCAACCCTTAAAACCCTCAACCCTCAACCCTCAAACCCTCAACCCCTATAAACCCTCCCTACCCTATACATTGGACCCTCAACCCTAATCCCTCAACCCTCTACCCTATATATTGGATCCTCAACCCTCATCTATCTTTCTCCTTCCCTCCTCTTCTCCCCTTCTCTCTATCTCACTTCTCCCTCCATCCCTCCCTCTCTAGCCTAATCCCTCAACCCTTAAACCCTCAACCCTCAACCCTTAAACCCTCTACCCTCTAACATCTACCCAATACCCTCAACCCTCAACCCTCAACTCTCAACCCTAACCCCTCAACCCTATACCCTCAATGCTTAAACTCTCTACCCTCAACCCTCAACCCTCAACCCTTAAACCCCCAACCCTAATCCCTCAACCCTTAAACCCTAAAGCCTCAACCCTTAATCCCCCAACCCTCAATCCCTAAACCCTTAATCCCTCAACCCTAATCCCTTAACCCTCAACACTTAAACCCTAAATCTTCAACCCTTAAACCCTTAAACCCTCTACCCTATACATTAAACCTTGAACCCTCAATTCTCAACCCTCTACCCTATACATTGGATCCTCAGCCATAATTTCTCAGTTCCCTATACCCTAAAACCTATATACTCAACCCTGTACCCTAAACCCTAATCCCTCAACCCTAAACCCTTAAACCCTCAACCTCATCCCTCAACTCTTAAACCCTTAACCCATCAACCCTTAAACGCTTAAACCCTCTACCCTCTACCCTCTACCCTATACATTGGACCCTCAACCCCTATCCCTCTCTCCATCTATCTATTTATCTCACCTCTCTCTCTCTCTCTCTCTCTCTCTCTCTCTCTCTCCCTATCTCTCATGTCTCTCCCTCTCCCCCCCTCACACTCTCAAGTATCTCCCTCTAGCACCCTACTTACATCTCTCTCTCTCTCTCTTAAAATTCTCCCTCCCTCTAAAGACATACATACAAATAAGAAAACATACATACATATTACATACGATCTTACATACATACATGCATACATACATACATACAAGCGTACATACATACATACATGCATACAAACATGCATACATACATACATACATGTGATACAAGCATACATACATACAAACATACAAATATATATATATATATACATACATTTAATAGACTAACATCTAACAAAAAGAAAGATATAACGCGGACACATTATAACGCGCTCACATTATGTCAATGCTTAGGAAAGTCTTGGGCACAAACGCAAAAAAAATATCAAAACTATGAAATAACGCACTCACGTTATTTCTTGCTTTGGGAATCCCCAAGCCTTAGGCTTGGTATTTTCTTTGGAATACCAAGCCAAAGGCTTGGAGTGCTTCCCAATGTCCAAAGACATGCTTTTGCAAATTCTACAATATTTCACATAATCGTGTTCGTGCTAAGTATCAAGATTGCACGTGTTTCAAGGTCAAACAAATCGAACACCTAGGTAATGTTAGGATCTCTCTTAACTATCTAACTGTTCATAGAAATTTCAAATAAATTACATTTTTAGAAACTAGACTCCATTCTACATATGTTAAAAAAATGATTTTTAATTAGTTTTCAAAATTTATAGGGGTAGCATGGCCAAGATTTTATTTTTTGGGAAGTGTCCACTTTGAAAATTAGTAAAAATCAAATATTCATTAAAAAAATATCTGAAAAATCAGGCATAAACTACATGTTAGCTAATTTCTCACCGAAGCGATTTGAAAAATACCAAAAAAGGTTAACCTTTTTAGGGAGCCACAAAAGTCACTATGTTATGTTTTTTTGACAAAAACAACACCAATTTTTGTGGCTCCCTCTTTTGAACCCCTTAATCTCTACCATTTTTTAAAAAAAATAATAGTTTAGAAAGTAGACTTAGAGCACTACGATCCTTGTTTTTGTTGCATCTAAAAATTTTGAGTGTAACTATCCTCAATTTCACGTCCAAAGTTGGTATTTCCTAATTTCAAAAAAAAAAAAGTGGCCACTTAAGACCTTGTTTTGGCCCATCTTTTTGCACTTACCCTTGGCCTTATCCGAATGTCTAATCTAAACAACAAGGGTCCAACACCTGAGATCATTCCCATTGCATTATTGGCATGTTGAACCTAGTTCAACAAGGTGCAATTTCATGTGACAATAGGTACCTAAATTTCTATTGCATATAGCCTTTGGATACCACCCAATTTGACAAAACAATAGTTGATTAAATCATAAGGTTTGGTGATGGCTTGTCACTCCTTATCTCCACTATCATCACAATATAATTATAAGTAAAATGTTTAAAATGATTCTTCATGAAAGCCATGAGAATTTAATGACACTTATAAAATGTTAAACAAGATTATACTTCCCAAAACACTTGTTCAGACAATATGCTTGACTATCATGTTTATTTTTTTACACATTATATAGTTCAATATGATGAATACAAATTCCAAATGTGTTGGTGCATTTATCAATTATTTATTTATTTCATTTATTATGCTTTCTAATATGTACCCTAAGTTAATATTACTTAGTTTGAGTTTTATATAACTTTGAACATACATCATTTATTGGTGATACACTCTTGTATATTGAAGAATTTGATAGGCTTCAACCTATTAAATTCTTCAATGTTAATATGAGAAACTACTTCAGCAAATCTGATTCAGATATAATAACTCTCTTCTTTCTCAAATCTGATTATCATTATGCACCAATCTTTCTCACAAATCTAATTACAAACTACACAATATACTTCTCTAAAATTTAATCACAAATTACAAATCCGATCACTATTATGTACTCTTTCTTTTCAAAAATAAATCAGAATTAGACTTCATTTTTCTGCCTCTTCTCTTTTATATCTGCTCTAATATTCATATTATATTCATTGCATTTCTTGCATTAATGTCTAAGTCACATTCCTCAACCTCTATTTGTATCTTCTTAAAAGATACTTCACTTCTTAACAACAACACCTTTTCATAAAATGATTGAAGAGTTTCGATTAGGAGACGATCAGTCTCATTGATGAAAATATCATTATTTATTTTGTAAACTTCTAAGTGCCAATTTTGAGAGAGGTCGACCATACAAATAATAGATATTAATTTGTCTTAATTTATTAAGATATGTAAACTTCTAACTGCTTTCTTCTGACATATTACTCGTTGCTCTTCTTATACATTAATCTTGGGTAATTAAGTCATATTTATATATCTTGTCCAAAGGAAGTCGACCAGTAATGAACTTAAGCTTGTCTTGTATATAGGCCAATACAAAAAGTGATCGTTTATCCTTAATACAAATGAATCAAACTCCATTTCATTATATACAATATCAACATGTTCAGTTCTTTCTTCACAATAGATGTATGCAACAGATTTTCTAACCATGCTTTCTCTAATACACATTTGTTTATATAGCCACGGGCTTCACTCTTACCAATGTTTACTACTCTTTTTCCAATGCTCATATGTATTGAATACCTGTTTTTATATCTACCTTGGAATAGAGATCGACCTTTGTCTTCTATATCTGTTATACGAATCACAAAGTCATGTCATCCAAAGCAACCCATTTATATTGCTGGAATACTTGCTCGCATCATCTTCAATCTCCATTGTGATATATCCAACTTCGTAAGAACTACCTTGAGAGGTTATAAGCATTATCTCTTCATATGTTTGATTTTCAACGTATGCACGACTACATTTTATCAACTCCATTGTTAAATCATATAACTCTTAAAAGTAGTCACAACTGTAAGTTATCTTGAAAGGCCTTTGATGATTTACTTCATTCTTCCTTTGACATTAATGACAACAATATCTTATACTCTTGTCTATTTAATAGTGACCACTTTCTTGACATCAATGACAACATTTCCAACAAGCAATTATTCTATTGCATCTCTCTCATAGAAGGTATTTGGTATCACTAGTTAGATTCCTACTCCTATGAATTCTTCCATTTCTCCAACATGGTATCAAAGCATTGAATCAGTAAGCACCTTATAAATTTTTGATATTTTTTTCTAACTTTTATAAGGTTTCTTCTAGAATGAAACATACCTCATAGTTGTGTTCCAAATCACTAAAATATATAAATACATATAAGGTGCAATAGGTTTGGTGATAGATTTCTTTTTTGGGGGGTTGACTGGGTTACCATTGTACTAGTCCATATAATAGAATAGATTTGTATGAGTGTACATTCACCATTAATATAGTTTCAAACAACATATATGATTGGTAGGAGTAATTAGGAAAAAAGGTGATTTTTTAATTTTTATGTCAAAGTGCCATTGCTAGTACTTGGTACAATTTTGATTTTTTATAATAATTTTTATTATTTAAAGAAATATTATTAAAAAATTATAGCCTTCAGGACCATGGGGGTACTTTCCCCATACCATGGCCTTGTTATCATAAGGGCAGGAGAACCCTCAAGCCCTACCCCATAAAGGGGTGTAGTATCTTGTAGTACTATCCCCTATTCACCCTTTCATAGGGGTGGCGAGGGGATTTACCAGTCTATACAAACCAAGTTGGGAAAAAAATGACTAGCTATAGTTAAGTATGTTGGTTAACAAATGTGTGACTATCGAAATACCATATTACGTAATAACTTTGTAAGCCCTCTTTCTAGTAACAAATGCACCAACAATTGCATAAGTTAACGTTCCTCTAATTTTTAGAGGTACAACTCCCTCTTATGATAGAATTTTAATTTTAAAGATATACTTTTAACCAAAATGTAGGAAAGTTAAAAAAAGTAAATTTACCTTAATAAAGCAATCAACCCACTCACGCGTAATGATATTTCAAAATTTTTAGTACGCATGTATATCATCAGAGATCTGATTTCCAAAATAGTTAGTAGCACATAGACCAATTTACTATTTTAAAATCAAAATCACAAATGTTTGAGAATGATAATTACTACTAGAAGAATATTAGAAACCCAAAATAGTTACCATTCACACAAGAAATAACAACACAAATCTATAAAAGCACACAGACTTCTAAGATTCTTTATTTGAAGATGTATATAATGACTAGTCATCATACTTTAGATGTAAGAATTGTGTGTGTATGTGAGTGATTGTGCAAGAAAGTGTAATTCAATGGGAGTTGCATCTCAATCATTGTGTTTCATCATTAGAAGATCATAAATTGTGTGGGAGAATGTATGTAGTAAGATCAAATCAAGTGTAAGTTGTGTAATCAACATTGGAAATCCACAAACCCTATTTATGTAAACCGGTAAGACTAGTGTCTTACTAGTTGTTGGAATGGTGCTTAGATCTGTGTATTGGGGATTGGTGTCTCCAATAGGTTGGTGCCTACAAATATAGCAGGGAATCGGTGTCTCTGATAGGTTGGTGCCTACTTCATGATTGTGACTTATTATTTTGTGAGGCTAGATTTGGACAGTAGATCCAAGCAGCTCTTCTCACCGTGGTTTTTCCCATTCTGGGTTTCCACATATAACTATTGTTCAATGTGTGAATTTGTTCATTTGTGTTGCTTGATTGTTAGTAGCTTTTTATTCATTTTTTGGAGAAGTGACCAATTATAATTCATGTTGAATTAAAGATTTTTAAATAGATTTGATATACTGATTTCCCCCCCCCCTCATTATATTGTGTGCCCTTCAATATATATATATATATATAACTATCAATTTTCAAAAATAATCTTGTTCTTAGAAATACAAAGAGACCCCCCTTCAAAATTTGGGGACTTCTAACGCTTAAAAGAAAAAAGAAAACTAAATGTTTGGCTAAGATGGCACATCATCAGCATTTGTGGCATCCATACTCTTTTGATGAGACTGGGGCATTTTAGTAGCACTCTTGGACCTGGACGTTTGCTATGCTTTGATGATGAGGCCCAACTCATTGTGCTTAGGAATGATGACGTTGTCAGCCCTCAACCTCCAAAAAGCCTTGTTACCCCTATCTTCTCTAGCCTAGTTTGATGAGTTTCCAAATGACCAATTCCTTGCATCAAAGTTGCATTGATGGTGCTTAATTTCTCCATGTTGTCAACACAAAAAGTTGGTGGGCTAATAATTTCCTTAATTTTTTCCTTAAGCTTATCAATACAAGCTTGACCCTCTCTAATTTGCAAACTCAACTAATCTCCCAAATTGATGGACAAAAAGTCATTTTGGATTTCTATTTTAATTCACTAACATTCTCTCAACAATTTAGTTTGTTCTTGAACATTCTACCTCAAAGCAATGATTTTCCATTAGATGCTCTTTTTCCAAATGATTTATCTATTTTCATTGGCATGAGTTATAATTTTCCTAGCCACTAGTTTGTCCACTCCTAAATCTATCATCTTTCAAATTTTTGTCCACTTTTAGCCAATTAATTTCTTCAAATTTTGAAGTCATGATGTCATCATCTATCTCTTTATTTTCTATCTTCTTGTAAGGTAGGGGGACCAACCACTCCAGGACTCCAAGTCACAAAGATTCGAGAACGGGGGGCTGCCCTAACTTTCCTCAAGCTAAGCGAAATTTTTAGGTCAAGGATAGAGAATGAAGAGCACTCTCAAGTGCTTCTGTCACTCTGATCTAAATGTTTGGATGGGGCTAAATGAGTCAGTTTATAGAATTTGAACCATACCTCAAATAGCTCTCTTCCCGAGGATAGCAGTGCGGTTCAAGGACGACAACGCAGCGTGCTAGCGTCTCTCTGGGGCACTGACATTCGTACGGACAGAATGTGAAAATTATAGTATTGAATACCAAAAAACCTACTAATGGTCTAGCTAATGAATTTTAACATAATGATAAATAATAGAATACAAGCAATAACTATGAAGGTGATAAAGTAGACAGCTAAAGCAAAGGTGACGAAATCCAACTCACTGAGAGTCCAGTTTGCCAGCAAGCTCCACACGCACGTACACCTACACACATCCAAGAGAGGAAAAATGTTGGGGTTGTATAGGGTTTGCCTCAGTCAAACCCTCGCTTTGGTGTTTCCACCTCCACAGATAGTCGGGAAAGCCACGAGATAGAAAATGCGATAAAGGAAATAGCAAGAAAGAGAGTATTGAACACTATGAAAGACACAATGCTATTCTATCAAACCACAACAAAATAAGGATAGTGAAGCAATACCACCTCCACCCAAAGGCACTCAAGGCCAATGAAGGGAGAATGCAAGACTACGAGCTTGGAAAAGTCGACGTGGCCACAACGGTGACGAAGGAGGTCTCACAAGACACCAAACTTGCAGCTTCTATGGTAACACAACACGTTCTTTGTGAAGTTAATGGAGCAACAAGTTGCTAAGCAATGTTCAAGAGCTTGTATGACTTTCCAAGAAGATGAAATGAATTGCTAAAGAGATGAAGTGAATGAGACAACAAGCCATTTGAAGATGGAAAGGGAGGGGAAGAGTCATTTTTGTGTCGATTGTTTGACACAGAGGCATTACGTTTCACTCCCAATGGGGACTGTAACATCCCTATGAACTCCAGAGGTAGGAATCTGTCAAGGACGCAAGCGCGTCGCACAGAAGTATGCACGGCTCGTGCACATCTACGACAAAAATTCCCCCACCGATACAAAAGATGAGCACCAATTGGATGCATTGTAGATAGGTGATGTGGAATTTCTTAGTCAGATTTGATTTTTCTAAAGTAGGGGGTGTATAAGGGGAATTTGTGAGAGGGGTGTAAATTTGCTCCTATACATTTTTCCCCCACTTTAATGAGCATGAGTGTCAATGTGTGTTTGGTAAAGTACATCAAAGAGTTTTAGAAATGTATAAATGAACCGTCGAGGAAGCATACCGCAAACTAGCGAGCTCGAAAGTGTAAGGTAGGAAAATAACTCCATAGGTACTCTCTCCTGAGGAGGTTCGAACAAAGGATTCCGTAGATCCTCGAAACTACAAAGTTGAACAAAGTACATCGAAGGCCTACAAACCAACGATGGAAAAATCTCCCAGGATGCAAGCGCTTTATAGGTCCTCGAACCTGCAAAGAAGGCATCCCCCAGGTACTCTCTCTTGAAGGAATCCCAGTGTAAGGGGACTCCGAAGAGTCGGATGGAAAGCAGCTTCACAAGCGCACCTGCAAAGCAACATGCTAATCCATAGATAAAACATGTTAGAAAACAAAATTCAACCACGCAGAAAAGAAAGAAGACAGTCACACAGACAGTCAAAAAATTGAAGAGCTTTCAAAGGGGTCTCTCAGGAACCCTTCAAAAGGAAAGGGCACTCAAGGGACACATTGTCTGAAAGTGGGAGTGTATTTTTTGCAAATCAATTCAACATCAAGGAATCCTTTCGAAAGATGTCCACTTCATCAAGGAATTCAAAAGGAAGAAAATGGCCCCTCTCGAGGGGAAGGTAGAGGCTTCTCCCACACGAAAATTTGCTCCCACCTCGGTGGAAAGTTCTTCAAATCCTTTCTTTACGAACCCATGATGAAGGAAACATGTTCTGCTAGGGGTCCTTGTTGAGAATGCGATTTTTGAAAACATATTTTGAAAAGATTTTTGAGAAAAAATTTGTTGTCCATCGAATGTGTTTTCTAAAAATTGAAGTTGACATGATAGCCCCCCTTAGGATGTTGTGTGTTGAACGCATAGGCACGTGACATCCTAAGGAGAGAAAAGAAAGAATGAAAAAGTGATGTTGTATCCCATCAAACATAGCAAGATGTCACCATGGCAATGTTGTCATGCACGCGATGGACAATACATGAGCACCTCAACATCACAAAGCAAGCATAAAAGATAAGAGAATAGTAGTGTAAAAAGAGACAATAACATCACGAACAAGGGACACAGGGGCAATCTGATATTTTAGGGTCAGAGTTTCTCATAAATGTATATATATATATAAGTATAATAATAGTATATTAATGAATTGTCATCAACCCCCTACTATATTAGACCATATGAAGAATGCACGAGAAAATAAAATAAAAATAGAAAATTGGGTTAACATGGAAAGGAAGCCTAAATTCCCCCAACAAACACGTAACGCAAGCACAGGGGAACACAAACACACACACAATCTACACTATAGATAAAGAAGAGGTGCCCCCTAGTCCTCATCAACCAAGAGGTCATCGGCTTCCCAATACAGATCATTATACAGGGAAGACGGATGAGCCTGAAAGGGGAAAATATCAAGGGGGGAACCCTTTGACCCCTTCGCAACAAGAGCTAAGGAAGAAGGCCCCGCGAGGTCTTCTCCACTCATTTCTTGTGGGGTAAAGGTTAGCGACTTTGCGAAGATTGCTAAAAGGGTCTTGACCTTGTCCAGAGAGTTAAACATGCACTTCACAAGAGTTCCATGTGTTGTCTCAACGGACGAGGAAGGTGACACCTGAGATCCACTTCTAGGCTCACCGAGTGATTCAGGAGCAGTGACAAACTTCGAGGACACTGGAACTTCTTCCATCACTAGGACAGCACATGCTAACACAAAACCACTCCCTGAAGAAGGTGGACTCCTCTTTTTACCCCCATTGCTAGCAGGGCCATCCTCCATCTTTCGCTTCATCGAAGGATGCAAGATCCCCATGGACAAGGCAGAAGCTATGGAGGAGGAGGAGAAGACCACGGCAGACACCACCGAGGTGTTCGAAATGTCCATGGGCTTCAAAAATGGAAAGATGTCCAGGAGGAACATCAAGAGAGGCAACTCAACCGAAGGAGCAATAAACACCTTCACCTTTTTTGGGTGAGGGTCATTTAAGCTCGCAGCAAGAGCCGAAAGTAGCATTGAGGCTGATGGAACTGAATTAGAGGGGATGGGAGAGGAGGATACAATAGCATATCCCAAAATAGGAATGTTCAACTCCCTTCCTTCCTTTGCAGGACGGCCTACTCGGTGGCCACAGCCTTTCACCAACACTTGCACTCATGCACAAGGTGGTTCCTATGACTCCGGGAGATAGATTCTGAAAGCTGAGATGGAATAGAGGACTCGTACTCAACCATCAGAGTGTCCATCATGGTCATTTTCGGCAGAGGGAGATACTCCTGGATTAAAGCAGGAGGGAGATATTAAGAAGAGGTTGGAGCAACAATGGGGGGAGTCAGCTCTAACGCCTCAATGACAGGCCTCTTCCCATTCACTGCCTTGGGGGCAAGAGTGGTAGGAGGCCATGAAGGCCAATACATAGAGGACTCCCTATGGGGACCCTTCCCCTTACCCTACCGAACAGGCCTAGGCACCATGGGTAGGACGGGAAGTTCAAACGTGAGATGCTTGGGCTTTTGCTAAGCGGGCACCATAGGATTCTCCAGCAAATGCTTAGAGACAAAATTCGATGATGCCACAGTAGGGCAAGAGGAAGTGACAAGTGGGAAAACAATAGCAAAAGAAGAAGATTGTTGATCATGCTTCTCCTTTTCTCTTTTCTAATCCAAAGCAGCATCGTTGTCAACCTTTAGGCAAGCCCTATGCGAAATGGCATAGGGAGACGGAGGGTATCTCACTTTAGGCGTTAAGCACCCACTCTTGTATTTTACATAGGTCTGATACAAGAGGTTTTCCCTAGGGGGAAGTAGACCAACAGGTGCAGGCCAAAAGTGATCCATCAAATAGCTACCACGCACAACCAATGGTTTATAGCTAGTGTCATGGACTACATACACTGTACCCTCATGGATGAATTTTAGGAATTTATGCACTATCGAGGGAATTATGTTCATAGCGAGCAACCAGGGGATACCTAGTTTCACCCTGAAGAGTTCAAACCCAGGGATTATGTCAAAGAGTAAATTCACTGATTTAGGTCCCACTAGGATCGACAAGGTGATGCAACCAAGGGCAGGTATGGAAATTCCATTGTGTGTACGGATGGTACTCTCAAATTCGCCATACCAATCTTTGTGCAAGAATTTAATCAACATAATCTCCTCAGTTATGACACTCACCCGACACGTTGGGTCAACAAGAACACCTGTCATAGTGTTTTCATTGATTTGTGTGGGGATGTATAACAAAGATGGCTCTCTGTTATAATGCATCGGCAAGTCTTGTGAGGTGAAAGTTATTCCAAGGGAACTACTCGCAAGTTTCCTAGATGGGATGGGCAGATGTAAAAGGAGGCCATCGTGTATATTAAACAAAACTTTCACAGAGTCCCCAAAGGTTTCGCAATTAGACAGTGACCCAACTAAGGTTTCGTTTTGCGATTCCTATGGGACCTTCCAACTACACCACTAGGGGTCGTAGGTTGGGTTGCAAGGCAAGATGCCTCACAACACTCACACCCACAATGCTCCTAGGACAGGAGGAAAGGGTCTTTCAGCACTGCTAAGCGGAACCAAAATGGTTCACGTTAGGTTCACCAAAATGTAAAGTAGAGGGACCAACCACACCAAGGCTCTAGGTCATGGAGAGTCGAGAGCGGAGGGCTACCCTAACTTACTTCAAGCTAAGCAAATGTTTTAGGTCAAAGATAGAGAATGAAGAGCACTCTCAAGTTTTTTTGTCACTCTATTGATTTGAACGTTTGGATGGGGCTAAACAAGCCGATTTCTGAAATTTGAATTGTACCTCAAACAGCTCTCTACCTGAGGACAACAGTGCAGTTTAGGGATGACAGCACAGTGCATTGGCATCTCTCTGGGGCACTAGCGATTGTACGACCAGAAATTGAAAAGTATAGTATTGAATACCAAAAAACCTACTAACGGTCTAGCTAATGAATTTTAGTGTAATAAACATAATGATAAATAATGAAATGCAAGCAATAACTATGAAGGTGATAAAGAAGACAACTAAAGCAAAGGTGATGAATACCAACTCACTGAGAGTCCAGTTCACCAACAAGCTCCACGTGCATGTACACCTACACACAGCTAAGAGAAGAAAAATGTTGGGGTTGTATAGGGGTTTACCTGAATCAAACCCTCAATTTGGTGTTTCCACCTCCATGGACAACCAAGAAATCCACGAGATAAACAATGTGATAAAAGAAATAGTAGGAAAGAGAGTATCGAACACTATGAAAGACACAATGCTATTCTATCAAGCCACAACAAAAGAAGGATAGTGAAGCAATACCACCTCCACCCAAAGGCACTCAAGGCCAATGAAGGGAAAATTCAAGACTATGAGCTTGGAAAATTTGACACAATCGTAGTGGTGACGAAGAAGGTCTCGCAAGATACCAAACTCAAAGTTTCTATGGTAGTACAACACGTTCTTTGTGAAGTTGATGGAGCAGCAAGTTGCTAAGCAATGTTTAAGAACTTGTATGAATTGCCAAGAAGATGGAATGAATTGCTAAAGAGATGCTCAATAGATTAATTGAATGAGAAAACAAGCCATTTGAAGATGGAAAGAGAGGGAAAGAGCCATTTTTGGGCCGGTTGGTTGACACAGAGGCATTATGCTTCACTCCCAATGGGGAACGTAACATTCCTACGGACTCCAGAGGCGGGAATCTATCAGGGATGACAGTGCACCATGCAAATGTTCACGCGCCATATGCATGTCCCCAATAGAAATTCCCCCACCAACACAAAATACGAGCACCAAGTGGATGCATTGAAGATAGGTGATGTGGAATTTCTTAGTCGGGTTTGATTTTTCTAAAGTAGGGGGTGTAAAAGGGGAATTTGCAAGAGGGGTGGAAATTCGCTCCTATACACTTCTAAGTTGTTTAGTAATTTATTAGCTTCTTCAATAAACTTCATAGCTTTGTTTGAAATATGACTAACCAAACTTTGGTCAAAGGAAGAATCAATCTATCCTACTAGTTGAGTAGAAGTCTCACCAATAGATTTCAAACAAGAAGTCAAAATTTTTACCTGACGTTTGAGTTCCACTTTTGACTTCTTATCCTTCTCGGTTCTCTCTACCAACCTCACTACCACTTAAAAATTGTGTACATCACCCTCTTGAGAAGAAGGCCCCAAATCCGCTTTTCTGGGCAGAAGGATGAGCAATTTCAACATATAAACTTCTGAAGGTAGATTTGGTCATCAACCTAGAAGTGGTTTATAATTTCTTGGTTTGAGAAGTCCTTTGCAATAGGCTATAAAAAATTTCGTCATATGGGATACATAATTCTACAATATTTCCTCTTTCTCAACAATGTCTGTTGTAACTAAGGAACCGAAGTTGGAGGCTCATTAGAAGTGAAATGCAGTTCTCTATTGACTGAAGGGTATCAAGGTTTGGTTCTTTCAGAGATAGAGGAGGAGTTAGATAATGAGTAGAATGAAGAGGTGATGGGGGAATACTCTCCTGAGAATTAGAAGATGACACCTCCACAGTCTCTTCCTCTACTATTTGTAATGTTTCACTTTCTCCTTCATTGTTTCTCCATGAGTCTTTTGTGGTCCTCCTTTAGGTTGTTCATCTCCATCCCCTCCCACAATTGCATGAGAAGTGGTTGTTGCAGAAATAGAGTGGGAAGGAGTGGATTGTACTTGACTGGACTCCCCTTTCTTTGTAACCTTTGTTGTTGTTGTTTCCTTTGGAGTGGGAGGTTATGTTCTTTCAATTATCCAATCTTTAGTCCTTAACACCACCATTGTTCTTCCCTCAATGTTCACAATTTCCCCATTATTCCAGTTAATGGGAAAAAATAGCATTGTTTGTATGTGATCAAGATATACTTGACCCACTAGATCAGACTCACTGTCATCAAGATCTGGGATGTTGCAATTTAGGTTATACATCCTAACCTACCTCATTGTTAGGTGTATCCAATCTCTTCTTCTTACCTCAAACTCATTATCACAATCAGCCCAATAATTTTCCAATTCAGGAACATGGTAAAAACCAAGTCCTAGTTGCAAATTATTTCTAACAAAATCTTTACTATCAAATGAAAAGTGAAAATCAAAGAATTGCAACTTCTATTTGACCATGTCCCTTTCTATATTCAGGGTGTCTAAGGAAGATCTGCACTGGTAGAAATACAACCCAATAGGGAAAAAAACATCGGGTTTTTTCCTCTCCTTGCATCTCTTATTCAATTCCCCAATTTTTCTACAGACTTCAATTAACATGAATTTGTCACTGACATATTTAGGCATTTTTCACAAGAAGTCGTCATGTCCTCCAATCCTAATATACATGAACCTTTAGAATTGGATGAAAAAATTCATAGATTTTAAATAATTGTGTAGCTTCCTGAAATTATGACGCTTAGATCTCATTCTCTAACCACCAACATTGAAAATGCACTATTCACCCTTCTGAAATGTTTGTAACTAATTTCCAATTGCAGTTAGGAATAATAATCATAAATTGGGGTGTCCTTCAATTCCCCTTCAACTCTCAACCCTAGCCAATCCCACATACTTGAAATGCATAAAAAATACATCATATAGAAATGAAATGTGTTATATGTCTATGATTTGGTCATGATATTAGCCCAATTATTATTTCCATTAAAAATGATAACAATGAAAAAGTACATCCATACCTCAAAATTATGGACATCTTCATTGCTAATCAACCTATACAATAACACAATGATATCACCTATTTCATTCATGAAATGGTACCTATGTAAATTTTTGGGAAATTGTGATTTCCTTTTATGTGAACTATCAACCATTTTTTCTATACTTTTGTTTTCGATGAAATGGTATGAAACGGAGACATCAAATCCATATTTGTTTCTTTGAGGTAGTTCGACAGTGACTGAAAAGTGTCTCTATCAAGCTTAGCAACTACCTTGTTGTCTTGAGTTTTCACCTTTGGTTTGAGGATTGTAATTATTTATGCATTCCATTACCAAATCTGGGCACTGAACAACAACTAGAAAACCAGCAGATCACAATAATCCGCTTTCGATTAACCTGTGTGATGGGAGTTCAATTCTCTGCACACATTCTCTCCAAGAAATCCTTTAAATCTATGTGCCCTTGCTTAGTATCTCCAATTTCAAGGACTGTGCTTTCCAATCCAGAGAGATGCTCATAACCCAAATATTTATATTTTATTTTGTCCAAAAAGAGATTACAGAGGAGTTTAATCAATTCAACAAATGTATGAACAGTTATATCCAGAGGAATTTTGACTTCGAGCAAACAATTTTAGGTCCTGCAAATACTCATGAAATCCCCTACTCAGCATGAAATTCCTCCTATATGGCTATTAAATTCAGAAAGTGTTTACCTTTAACTGCAGATGGAAGAAATTATCTTGCAGAGGATGAGGCAATTTCCAAAAATGTTCTCCAGTTATGCTTGGAAATCTTGTTCTTTGTGCTCGCCTTCCTTGAGTAATTATTTTGCAAAATAATCCAATTAAGGAACAAATCCCAATTAATAAGCATGCAATTAATGTTCTCAGGCTTTGAAATTGTATTAATTGTGCCTTAAATGTTGGTGTGTGCCAACCTTCATTTCCTACAGACACATGCTCTGCCCTTCTCAAAATTCACTCTATCGAAAGTTCAAATGGTTTCCATAACTAAGGCGGCTCCCAACATTGTTTCGAGAACCACTTATTTTTTGAATGAATATTCGAATTATTAATTGCTTTGAAAAGATACTATTTTCTCTTATAAAATTCACCTTTCAAAGTGGGAAACAGTTATGAAAACCTTGTTGAAAGCCGAAAAGGTTTCAAGAACCTCATCGATTCCCGAAACAATTTTAAGAACTGGCTCAAACGCCGACACAAGTTTTGTTCCTTTCTATCTCCCAACCTTTGCTTCTTTTTAAAATCCTTGAGGCATCTTCCACCATGAACTTCTTCGGATACACACTTGGTTTTAGGAACCTTGTCGGTCTTCGACAAGATTTTGAAAACTTTTTGAGATATTGACACAAGAACAAGATTACAAACACAAGAGGAAATAAACTGAAGACCTTGAAGACACAACACAAATAGTTCTTTCGCTTGGGATGGAGGTTTTGAAAACTTCATCGGCTTCTGACAAGGTTTGACTAACCTTGTCAAAAGTTGTTGAGGTTTTATGAACTTGGGTACAAATCGAAAAAGACTTAGTATTTTGAAGGTGAATTGGGTGAAAACATAAAGGAGAGAACATCAAATATTAAGCTCGAACAATTACTTTGAGAAACAGGACAATGAAAAATCAAAGCAACAAAGTACAACCTTGTGCATCTTTTATTGTCATTTTGTCTCCTAATTGCACTACATTATGACACACAACTTTAGTGGATCTATCATACATCTCCCTTGTTAGCATTATGGGAGGTATTATATTATTGGTGTTAATGCTTTCTAGGTCTTTATTTGGAGTGAGCTATGTATCTAGTTTTTGTTCCTATATACTCGGTGGATGCAATAGCTAGTTGCCCATGCATTTTGATGATATGGAAAACATACCATGTACACTCTTACATTGCAATTTATGGAGGTGACCTTCCATCTTCAGTTGAACAACTTTTGCAAGACTATTGGCACTTGTATTTTGACATGTAGTATATTGTTCATTGGTTGAGAAGTGTTGTTGGGGTCACTCATGTAGATTGATGTTATGTTTGTATCTTCAACTGTTAGATTGTTACCTTGGTTATCCATTTGATCATTATTCAAGTAGTGTCATTGGGGAGACTCACATATAATTATGTTTCATTGATCTTTATCTTCATCATAATATTAAAAGAGGTTCTTCAGTTCCATCATTATGGCAGTCACTTTTAGATAGTTATTTAGCTTCTTCACACTTTAGTGTTCTTTATGTTCATCTTCACCTTCCTACTCTTTCTAGAATAAAATTTTGGATACTTCTTAGTTCTTCACATGTTTTCTATCCTATAAGGGGACATCTTTATATCTACAATAGAAGCAATATTTAGGGGGTCATGTTCAATGATAACTTTAAGAAACCCCCCTCAAGAAAAGATATAAAATTCTCGTGAATCCTTTATTTTTTTAAAAATATATATTAATTTCTATTGGTGAATATTTCCTTTTTTTTTTGAAAAAATAAAAATAAAAATTATTGACAATTTTGTTTACATCACTAAAATTTTGTAGAAAATTTTGGCGAATCTTAAAAAATAATAGGAAAATACATTAACTATGATGGTGAATCCATCCAATCTAAAAATAATTTTCATGGAAAGGTAGGGGCTCGAGGTTGGATATTGTAGATAGGTTTAAGGGGTATACTATAATATTTACTTGTCATCATTATTTTAAAATATAATAAAATGACCCTTATTGTATTCTACAAGGTAAAATGTACCCAGTATATATAATTCTCATGGGGCCCAAAATTGATTTTGGATCATTGATCTAATGACCCTCATACTATGAGAGGTAAAATGTACCCACAATCTATAATGCTCGTGAGACTTGAAATTGTGGGGCCCATGAGCATTATAGATCACGGGTACATTTTACCTCATGGAATACAACAATGGCCATTAGATTATATTGTAAATCAATGGTGGAAACTAAAGATTAGAAATATGGCCCTAAAGCAACTTATAATTATGATATACTATCAATGGCGAATTAATATAGATTTCTACTATAATTTATTAAATTTACGCGAATCTGATCTAATCATGTATCTAATATTGTGGTGAATTTTTGAGTTAAATTTTTTAATAAAATAAATTCTTTAGCAATTTAAATAAGACTAATAAATTTTGTAAAAATGTGGCGATTCAAGTCATATTATAGCTCAAACTATTAGCCAATTTCGAATTCCCAAATTTCAACTATTAGCCAATTGGCAAATATTAGCCACTAAAAAAATCACTAGTCATGTTGAGTCCCTCACTTTTTTCATTTTTTTCTCCTTTGGAGAGGAGTTTTTTCCTAAAAAATTTTCTCCTTTACTCTACTTATGAGATGTTTTTTGTACATAGGTACCTAACATGGTCTTCTTGTTGAGACCCACCTTTTCATGTCCTATCATTCTCCCTAAGTTTCACTTAAGAGGACGTGTTGATGTGAACATGCTATATTACCTAACTAGTTTCACTTTAGGACTTATTCACACCTAGTTACTTAAAATTACTTAGTTTGTTTACTTTTTGTGTCTCATGCCATATGATTAAGACACTTTTCATTATCTTAGTTTGTTCTATGGTTTCATCTAGGGTTTTATCCTTGCCTACATAGCAAGTTCATCTTATTGTTTTGTAATCATCTTAAATTCTATATCCATTATTTTTTGGAAATATAGCAATTCTTGTATTGGATCTCTTTTGGAAAGTCTTTAGTCTTGTTAGTTAGATTCTTGCTCTTGTGTGTTCTTCCATTTCTCCAATGCATGGGACAATCCTCTTTAGTTGTATTTCCTATAAATGCAACCATTTTGTTTGTATGAATAGAATAAATAGAGTTGCTTCTTCACATTTATTTGTTGTATTGATCAACCAATTATATATATTAGTTCTCTATATTTTGGTATTGGAGAGGCATTTGATTTGTAGTTCATTTTGGGTCATGAAAGAGAATCTAAGATCACTAGTGTATCCAAAGAATTAAAGAATGTTCATTTAGCCTTTTATTCCATCCACATTGAATTCCTAGAGGCCAACTATCAAGGGTTTTTAGTTTGTCACCAATGAATATTTTATAGGTAACCAGAATTTCATATTAAAACCATAAAAATGTGATCCTTCCATCTTGTCTAGAGCACAAAAAAACCCCTAAGATGGCTTATCAATTTATCCAAATTAAGAAACTCTCTTCCCTATTTATTTTCCCTACAAGTAATATCCATGTTAGTGTCTAGTTGGTACCTACTCACCTACCACAATAGTTTCTAGTTGGTGCCTAGTTACCTACCACATCAATATCGCATCAATGATTGCTTAAAGGATCTAAAGGTGTAGAGATTCAATACATGGTTTGATAATTGAAGATTGAAGTGTCCATTCTTGATCATCCAAAATCTAATTGTGATCAATTTTATCCTAACTATTTTTATTTACTACAATATAACAAAAATTTAGTCACTTGTTTTGATTCCCAATAAAATCAATTAGTTCTTTGTCATCTTCATCAAGCAATCAACCTTCCTCCTTGGCTTTTATCATACTATTTTATCATGTTTTTGTTGATGACAAAAATTGGCAAGGTAACAGCCCTTTGTGGGAAACTCAGTTTATGGGGGACCTATTGCACTAAACTGAGTGACCTTCGGGTTTTTAAAGAAGTCAGATTCTTCTGTAATTGGGGTTTGGAAAGGAAAAAGGAAGCATATATAAAAATAAAGGATCTAACTAAGGCAATGCGCCAGAATTTAGATAAAAGGCACAATAAATCTATCTTTTGGATACTATCCAAGGGCCCGTTCAGCAATTTGCTATGTCCTAGAATGACAAAAATTAAAGATTGAAGCATGAACAGTGCATTCAATGACATAAAATAATTTTCACACCCATTTACTGAAAAAAGGAGTCAAAAGACATGATCTAAACCAACAAACTTGCATTAAAATTATAGAAGTTCTGCAAATGAACCATTCAAACAATAATGGCACAGTATAAAGTTAATCAAATAGCTTAAGAAAAATAGAAAGGTCAAACAATGGCACAGTCTGTGAGTCTTTCTGCAATAATCTAATAACAATAAAAAGGCCTGGTGTCTTTCTAAAATTTTATATTTTCTACAATTCTCGAACTCATGGAACCCCTCTTCAGATGTAAAGAGCAGTATATATAGTGAGCATTCCTACCGCCTAGCGAACAGTATCTAAAAAGATTTGGTATCATGAGAAATGATGTAGTAGCAATTATTCCCCACGATCGTCATAACAGAAAAAAATTTAGGTCATAGCATGTGGTCACTCCCCATCCAGGTGCATCCCCTGCGAATGAGGGTAGTGGTCCTGGCATAGTCTCGTGCAAACAAGTGTCGCCACCCAATATAGGTAGTTAGAACACATGGTAGCATATCACAGCCCATAGTTCGCTCCATCCTTTTCTTTGAAGAAGTACTCGCCAAAGAGATGTGTGGCGACATTTCGCAACTCGTGGTTCATTCGTCCTCATTAATGTTGAAGGCTTGTGCTAGGAAGACACATGGAAGCATGCTTTTTCATTGGCACTGACTATGGGGTCCACCAAAGTATATGCGGATGAAGGCTACGTGGCACACAATCGGGACCCGACCCAAAAGTGAAGGGAAGCAGCCTTTAAGCATATGCGGCGATGACACATGGAAACATGGCAAGGGTCACTTAAAAAGTGAAGGGAAGAATCCCTTCAGAAAGTGTTGAGCAGACACATGGTAGAGGTCGACGGTCATTTATCAAAAGGGGCTGATGAGGTTCATTTGAGGCATGGCTGGTACTTAGTAAAAAAAAACCCAAAGGGAGCTTGATGAATTTTATATTCACAGCTTTTGGCGACTACCATGGGTGTTTCGATTGAGGAACAAGGAACCCAAAATTTTCCCTAGCTTGAAGACCAGAGCCTACCTCCATTGGGTGATAGTGTCAGAGCTTAGAAAGAGTGGCCTGCAGAGGCATCCAGTTAGCCTTGGATGGTCTCGATATATCATGCAGATTCTCTTGCGCTCTGCTTAGATTGAGCATTTCTTTATAAGGCAGCACCTTAGGTAAACCGGCCCCAGACTCACATTGAAAAAGCAGTCATGCTATCAGATGAATGACGCCCTCGATATTTGTTGTGATAGGAGGCTAGCTGAAACTCTGGAAAGTGGTTGTGTCCTACTCCTCCTCAATTTTCTCTACAATTTGCTCAGTTGTGGTAATTGAATTATCTTCAATAAATGGGAACAACATTCCCATCTCAGTTAGCGGAGAGAAATTTTTCCACATGCTATCCATAGTCTGGTTCAAGGTAGTTGCGCAGGCGTTAGTACACAGGATGGCTGAGTGGCAGTGGATGAATTTGTTTGTCTTGGCAGCAACATTTTGATCCTCGATCCCTACCTTTGTTAAGTTTTCATTAGAGACCATGTATAGCTTACTTAGCAAACTCTTTTCCTTAGGAACCCTTTCCGTGATGAACCTCGGGAATTTCCCAATTCTTTTGTGAACCTCCCTACTCAATTTTGTTTCCTCTGACATGAATCAGAGTGTTGATTGTAGTGTTAGGCAGAAGGCCTTAACCTTTTCCTAGTATGAAATATATAGCTACTGAGCTACTGGGATGAGGTTCGGCTGAGCAGCAGGGGCCTGGGGAGCATTCCTTAGAAGGGAAATCTCTGCATCCTTCAAGGTGACATCCTCTGTCAATTATGCAATTCTATTGTTTGCAGATACAAGTCTTCGCTCGATGTTGCTTAGCTCTTTGGACCAGTTTTCCTCAATTGTGGTTTTCCAACTTTGTGTCAAGAGAAGACTTCGTCTCTTGGAGCTCCTTTTCCAATTGGGCCTTTTAGGCCTCAAATTTTTCCTCTTTCTCTTGCATCTTTTGCTCAAATTGAACACTCTGTTGTTCAAACTCTTTATCCTTTTGTTGTATCGCTTGTTCTGCTAGAGTTAATTGGCTCTGATATTCTTGGTTCTCTATCCGCAACTCGTTGATTAGGGTGAGATCAACAGATTGGGACTTTGTGAGTTCCTCTTTGAGTTTATTCTGCTCCAACTCTGGTGCCTGTGCTTTCTCTGATAAGTATGCAACTTCTACTTCCAGCGATTTCTCCCTCATCTCTAGGAAATTGGCAGTCAGACCAGAGGAAGTCAGTCATCACCATCCGTTGTGCTTCCTCCATGAGCTCTACCTTGTCTTGTGGTCAATATGCATTCATATCAAGTCCCACAACATACATGTAATCCTTCGGCAGCATCTCCCCTTGCGGTTTGACCACGTTTGGATACATGGTTGCAAAGTTCAACGTTCCTTGAGCTTCATTGTAAATTGTATAAACTTTTGGCTATGTTGGCTTCTTGTCATCCTTAGCCTTTTTCTTTTGTATTCTAAGAGCCTGCACCTGTTTTGTGGCTTCTCCTTGGGCTATAAATTGGCCTGGTGATTGAACTAGCCTACCTACAAAAGGTGCACTTGGAGGTAGGGAAAAAGGGAACGTAAGTGTAGTGGGCCTATGATTTTTGCTCTTCTAGATAGTAACAATCTTCGAGGAGAAATAAGAAACATGCCAACATTTGATTTGTGAACTGGCAGAAGGGCTTGTCGGTTGTTGCGGTGATGGGGTAGTCATTGTAGAGTCTATTTGCTAGGCATAGTCGGTCAGACCTAAGGTAGCAGTAGCAATAGGGGTACCAATGGCGGCTGAGCTTGTAGAAAGAGAGGCTAGGAGAGATTGGGTAGTAGCAGTTGGTGTCAAGGTTCACGGAGGCGTTAAGATAAATGGCCCCATCTGGGCGAATTGGGAGAAACCCTCTGCTACCATTGTGGCAGAGGTGGAAAAGGAAAGGCTAACAGTTGTAGTGAGGGGCGTCACAGAAATAGCAAAGGATTCTAAAGATTGAGAAGTAAGAAAGCGAACGTTACTTTTTGACTGGATGATGGCAATTCTTCACTTGTTGTTGGCTCCTCACTTACTTCGAACTCCTAGCTTGCTGCAAGCACCTAGTTTGTGGCGGGTTCTTGTGAACCTTCTCCCATAATAGTTTTTGTGCGTTGTTGTTTAGTGGGTGGGGATTCCCCCACCTCTACAGTCTCTGGTTGTTGTTGCTGGGACACTCTTGTTTTTTTTGAGGCCCAGGTGAGTGTCTATGAGGCTCTTGATATATTCAATCACACATTTGAAGCAACATAGGTAGGCTTCCTTGTGGACTTTCTCCTTTGTTGAGTATAGGATGTTGATGTCTCGGCTTCATCTTCCTACTCTTTAGATTGTTCATCAAAGTCATTTCCCCCGCTAGCACTTGGGTTGGAATCCAGATGCTCATCATCCCACAGCTTATCAAATTGTTGATCATCCTTCACGCTACCATAAGGGGCATCAAGCTATTTTGTCTCTTGGTGATACACCCAGAAGGCTCTGATTCTTTTCACACTCCATTCTTCTTCTTTTCTTAACTTATTGAACAAGGTGGCTCCCATTTTTTGCTTATCATCATAATCTGTCGCAATGAAGTAGAACTTATTCCATGGCGTCATGTTGTCATTTGTAGGAATGTGAATCAAGTCAATCAATAATTCATTGTCATCCTCTAGCGGATTGCGCCTCTTTTCCCAATAAGGCCGAGAACTATTAGTTACTTTGATATGCTCATATGGCAGATCAGTGAAAGGGTTGCAACTCCATTTGTTGCAGATCATTACCAACCCTAGTTGAGCCAGCTTATCTTGCAATAGTGGATGTGTCTGCTTCTTTTCATGACCACTGTTTTGAAGCTTATCGGGCAAGTGAAAAATCCCTTCTTCTTGGGTTTTCCTCCGCAAAAGGTAACATCAATAATGCATGCCTATCGGAACATTTCAAGGGATAGCACTCAATTTTTAACGCATGCTAGAAGGCAGAATGATTCCTTAGTGAAGCCTCGCATCCAGATGAATGTGAAATCTGCTCTAAAAAAC
>VDFB02058242.1:488387670-488410513 GCA_007258455.2 Sequoia sempervirens | reverse complement strand
GACCATGATGGACACTCTGATGGTTGAGTAGGAGTCCTCTATTCCATCTCAGATTTCAGAATCTATCTCCCGGAGTCACAGGAACCACCTTGTGCATGAGTGTAAGTGTTGGTGAAAGGCTGTGGCCACTGAGTAGGCCATCCTGCAAAGGAAGGAAGGGAGTTGAACATTCCTATTTTGGGATATGCTATTGTATCCTCCTCTCCCATCCCCTCTAATTCAGTTCCATCAGCCTCAATGCTACTTTCGGCTCTTGCTGCGAGCTTAAATGACCCTCACCCAAAAAAGGTGAAGGTGTTTATTGCTCCTTCGGTTGAGTTGCCTCTCTTGATGTTCCTCCTGGACATCTTTCCATTTTTGAAGCCCATGGACATTTCGAACACCTCAGTGGTGTCTGCCGCGGTCTTCTCCTCCTCCTCCATAGCTTCTGCCTTGTCCATGTGGATCTTGCATCCTTCGATGAAGCGAAATATGGAGGATGGACCTGCTAGCAATGGGGGTCAAAAGAGGAGTCCACCTTCTTCAGGGAGTGGTTTTGTGTTAGCATGTGCTGTCCTAGTGATGGAAGAAGTTCCAGCGTCCCCGAAGTTTGTCACTGCTCCTGAATCACTCGGTGAGCCTAGAAGTGGATCTCAGGTGTCACCTTCCTCGTCCGTTGAGACAACACATGGAACTCTTGTGAAGTGCATGTTTAACTCTCTGGACAAGGTCAAGACCCTTTTAGCAATCTTCACAAAGTCGCTAACCTTTACCCCACAAGAAATGAGTGGAGAAGACCTCGCGGGGCCTTCTTCCTTGGCTCTTGTTGTGAAGGGGTCAAAGGGTTCCCCCCTTGATATTTTCCCCTTTCAGGCTCATCCGTCTTCCCTGTATAATGATCTGTATTGGGAAGCTGATGACCTCTTGGTTGATGAGGACTAGGGGGCACCTCTTCTTTATCTATAGTGTAGATTGTGTGTGTATTTGTGTTCCCCTGTGCTTGCGTTACGTGTTTGTTGGGGGAATTTAGGCTTCCTTTCCATGTTAACCCAATTTTCTATTTTTATTTTATTTTCTCGTGCATTCTTCATATGGTCTAATATAATAGGGGGTTGATGACAATTCATTAATATACTATTATTATACTTATATATATATATTTATGAGCAACTCTGACCCTAAAATATCAGATTGCCCCTGTGTCCCTTGTTCGTGATGTTATTGTCTCTTTTTACACTACTATTCTCTTATCTTTTATGCTTGCTTTGTGATGTTGAGGTGCTCATGTATTGTCCATCGCGTGCATGACAACATTGCCATGGTGACATCTCGCTATGTTTGATGGGATACAACATCACTTTTTCATTCTTTCTTTTCTCTCCTTAGGATGTCACGTGCCTATGCGTTCAACACACAACATCCTAAGGGGGGCTATCATGTCAACTTCAATTTTTAGAAAACACATTCGATGGCCAACAAATTTTTTCTCAAAAATATTTTCAAAATATGTTTTCAAAAATCGCATTCTCAACAAGGACCCCTAGCAGAACATGTTTCCTTCATCATGGGTTCGTAAAGAAAGGATTTGAAGAACTTTCCTCCGAGGTGGGAGCAAATTTTCATGTGGGAGAAGCTTCTACCTTCCCCTCGAGAGGGGCCATTTTCTTCCTTTTGAATTCCTTGATGAAGTGGACATCTTTCGAAAGGATTCCTTGATGTTGAATTGATTTGCAAAAAATACACTCCCACTTTCAGACAATGTGTCCCTTGAGTGCCCTTTTCTTTTGAAGGGTTCCTGAGAGACCCCTTTGAAAGCTCTTCAATTTTTTGATTGTCTGTGTGACTGTCTTCTTTCTTTTCTGCGTGGTTGAATTTTGTTTTCTAACATGTTTTATCTATGGATTAGCATGTTGCTTTGCAGGTGCGCTTGTGAAGCTGCTTTCCATCTGACTCTTCGGAGTCCCCTTACACTGGGATTCCTTCAAGAGAGAGTACCTGGGGGATGCCTTCTTTGCAGGTTCGAGGACCTGTGAAGTGCTTGCATCCTGGGAGATTTTTCCATCGTTGGTTTGCAGGCCTTCGATGTACTTTGTTCAACTTTGTAGTTCCGAGGATCTACAAAATCCTTTGTTCGAACCTCCTCAAGAGAGAGTACCTATGGAGTTATTTTCCTACCTTACACTTTCGAGCTCGCTAGTTTGCGGTATGCTTCCTCGACGGTTCATTTATACATTTCTAAAACTCTTTGATGTACTTTACCAAACACACATTGACACTCATGCTCATTAAAGTGGGGGAAAAATGTATAGGAGCAAATTTACACCCCTCTCGCAAATTCCCCTTATACACCCCCTACTTTAGAAAAATCAAATCTGACTAAGAAATTCCACATCACCTATCTACAATGCATCCAATTGGTGCTCATCTTTTGTATCAGTGGGGGAATTTTTGTCGTAGATGCGCACGAGCCATGCATACTTCTGCGCGATGCGCTTGCGTCCTTGACAGATTCCTACCTCTGGAGTTCATAGGGATGTTACAGTCCCCATTGGGAGTGAAACGTAATGCCTCTGTGTCAAACAATCGACACAAAAATGACTCTTCCCCTCCCTTTCCATCTTCAAATGGCTTGTTGTCTCATTCACTTCATCTCTTTAGCAATTCATTTCATCTTCTTGGAAAGTCATACAAGCTCTTGAACATTGCTTAGCAACTTGTTGCTCCATTAACTTCACAAAGAACGTGTTGTGTTACCATAGAAGCTGCAAGTTTGGTGTCTTGTGAGACCTCCTTCGTCACCGTTGTGGCCACGTCGACTTTTCCAAGCTCGTAGTCTTGCATTCTCCCTTCATTGGCCTTGAGTGCCTTTGGGTGGAGGTGGTATTGCTTCACTATCCTTATTTTGTTGTGGTTTGATAGAATAGCATTGTGTCTTTCATAGTGTTCAATACTCTCTTTCTTGCTATTTCCTTTATCGCATTTTCTATCTCGTGGCTTTCCCGACTATCTGTGGAGGTGGAAACACCAAAGCGAGGGTTTGACTAAGGCAAACCCTATACAACCCCAACATTTTTCCTCTCTTGGATGTGTGTAGGTGTACGTGCGTGTGGAGCTTGCTGGCAAACTGGACTCTCGGTGAGTTGGATTTCGTCACCTTTGCTTTAGCTGTCTACTTTATCACCTTCATAGTTATTGCTTGTATTCTATTATTTATCATTATGTTAAAATTCATTAGCTAGACCATTAGTAGGTTTTTTGGTATTCAATACTATAATTTTCACATTCTGTCCATACGAATGTCAGTGCCCCAGAGAGACGCTAGCACGCTGCGTTGTCGTCCTTGAACCACACTGCTGTCCTCGGGAAGAGAGCTATTTGAGGTATGGTTCAAATTCTAGAAACTGACTCATTTAGCCCCATCCAAACATTTAGATCAGAGTGACAGAAGCACTTGAGAGTGCTCTTCATTCTCTATCCTTGACCTAAAAATTTCGCTTAGCTTGAGGAAAGTTAGGGCAGCCCCCCGTTCTCGAATCTTTGTGACTTGGAGTCTTGGAGTGGTTGGTCCCCCTACCTTACAAGAAGATAGAAAATAAAGAGATAGATGATGACATCATAACTTCAAAATCTGAAGAAATTAATTGGCTAAAAGTGGACAAAAATTTGAAAGATGATAGATTTAGGAGTGGACAAACTAGTGGCTAGGAAAATTATAACTCATGCCAATGAAAATAGATAAATCGTTTGGAAAAAGAGCATCTAATGGAAAATCATTGCTTTGAGGTAGAATGTTCAAGAACAAACTAAATTGTTGAGAGAATGTTAGTGAATTAAAATAGAAATCCAAAATGACTTTTTGTCCATCAATTTGGGAGATTAGTTGAGTTTGCAAATTAGAGAGGGTCAAGCTTGTATTGATAAGCTTAAGGAAAAAATTAAGGAAATTATTAGCCCACCATCTTTTTGTGTTGACAACATGGAGAAATTAAGCACCATCAATGCAACTTTGATGCAAGGAATTGGTCATTTGGAAACTCATCAAACTAGGCTAGAGAAGATAGGGGTAACAAGGCTTTTTGGAGGTTGAGGGCTGACAACGTCATCATTCCTAAGCACAATGAGTTGGGCCTCATCATCAAAGCATAGCAAACGTCCAGGTCCAAGAGTGCTACTAAAATGCCCCAGTCTCATCAAAAGAGTATGGATGCCACAAATGCTGATGATGTGCCATCTTAGCCAAACATTTAGTTTTCTTTTTTCTTTTAAGCGTTAGAAGTCCCCAAATTTTGAAGGGGGGTCTCTTTGTATTTCTAAGAACAAGATTATTTTTGAAAATTGATAGTTATATATATATATATATATTGAAGGGCACACAATATAATGAGGGGGGGGGGAAATCAGTATATCAAATCTATTTAAAAATCTTTAATTCAACATGAATTATAATTGGTCACTTCTCCAAAAAATGAATAAAAAGCTACTAACAATCAAGCAACACAAATGAACAAATTCACACATTGAACAATAGTTATATGTGGAAACCCAGAATGGGAAAAACCACGGTGAGAAGAGCTGCTTGGATCTACTGTCCAAATCTAGCCTCACAAAATAATAAGTCACAATCATGAAGTAGGCACCAACCTATCAGAGACACCGATTCCCTGCTATATTTGTAGGCACCAACCTATTGGAGACACCAATCCCCAATACACAGATCTAAGCACCATTCCAACAACTAGTAAGACACTAGTCTTACCGGTTTACATAAATAGGGTTTGTGGATTTCCAATGTTGATTACACAACTTACACTTGATTTGATCTTACTACATACATTCTCCCACACAATTTATGATCTTCTAATGATGAAACACAATGATTGAGATGCAACTCCCATTGAATTACACTTTCTTGCACAATCACTCACATACACACACAATTCTTACATCTAAAGTATGATGACTAGTCATTATATACATCTTCAAATAAAGAATCTTAGAAGTCTGTGTGCTTTTATAGATTTGTGTTGTTATTTCTTGTGTGAATGGTAACTATTTTGGGTTTCTAATATTCTTCTAGTAGTAATTATCATTCTCAAACATTTGTGATTTTGATTTTAAAATAGTAAATTGGTCTATGTGCTACTAACTATTTTGGAAATAAGATCTCTGATGATATACATGCGTACTAAAAATTTTGAAATATCATTACGCGTGAGTGGGTTGATTGCTTTATTAAGGTAAATTTACTTTTTTTAACTTTCCTACATTTTGGTTAAAAGTATATCTTTAAAATTAAAATTCTATCATAAGAGGGAGTTGTACCTCTAAAAATTAGAGGAACGTTAACTTATGCAATTGTTGGTGCATTTGTTACTAGAAAGAGGGCTTACAAAGTTATTACGTAATATGGTATTTCGATAGTCACACATTTGTTAACCAACATACTTAACTATAGCTAGTCATTTTTTTCCCAACTTGGTTTGTATAGACTGGTAAATCCCCTCGCCACCCCTATGAAAGGGTGAATAGGGGATAGTACTACAAGATACTACACCCCTTTATGGGGTAGGGCTTGAGGGTTCTCCTGCCCTTATGATAACAAGGCCATGGTATGGGGAAAGTACCCCCATGGTCCTGAAGGCTATAATTTTTTAATAATATTTCTTTAAATAATAAAAATTATTATAAAAAATCAAAATTGTACCAAGTACTAGCAATGGCACTTTGACATAAAAATTAAAAAATCACCTTTTTTCCTAATTACTCCTACTAATCATATATGTTGTTTGAAACTATATTAATGGTGAATGTACACTCATACAGATCTATACTATTATATGGACTAGTACAATGGTAACCCAGTCAACCCCCCAAAAAAGAAATCTATCACCAAACCTATTGCACCTTATATGTATTTATATATTTTAGTGATTTGGAACACAACTATGAGGTATGTTTCATTCTAGAAGAAACCTTATAAAAGTTAGAAAAAAATATCAAAAATTTATAAGGTGTTTACTGATTCAATGCTTTGATACCATGTTGGAGAAATGGAAGAATTCATAGGAGTAGGAATCTAACTAGTGATACCAAATACCTTCTATGAGAGAGATGCAATAGAATAATTGCTTGTTGGAAATGTTGTCATTGATGTCAAGAAAGTGGTCACTATTAAATAGACAAGAGTATAAGATATTGTTGTCATTAATGTCAAAGGAAGAATGAAGTAAATCATCAAAGGCCTTTCAAGATAACTTACAGTTGTGACTACTTTTAAGAGTTATATGATTTAACAATGGAGTTGATAAAATGTAGTCGTGCATACGTTGAAAATCAAACATATGAAGAGATAATGCTTATAACCTCTCAAGGTAGTTCTTACGAAGTTGGATATATCACAATGGAGATTGAAGATGATGCGAGCAAGTATTCCAGCAATATAAATGGGTTGCTTTGGATGACATGACTTTGTGATTCGTTTAACAGATATAGAAGACAAAGGTCGATCTCTATTCCAAGGTAGATATAAAAACAGGTATTCAATACATATGAGCATTGGAAAAAGAGTAGTAAACATTGGTAAGAGTGAAGCCCGTGGCTATATAAACAAATGTGTATTAGAGAAAGCATGGTTAGAAAATCTGTTGCATACATCTATTGTGAAGAAAGAACTGAACATGTTGATATTGTATATAATGAAATGGAGTTTGATTCATTTGTATTAAGGATAAACGATCACTTTTTGTATTGGCCTATATACAAGACAAGCTTAAGTTCATTGCTGGTCGACTTCCTTTGGACAAGATATATAAATATGACTTAATCACCCAAGATTAATGTATAAGAAGAGCAACGAGTAATATGTCAGAAGAAAGCAGTTAGAAGTTTACATATCTTAATAAATTAAGTCAAATTAATATCTATTATTTGTATGGTCGACCACTCTCAAAATTGGCACTTAGAAGTTTACAAAATAAATAATGATATTTTCATCAATGAGACTGATCGTCTCCTAATCGAAACTCTTCAATCATTTTATGAAAAGGTGTTGTTGTTAAGAAGTGAAGTATCTTTTAAGAAGATACAAATAGAGGTTGAGGAATGTGACTTAGACATTAATGCAAGAAATGCAATGAATATAATATGAATATTAGAGCAGATATAAAAGAGAAGAGGCAGAAAAATGAAGTCTAATTCTGATTTATTTTGAAAAGGAATATGTGACTATGAGATAATAATATATTGACATGTTTATGATCATATTTGTGAAAAGGAAGAGTGCATGATAATGATATGATTTGTGAGAATAATAAGTACATGGTAGTGATCAGATTTGTGAAAAGAAGAAACACATGATAGTGATCAAATTTTTGAAAAGAAAGGGTACATAATAGTGATCGGATTTGTAATTTGTGATTAAATTTTAGAGAAGTATATTGTGTAGTTTGTAATTAGATTTGTGAGAAAGATTGGTGCATAATGATAATCAGATTTGAGAAAGAAGAGAGTTATTATATCTGAATCAGATTTGCTGAAGGAGTTTCTCATATTAACATTGAAGAATTTAATAGGTTGAAGCCTATCAAATTCTTCAATATACAAGAGTGTATCACCAATAAATGATGTATGTTCAAAGTTATATAAAACTCAAACTAAGTAATATTAACTTAGGGTACATATTAGAAAGCATAATAAATGAAATAAATAAATAATTGATAAATGCACCAACACATTTGGAATTTGTATTCATCATATTGAACTATATAATGTGTAAAAAAATAAACATGATAGTCAAGCATATTGTCTGAACAAGTGTTTTGGGAAGTATAATCTTGTTTAACATTTTATAAGTGTCATTAAATTCTCATGGCTTTCATCAAGAATCATTTTAAACATTTTACTTATAATTATATTGTGATGATAGTGGAGATAAGGAGTGACAAGCCATCACCAAACCTTATGATTTAATCAACTATTGTTTTGTCAAATTGGGTGGTGTCCAAAGGCTATATGCAATAGAAATTTAGGTACCTATTGTCACATGAAATTGCACCTTGTTGAACTAGGTTCAACATGCCAATAATGCAATGGGAATGATCTCAGGTGTTGGACCCTTGTTGTTTAGATTAGACATTCGGATAAGGCCAAGGGCAAGTGCAAAAAGATGGGCCAAAATAGGGTCTTAAGTGGCTACTTTTTTTTTTTTTTGAAATTAGGAAATACCGACCTTGGACGTAAAATTGAGGATAGTTACACTCAAAATTTTTAGATGCAACAAAAACAAGGATCGTAGTGCTCTGAGTCTACTTTCTAAACTATTTTTTTTTTTTTAAATGGTAGAGATTAAGGGGTTCAAAAGAGGGAGCCACAAAAATTGGTGTTGTTTTTGTCAAAAAAACATAACATAGTGACTTTTGTGGCTCCCTAAAAAGGTTAACCTTTTTTGGTATTTTTCAAATCGCTTCGGTGAGAAATTAGCTAACATGTAGTTTATGCCTAATTTTTCAGATATTTTTTTAATGAATATTTGATTTTTACTAATTTTCAAAGTGGACACTTCCCAAAAAATAAAATCTTGGCCATGCTACCCCTATAAATTTTGAAAACTAATTAAAAATCATTTTTTAAACATATGTAGAATGGAGTCTAGTTTCTAAAAATGTAATTTATTTGAAATTTCTATGAATAGTTAGATAGTTAAGAGAGATCTTAACATTACCCAGGCGTTCGATTTGTTTGACCTTGAAACACGTGCAATCTTGATACTTAGCACGAACACGATTATGTGAAATATTGTAGAATTTGCAAAAGCACGTCTTTGGACATTGGGAAGCACTCCAAGCCTTTGGCTTGGTATTCCAAAGAAAATACCAAGCCTAAGGCTTGGGGATTCCCAAAGCAAGAAATAACGTGAGTGCGTTATTTCATAGTTTTGATATTTTTTTTACGTTTGTGCCCAAGACTTTCCTAAGCATTGACATAATGTGAGCGCGTTATAATGTGTCCGCGTTATATCTTTCTTTTTGTTAGATTTTAGTCTATTAAATGTATGTATATATATATATTTGTATGTTTGTATGTATGTATGCATGTTTGTATGCATGTATGTATGTATGTACACCTGTATGTATGTATGTATCAATGTATGTATATGTATGTATGCATCAGTGTATGTATATGTATGTATGTATCAGTGTATGTATGTATGTATGCATGTATGTAAGATTGTATGCAATATGTATGTATGTATGTATGTTTTCTTATTTGTATGTATGTCTTTAGAGGGAGGGAGAATTTTAAGAGAGAGAGAGAGAGAGATGTAAGTAGGGTGCTAGAAGGAGATACTTGAGAGTGTGAGGGGGGGAGAGGGAGAGACATGAGAGATAGGGAGAGAGAGAGAGAGAGAGAGAGAGAGAGAGAGAGAGAGAGAGAGAGAGAGAGAGGTGAGATAAATAGATAGATAGAGAGAGGGATAGGGGTTGAGGGTCCAATGTATAGGGTAGAGGGTTTAATGTATAGGGTAGAGGGTAGAGGGTATAGGGTTTAAGCGTTTAAGGGTTGATGGATTAAGGGTTTAAGAGTTGAGGGATGAGGTTGAGGGTTTAAGGGTTTAGGGTTGAGGGATTAGGGTTTAGGGTACAAGGTTGAGTATATAGGTTTTAGGGTATAGGGAACTGAGAAATTATGGCTGAGGATCCAATATATAGGGTAGAGGGTTGAGAATCAAGGGTTCAGGGTTTAATGTATAGGGTAGAGGGTTTAAGGGTTTAAGGGTTGAAGATTTAGGGTTTAAGTGTTGAGGGTTAAGGGATTAGGGTTGAGGGATTAAGGGTTTAGGGATTGAGGGTTGGGGGATTAAGGGTTGAGGGTTGAGGGTAGAGAGTTTAAGCATTGAGGGTATAGGGTTGAGGGGTTAGGGTTGAGAGTTGAGGGTTGAGGGTTGAGGGTATTGGGTAGATGTTAGAGGGTAGAGGGTTTAAGGGTTGAGGGTTTAAGGGTTTAAGGGTTTAAGGGTTGAGGGATTAGGCTAGAGAGGGAGGGATGGAGGGAGAAGTGAGATAGAGAGAAGGGGAGAAGAGGAGGGAAGGAGAAAGATAGATGAGGGTTGAGGATCCAATATATAGGGTAGAGGGTTGAGAATTGAGGGTATAGGGTTGAGGGTTTAGGGTATTGGGTTAAGTGTAGAGGATTGAGGGTATAGGGTTGAGGGATTAGGGTTGAGGGTCCAATGTATAGGGTAGAGGGTTTATAGGGGTTGAGGGTTTAGGGTTTAAGGGTTGAGGGTTGAGGGTTGAGGGTTTATGGTTTAAGGGTTGAGGGTTGAGGGTTTAGGTAGATGATTTAAGGGTTGAGGGATTATGTTTGAGGGATAGGGTTGAGGGTTTAAGGGTTTAAGAGTTGAGGGTATAGGGTTGAGGGATTATGGTAGAGGGAGCGAGATATGGAGGGAGAAGTGAGATAGAGAGAGAAGAGGAGGAAGGAGAGAGAGAGAGATGAGGGTTGAGGATCGAATGTATAGGGTAGAGGGTTTAGGGTATTGGATTGAGGGTAGTGGTTTGAGGGATTAGGGTTGAGGGTCCAATGTATAGGGTAGAGGGTTGAGGGATTAAGGGTTTTAACGGTTGAGGGTTTAAGGGTTGAGGCTCTTTATGGCTTACATGAGGGATGAGGGCTTAGGGCATATGTCTGTGGCTTTAGGCTTAAGGGTTGAGGGCTGAGGGTTTAGAGCTGAGGCTTAAGGCCTAAGGTAGAGAGAGAGAGAGAGAGAGAGAGAAGAGAGAGAGAGAGAGAGAGAGAGAGAGAGAGAGAGAGAGAGAGGGGAGGGGATAGGGTTGAGGGTCCAATGTATAGGGTCCAAATATCTCAAATACTAACTATTATCCTCAATTTCCAAATTAATTCAATAGAACCAAACAATTATATAATGGGGAAAACAAAGAGAAATAATTAAATAATTTACAATCACTTATTCAAATGGAGTGACATGCATATCAATGAATCAATGTATATCCAAAGAATATCAGATAGCGATTTATCAGTATAAATGAGAATCATCTTTAATCAAAGTAAATAACTTACAAGTTCAACATAACTGACCAACCTAAGGATGCTTTCACAAGATGGGCTTGCTCATCCATGTGTCAACCACCTAGACCTGCAAGAAAATGTTAGTGAATAGGGGTTTTCCTTGGTCAAACCCTATTTTGGTATTCAAACCTTGAAATGAAATAAGATACATGAATGAAAAATCATCATGATTATGATATTGTTACTCACCAAAACTCTAGCCATAATCTCTTGATTGTGATAGACCTTGACTTGAATAATTCTTGAATCATGAAATCTTCATCACAAGAGAGCTCAATATACACATGATACATGCACGATGATTTGGCATGGTGGGTTACTAGCATAATGATGGTAATAATAATTTATAAGAAGGTAACACTATTTAATGTTTTTACTAAACAAGATTCCTAATTTTCCTTCCATGAGATGAGGTAAAGAATAAATGCATCATCCTTAAATATGAAATTTATTGTAATGTCAATCACTATCATGATTCACTCCCAAGTAGTAACAAATAAGACAATTCCTATTAGTCTGGACCTTCACCCCGTGCAGTCTCTCCTTAACTCTATTGTGCTTAGTTTGCAGGGCCAGGAGGGTTCTTTGGTCTGGAAGTTGTCCTCATCAGGGATCTATTATGTTTCTTCGGCGGTGGCCTCATGTTTTCAGTCCTCCCCTTCTCCTGTGTGGGTGAAGGCATGGGTGCACAACCTTATTCCTAAAGTCAACATCTTTGGGTGGATCCTTCTTCAAAATAAATTGTTAACTAATGATAATCTCTATAAGTGTGGCTTCTCTTTTCCTAACAGATGTTATCTTTGCTGTGTGAAGGCTGAGAGAACTTCACATCTCTTTCTCCACTTTCCTTTTGCCTATGACATCTGGTGCAGGATTTTGGAATTGTGGGATCTTAGTTGGGTTTTTCCTAGGTCTATCTTGGACTTTTATAGCCAGTGGAAGGCTCCTTCAAACAATCAAGTGCTTAATATTCTTTGGAGATACATTTTTCCTCACCTTGCATGGGGCATTTGGAAAGAGCATAATAATAGACTCTTCTAGGATTCAACTCTTTCAGAGGAAATTATTTTTGGTAAAATTATCAGAGCTATGAGAGAGAATTTCAACTTGCTCAATAACAAAATCAAGGTGAATGGAAAGGTCAGATACCAAGATTATGAGCTCAGAGTTGTTGATGCTTGGAAGATTAATGTTGATGTTTCTTCTCATCTTAATTCCACTAAGGGGCCTAGAGATGGAATCCATTATAACCTCCCTCCTCCTGGGTGGGTAAAAATTAACTTTGATGGGGCAGCCAAGGGTAATCCTTGGCCAGCTGGGTGTGGGGGAGTGATAAGAGACGAGAATGGATTTTTTATTGTAGTGGTGGCTCTCCCCTTGGGTACGTATACCAACCACATTGTTGAAGCCATAGGGGCATTTCAAGTTTTGAACCTTTCCCGTTAGTTGAACTTTAAAAATGTGTGGCTTGAAGGGGACTCGAACAATATAATACAATGTATTAAGGGCCTACAAAAACCATCATGGACTATAGAGAATTGGATTAATCTTTCTAAGGGGATTATTAATAATTTTGAAAAATGCTTTATTTCCCATGCATATAGGGAAATTAACATGATGACAAACGTTTTTGCCAATAAGGGTGTTCAGGGGAAGGGCAAGGTGATGTGGCAAAGGAGTGATGATTTGGAGGCTGATGTCATTGCCTTATTAATGTATGATCGAATTCACGGGAAGGTTCAAATTCCCCCTACCAACATATGATTATGGGTGTTGAGTGTTTAGTCATGTAGTATCGGGACTGCTGTTCAATAATTCATCATTGTTGGCCAAAGCACAACAATAATAATTACTATTCTGATCTTTTGTGCTTCACATGCTTTTTGGGAATTTTGATTACTAGCTTAATTGGTTTTCTGAAGTCTTCTATACAGGCCTACAATTCTACGAACATGGGTGGTGAGATTCACAGGGTGGAATCGACGGGTTGTGAGGAGCTAAAAACACTAAGGTTTGGGAGAAGGGTGGGATAACCAAGTATATTGAAAAAATCCATGGCTGGGACCTGAATGTCACTAGGATTTTTTCCAAGGATTGGAAGGATGGCGAGATTATTTTTTTTTGGAGAAAGGTTGCTATTGATGAGTAGCTAATTGCTGAGGTTACAGGGCTTTCCATTGAGGGCATCAAGTTTTACAGGGATAGGAAACTCTTTGACCAGGCTGTCCAAAAATTTCTGAAGATAGAGAAGGAAAAGGAGGACTTGAGAAGGAATACCAAAAGTAGTTACGATTATTTGAAGATCGTCTCACATTGGAGGAAGGTGTTGAGAGTGCTAATGGAGTACATTACCCTGGACGGTCAGTTTACTAGGGTTTTTGGGTACTATTTTGTGCTCCTCAATCATTTTTGACATCAAGTTAGGGTTTCCTTCCCTTTCTATCTTGCTACCTCTTTGAATTCTAGTCTTCAGAACTATAGTCAAAATTTGATTAGGCATTCTATTCTTCATGAAGGTTTGCTTGTTTTAATCTTTGAGCATTTCAAAGCTATGCCGAATCTGTCCCACTTGACTCTTTCTTCCAGGGGAAGGGTTGCAACTAAGGGAAAAGGAAAGTCTAGTGTCTCTCCCCAGGAGAAGGGTAAAAGAAATGTCTTGGAGGATCCCTCTTATGATATTAATCAGGATGATTCACAGTTGACCCCCTCATCAGATTACTCCAGTTACCTTGCCATTGACAGAGAGGATAGGCCTCGTTATCCCAGTGAACTCAAGGCGGATGATCATTACTTTAAAGCTGAACGTGAATTCCCTGATGACATTCTTGCTATTTCCCGTAATGGGTCTGTGGATTTCTTCCAGTTAATCAGATGGGTGTTTTTTGAGATTAAGGAACTTAAATTGAATTAGAGGGCTATGAACAGTAAACTGGAAAAAGGCTGAAAAAAGTGACAATAATAATAGAGACAAAGATAAGGGCACCAAATTATGGATTGAGGAAGAGAAGAAATACATGGTTGAGTGCCTCAAGAAAATAGTTGAGGATTTGCAGCAATTTAAGAGCAACCATGATGGCAAGCTTTCTGGTATGGAGGAAAAGATTAAGAACATAAAAGATTCTATCCACAAAGTGCTGGAAATGAGCCACAAAATTTTAAAATCTACAGCGAAGACCATGAATACGATGATGGATAATCTAGAAAATGCCTATCATGTCAAGACTACTATGTATGTGGATGCTGAGAAAGAGGAAAACCAAGTGGAAGGCGTGCGACCGAGTAAAAGAACCAGAGTGAACATGAAGAGGAAGTCTAACCAGGGTCTTGTTAACATTCAGGAGATTAAGAAAGTTGCTTTAAATATGAACAATGTTGAGTAGGAGGTGGCGAATATCCTTAGGAATCTGGCCTAGCAGTTGGGCTTTTGTTGGCTTTTTGTTGTGTTGCCTTGGGATGGTTCCTTGTTCTCTTCTTTGATGGCAACTATCTATTTTTTGTCTTGATCCCTTTATTGCTGTATCTTTCTCTTGTTTACTATTAAGGGTTTTAGGGTCCCTTCAAAACCTATTTTTTCCTTAATAAAAAACAAATAAGACAATTCTACTTCTGACGACCTCTCAAATCTCACACAAGTACACTGACAAACATAACCAATCATGTAGAGCTTCATTAAAGTAATCCTAGTCCTGCTAGAATGCGCACATGCCTATGCAATTATAACCAGAATGTCTACTTCTAAACTCAATGATTCAAAGAGGCTTCATCAATAAGTTTATAATACTATATAAAGGAATTTAGAAGATATAGTATATATGAGAATACATATAAAAGCTAATGAATATATATAAGTATATGTTCTTATGCAATAATTCTCAAGATCTACTAAGTGAGATAAACCATAATGCATGAAAAGAGTGTCATCATTAAACCTAAACTTTAATAAAGTAAGGTATGATTCAACATTTAATTATATTTTTATAAAATTCCCAATTTAATTCATGATACACATTATGCATAGATTAATTGCAAAATGCAAAGGACCTTATGGACAATATTTTTTAAAAATAAAAATAAATGAGCAGAGAATATAGGTGGAGTGGTGAAATTCATAAAATGTCCAACACTCACAAACAACAAAGAATACAAAGTTCTACGATTAAAGTGTTGGGTGCACTAGGATGAAATAAGGTAAGAACAATTATTCTTTTACTTCAGCTATTTTCCTTCTTTAGGTAAGAACGAAACACTTAATGTAATCTACAACAAAGAAAAGAGTAGGGTGTTTTGTGCTACCTAAATGTATTTTTCCTTATTAAGAGCTATGTTCATTCCTTAGATGAAATACTATTATTTTTGCTAATGGACTAAGGAAATCCAAAGTAATTGGAAATGCAGTAATATGTTCAAAAGGTAGAAAAGACATTCGTGTAAGCAATATCTTGGGATCAAAATCTCCTTCATGGAGCTTCGGACAATAAATCATGGAACATATGATGTCTCTCCAATAAATAGTAATAATAGTCTAATAGATTTCAATTATTTATCAGTATAACCCACACCTAATATTCTTTGTTAGATAGTGCAATAAATGATTATATGTTACAGAAGTAAACCAGTCCCTTTTCCCCAAACATGCACATCAACACAATTTACATATACTGACAGATAGAATTAAACTAAATTCAAATACAAAGATAATAATATGATGCATAATAATCATTGTTGAGTCAGACAAACTAGCATAACCAATTCTGGGTGTGGCATACCCCAACCAATGAGGCCAGATGCAAGTCCTCGGTCATAGTTTATAAGCTAAAGGACAACTCTGTGAGGGAAATTTACCAATCAAATATAAAAAACAAATAATGTTTCTCCTTAGATTTGTATTCAGAAAGCTAATAGAGAATAGGTCTACAATTTAGAGGAGCAAATAGAGCAGAAGCCTACAATTCAAAAGAGCAAACAGAGTAGAGACCTTGGGTTTATATACATAATTACTATACCACTCCTCCTGAATCTGGGTTATTATCTCTTCAGCAACACTAAAAAGAGGACCATTTTGTTAAGTGTATTGGTAAGATGCATTAATTCAAGTTTTTCTAAACAAAATTACTGCATATTGTCAAATTGGATAAACTCAAGTGTTAGATTATCAGAGATTTAAAAGAAAAGACCAGTGTTCGAATTCCAAAAATACATGTTAAAATCCTCCTATGTACAAGGAGACGTGAGGAGAGTTTCCATCTTCCAAGAGCTCGACAACAATCGTGATGAATGGATAGCTATGGTGTGAATTGGTGGCTTATATAATGGATTTAGAAAGGGAGTTAGGATAACTGTCCTTTCTTCTATTATTCTTTGCAGGCACGGGTTCAATCCTTTTCCAACACCACCTCCCATTCTTCCTAATATTTCCTATTCTAAAATGTCAGTTACACCATAAAGAAGATTAAATGTGAGATGCCATTTTGTATCCCAATGATACCCATTTATTTTCCTTATGCCCTTCCATTAGAAATCATTTCCTTTATTTTATAATTTCAAGAGGGGTATCCTTGAATCATACTAATTTATAAATAAATTTATTATCCCATTTATTTACTAAATTAATTAGAAGAATATAAATATGTATATATATAACTTCTTCAATTGTACTTTCAAGATTTATTTGGAAATAATTAAATATTTTTTTGATTTTTATCTTTCTTTAAGAGACTTATCAAAGTTTCCTAATTGTGCAAATTTGAATTGATTACCTAACTCGAAATAATTTTTACTTTTTAGAAGAATTTTGCTACAATAAATAAAGAGAATAAAATCAACTTGTCCAAATGATGATTATATATATATATATTGAATGATTATCCTAAGGAGGGTTGTGACAGGGTTTAATGTATAGGGTAGAGGGTTGAGGATTTAAGTGTTTAAGGGTTGAGGGTTTAAGAGTTTAAGAGTTAAGGGATGCGATTTATTGTTTAAGGGAGGAGTAATGGAAGAAGTATCCCTTTTTCCTTAGTTTGGGAATAATTAATGAATAAAATGAACTTAATTTTTCATTAATTTAGTGTTGTAATGTGTTTTACACATTCACATTAAGTTTAGGGACCTTTTTAATAAAATGGACTTAATGGTGCCTTATTTAGGGTGTTGTAAAGTGTATCTTTACACTTTCATACTAATCTAGGGATTTATTAATTAATTGAGGTTAAATTAAGGTTAATTGGACCCTTTATTTCAAATCCAAGTCTAATTAAATGCTAATTTTGAGGGATAAAGCTCGACATTCTTTTTTTATTCAAGGGGTAAACGCTTTTGACCGAAGCTATGAACCGGATACAACCATTCAACAATACCACCCCAACGGGGTTTGAACCTTGGTGGCAAGAACAACAATGCCACCAATAAACCATCACACCATGCCAATACCGGCCGGATAAAGCTCGACATTCATAAATAATATTACACAACACTTAATTTTACAAGGAATGTGTCCTAGTCTAGTGACCTAGGACCCATTCGCCACCTGACAAATGGGTCCTCACTAGGTCCTAGGACCCACTTTTGCATAAAATTTCACATCCTCAAAGTGTGTCCTAGTTAAGTATGCTAAGATCCATTCTCCACATGGTGAATGAGTCCTCACTTAACTTAGGACCCCCCCTTGGGATATGTTTTTAGTGGTATTTTAATGATTTCAAATCCTAGATATGACGTTGGCTTGTGTTATTTTAATTTCAAGAACTAAGAGTAAGATATATATAAATTTAAGGCTATTTCACATAGTTTCACCTAGCAATTTCAAGTCTTCAAGCATGATAGAAAATTTATAAGATCAAGAGTTCACAAGAGCAGATTTGTAGAAGGATATTGCAACAATCAAAGATCATATCTTCATGTCAAAGGCATAGTGCATCATGCATGTTATTGAGCTAATGATGTGATGTAGCATTCAAGATCCAATTCAATTATTATTTCATATATCAAGTTCAAGATCAAGATCTATATGGACATCAAGGCTATTTCATGTTAGTTTGCATATCTATACTCCAAGGTTCAATTGAGGATTGGTGAGTTGTGGCATTACATTGTTCATTCATCTTTCCTTTTATACATTGTTTCAATTCAAGGTTTAATTACCCAAAATGGGGTTTGACCAAGGAAAACCTCTATTCCCTAATAAAAAAATATTTTTCTTCTCCTTTGATGTGTGATTATAGGTTTTAGGTTGAAGATCAATTAGAGAACAAAAGTTGTCAAAGTTACAAAGTTGTCATCTTTCTTGCAAGGTCACATAAATTACTCTATAGAATTCATTTCTGAATTTCAAGAGTTGAACACCTAGGATCTGGGAGTGCAGACATTGAAGAATAGGACCCAAAAACTGATTTTCCAGAACCCTAGCAGGGACCCATTCGCCACTGGGCGAATGAGTCCTTAGTGAGGCTCGAAAAAGCACTTTTTGCAATAGATACACATCATTTTACCATCTTAAAACCTACATTTTTACTGTTATATTAGTTAGGTTTGATTTTTGATTGTCAATTACACATTATAGCCCTCATAAATTGAATGAAACAATAGAAAAGTAGGGTTCATCATCTTGTTCATTCACTTTAGTGAACCCATTTTTTAGTGGTTCAAAGGGTTTAGGGTTGAGGGATTAGGGTTGAGGGTTGATGGCATAGGGTTGAGTATATAGGTTTTAGGGTATAGGGTTGAGGGATTATGGTTGAGGATCCAATGTGTATGGTAGAGGGTTGAGAATTGAGGGTTTAGGGTTTAATGTATAGGGTATATGGTAGAAGGTTTAAGGGTTGACAAATTAGGGTTGAGGGATTAAGGGTTGAGATTTGAGGGTTGAGGGTTTAGGGTAGATATTTTAAGGGTTTAAGGGTTGAGGGTATAGGATTGAGGGATTAGGGTTGAAAGAGTAGAAAGTGTGGAGTTGAGGAGTAGAATTGGTAATTTAAGGTTGAGAGGTTTAAAGGTTTTAAAGGTTGAAGTTATGGGTTTTATGGATTAGGATTAGGGTTGGGGATTAAGGGTTGATGGATTAATGCTTGAGGGGTTGATGGTTTAGAATTTTTAGAGAGTTTAAGGGTTGAGGGTATAGGGTTTTAGGGATTGGGTTGAGGTTGTGGTTGTAGTTTTAGGAGTTGAGGAGTTTTAATAGTTTTAAGGTTTGAGGTATAGGTAGAAGGAGGAAAGGAGAAATATAGATGAGGGTTGAGGATCAATGTATAGGAGTAGAGGTTGAGTGAGGTATAGGAGTTGGGGATTTGGGGTGTGGAGGTTTGAGGTAGGGTTAAGGTATATAGGAGTTGAGGTTGAGGAGTTTAGGGGAGGATTAGGGTTAATGGATTAAGGGTTACGAGGGTTTAGGATTTAGGGTTGAGGGTTGGGGGTTGGGGATTAAGGAGTTTAGAGTATTATAGGTTGGTGGGGGTTTAAGGTTGAGGGTTGAGGGGTTTTGGGAACAGGAGTTTAAGGGTTGAGGAGTTGAGAGTTTAAAGGGTTGGGAGTTTGGGGTCAAGAGGGTGGGGGTTTGGGAGTTGAGGAATTGAGGTTTTGGGGGTTTAGGGTTGGGGTTGAGGGATTGGATCAGGACCGGACATCGATCAGGATCAGATCAGATCAGATCCGGATCAGATCAGATCAGATCCGAGATCCGGTCGAGATCTTTGCGCGCGAGATCAGATCGATCGATCATCGGATCAAGAATCGATCAGATCAGGATTCCGGGATCAGATCCATCCGTCGATCGTCCCTTTAGAAAATCAACTTTTTCATAACGTGAGCCATTTTGAAGAAGTTTAGATATAGTTGTTTTGTATAGAAAGCCAAAGCGTGATCGCGTTATAATGCGAGTACATTTTGGCTTGCTCTAAAAATGGTTAAAAATTCAGCACACCCATGATCTAGGACCACATCCTTTGTTATTCTCTTGGTTATGGGCATGCTCTGATAAAAATAATCTTTTTGATGCTATTGAGAAGTGCACATGCAAAGTTCTCACATTCTACCACCTTTGCATGAACTTCCCACCACCTTTTTATGGTTTTCCAACTTAGGAAGGAGGAAATAATAGTTTTTTCACATCAAATTTGATATATATCAATTCAAGTCTCAATTTTTGTAGTATTGCAATGTTAATTGTGATTGAATGTTAGGAATTTAACATTATACATTGGTTATTTTTATTGTTGTTAGTAATTCTATTCAAGAGTGATATACAATTGAACATTGAAAAGGAAACAACCTTGTGAAAAACTCAAATTGTCGAGGAGTTTGATGCAAGAAGAAACAAAGACTACATAATTGGGTAGAACTCCTCCATTTGAATCTCCGTTTATTAGGTATGTAAAGTCTTTACACATTTTCTTTACATCTTCCTCAATTCTATTATGTTTCTTTATCATCACTTATCATACATGCTTAATACAATGCTTTGATTTTGTTATTATGCATATTCCATGTTCATCATTATTTGTTTGTCATTATAACCTTAGCCCCTCTTGGCACATTTAAAACTACACAATTCTTTATGCTTGCCGATTACATTTTAAACCACATCTCTTTGAGGCATTTTTTTAAACCAGTCGACCTACCTTGTGTATGCTTCCATTTTTTGTATACACATATATATGAAAGTATTTATAAGTATGTAATATAATACATCATTTCTCAATCCTTTTCTATGGATGTGCATACCCCTTTCCAAAGCTTCCATTTTGGTATAGGAATGGGGGATGTTGGAAAATGTAGTGGAATTTGGTTTTACACCTAGAAATTGCATTTGATTGAAATATTCTAAAGCCTTTTCAACAAATCCATTTTGTGCATATCCTGTAATCATTGTAGTCCATGAGGACATATCTCATTGAGGAATTTTTTCAAACAGTTCTACCAAAACAATTGATTTTCTTGTCTATGGTACCAAATTTTACATGCATGTCTACCAAAGCATTGTATCAAACAACATAGACAAGGAAATCAACTGTTTAAAAAAATGCCTCAAAGAAACGTGGTCTCATGGTGATGCACATCACCATGAGACCATATTTATTTGAGGCATTTTTTCAAATAGCTGGTTGCCTTGTCTATGCTACGGAATTTTGCATACATGTTTACCAAAACACTCTGTCCAACAATCCCCCTTTCTTTCAATGATTAGATTGATGATTGGATACCTTGTTCCAAAGGTAGGATGTCAAGACAAAAGTTGTGGAATTTGGATTTATACTCTTGAGCCAATTGTATCTTCATGAAAGTTTGTAATGTCTTTTAAAAAATATATTTTGTGCTTATCTTGCGATCATGGAATTTCATGAGACCATATTTCATGTTTTTATAGATGTCATACCCCATTCCAATGTCTCCATTACAAGGTAGTGAGCTCACTAGCTCACTAGCTTGTCAATACGATAGCATTGACAAGGTAGTGGGTTGTTTGAAAAAAATGCCTCATAGAAATGGGGTCTCATCTATGAGGCATTTTTTCAAACAACCCACTACCTTGTCAATACTACCACATTGACAAGCTAGTGAGCTCACTAGCTTGTCTATGCCACCACATTTTTCATACATGTCTACCAAAAAATTCTTATCAAACAATTCACATGCCTTGTCCATGTTTCTATTTTGTGCCTATCTTGAAATCATGGCATGCCACAAGACCACATTTCTTTAAGGAATTCCATCAAAAAATTCATGTGATTTTTGACAAGCTAGTGAGCACACTAGCTTGTCTATGTTACTACATTCCCCATTTATATGAGGAATTTTTTCAAATAGCCCACTACCTTGTCAATGCTACCACATTGACAAGCTAGTGAGCTCACTAGCTTGTCTAAGCTACCACATTTTGCATACATGTCTACCAAAAAATTCTTGTCAAATAATTCACATGCCTTGTCCATGCTTCCATTTTGTGCCTATCTTGAAATCATGGCATACCACAAGACCACATTTCTTTAAGGCATTCCATCAAAAAATTCATGTGAGCTTTGACAAGCTAGTGAGCTCACTGCTTGTCTATGTTACCAAATTTTACATACATGTCTACTAAAACATTTTTTTCAAACAATTCACATGCCTAGTCCATGCTTCCATTTTGTGCCTATCTTGTAATCATGGTATGCCATGAGATCACATTTCTTTAAGGCATCCCATCAAAATATTCATGTGAGCTTTGACAAACTAGTGAGCTCACTAGCTTGTCAATGCGGTAGAATTCACAATGTAGTGGGTTGTTTGCAAAAATGCCTCATAGAAATGGGGTCTCACGGTGATCACTGTGAGACCCCATTTTTATGAGGCATTTTTGCAAATATCCCACTACCTTGTCAATTCTATTGCATTGACAAGATAGTTGGTTATTTGAAAAAATTCCCCATAGAAATGGGGTCTCACGGTGTTGTACACCATGAGACCCCATTTCTATGAGGGCATTTTTTTAAACAACCCACTATCACATTGACAAGCTAGTGAGCTCACTAGCTTGTTTATGCTACCATATTTTGCATACATTTCTAGACCAAAACATTCTTATCAAACAATTCACATGCCTTGTCCATGCTTCCATTTTGTGCCTATCTTGCAATCATGGCATGCCACGAGACCACATTTCTTTAAGGAATTCCATAAAAAATTTCATGTGAGCTTTGACAAGCTAGTGAGCTCACTAGCTTGTCAATGCGGTAGAATTGACAAGGTAGTGGGCTATTTGAAAAAAAGACTCATAGAAATGGGGTCTCACGATAGTGGTTTGTTTGAA
>VDFB02058242.1:488365225-488387570 GCA_007258455.2 Sequoia sempervirens | reverse complement strand
AATCTTATCCCAATCTGAGCTTAGCCAAACCCCTAATCTGGGCTTTCATCCATCTGCAACAAAGTCTTAAGATCCCTCCCTCCATCTTCTTCAATTTTGTCCCATTCATCCATTCTAATAAATCTATTCACTCATTCCATGTAACCATTCATCTGCTTCAACCTTTCATCTATTATCTCAACACTTCATCGAACCTCCTATCCTCTCAAACATCCATCAAACCTCCTATCCTTTCAAACTCTCTTTCCATAATCTTGATCAATCATTTACTCATTCTGAGTAATCTTCCACCTGTTCCAAGCATCAGTCATCTACCCATTTGGTCACCTTTCCTCATCCAAATCCTTATCCCTCTATCCAATTCACCCAAACAATCATTTTTCCTCCCCCCCTTCTCTCCCCTCATCCCATCTCCTAATCCCTTGTCATTGGTATCTAGCTATAGGCTTTACCCCATGCAATCCAATGTCATCCATCTTATCATCATCACTTATGCTTCTTTTGCACATCTTTTCTATCTCATCGTTCATCATTTCACCATTCATCTATATGGCATGTCATTTGCCCACTTCATCTTTGATAATTTGGATAACTATCCCATCCCTGAGCTTTATATAGTCACTATCGTCCAACATCATCTATCTTCTCACTTCATCATTCATATATCTTGTCCCATCGTGTCGGTCCAATCTTTTTATCCCCTTATCTAGGGTCATCTCATCCTCTTTCATCCATCATTTGTTGTCGGACTTTAGTCGAACTACGTTGCCCCTGCGCTTTCACGTAGGCAAGGTCGATCATTTGATTTGCCCTCGGGGTTCCATCATCGATCTTCATTGTCCACTTTGGTCCTCTATCGTCTATCATCGGTCTTTCTCCTTTTGTCCATCCTATCTTTACCATCCATCAATGTCTCCATCTTGGTCAATCATCCACCTTTCACTGAACTACGAGGGCTCTGCGCTTTCACGTAGGAAAGGCTAATCTTTGATTGGCCCCCGAGCCCCTAGGTCTTTAGGTTTTGTCAGTCTTATGTCTTGTCTTCCTTGTGTCGTGTCATCAAGCTATGCCCTTATCTAGCCGGTTCTTAACAAACAAGATCCACTTGTATCATGAAATCCAATCGCTTTTGAACATCCCGCGTCATAACGATCTTTTAGCTTCGTATCCATCATCTTCAGTCTCAACATGATGCATCCTTCCTAACAGACCTCATCAATCCCATCCATCCCCTCGATCCTATGGCAAAGGACATTTGAAGTTGATTGCAATTTTTTTTTATGCTTTTGGCTTTTGTTTATCATTTGAGTCCCTATCATCACTTGTCAAGGCCACCATAATCCATCATATTATGGTGTGTTTTGATTGGTCAACATAGGGGCATATCTTGATCTTTTTATGTCTATTTGTGTCTTCTTGGTTGTCCCACGTAGTACCCACCAAGATCCCTGAGGTCTTGTGTTATGCTGGGGAATCCTTTTGTGCTTGTAGTTATCTCAATACCTGGCCCGACCAAGGTCTTTGTGACTTTGGGGTGTTGGGATAGCCTTTTTGTTTGTTGTGTTTATTTTATGCATTAGACACTAATTCACCTTGGTTCTTCATACCCTGGTGTCTTGTGTTTGATGCTATAGCAAAAACCAGTGCTCCAAAGATGATAAATTGCATTTAGAATTGCATCTCATTTTCCATTCTATCATCTTGCATGTATCCCCCCATCCATTCATCCTTCATCCTTATCTCTATCCAATCTCCATCCATTCCACTTAGCCTGAATCATCTAATCATATCCTTTCTCTTGTCCCCAGTCTCATTATCAGCCTTGACCCATCATCATCATTATCCATTAGTATCATTCCCTATCCCTTTGGTGTTGTTTTGGGATGTATCATTCCCTCATCAACAACACTTTCATCATCATCATCATCATCATCGGGAGGTATTCTCCCCTATCCCTTTGGTGTTGTTTTGGGATGTATCCTTCCCTCATCAACAACACGCACCACATCATCGCTTCGAGGTATTCTTCCTATCCTTTGGTGGTGTTTTGGGATGTATCCTTCCCTCATCAATGTTACCACTTCGGTGGATTGTACCTTTACCCTATCCCTACGTGTTGTTTTGGGTTCTTTTTAATTCCTTCATTGACAACACTCCATCCATCATCAACCCATTTTGGCTTGTACCTTGACTGGGGCAACATCACCTTTTGAAATCCATTTGTGCTTCATCCATCTCCATATCACTTACTCTCTTCCCCATCACCTTGCATCATCTTCCTCATCTCCACTTGCATCACATCATCTATTTCGAGAGCACACACGTGTTCTCTTCAACCCGCATGTCCTCTCGAGGGGGCATCCTTCATCCCTAACTCTTCATCTTTACCCCCATCGTCTTCCTTCCTAGTCATCCCTTTGATGAATGGGGCATCTTTTCAATCTAACCATCTTCTTCTAGGTTCTATATTTTAATATTCTTTGAAATGATGCTACTTCGTAACACCATCTCAAAGAGGGGAAAAATGTAGACATCCAAATTTGGACACTTAATTTATCCAAATTTATCGCACCTACGTCCTAAACATCCTCTTATCAGGAGTTAATTCAATAATATTTTATTATTTAATTAATATCTTTAATTACGCCGAATCCTTGGGTATTTAATTAATAATTAAATACCTTACCCTCCTATCCTCTTTCATCGAATAAATTAAATAAATATTACATTTTATTTTAATTCCTCCTACATCAATCATTTTCATCCCTAAATCCTAATCCATTTCCTAATCTCTTCATTAAGGATGTGCACATGCCTAATCCTTGATTAGGATGTTTCACATCCTCCAACTTTTGCAAGTTGGCTTTTAATCCTAATTAGCCCTTAATTATCCTCTAATTACTGATTAATTAAGCCTAATCATTCTCCAAGGAATTTTTAATTCCTTTTTATTCTTTCTAGATTCCCCTCTTTTATATGTGAATTTTTAATTCACATTCCATCCTTCCAAGGCTTCTAGAACCTTGGACTTGTCACAATCTCCACATGTGACCAACCTTGGACTTGTCACAATCTCCTGTGAGCCAGTCCACCTTTTTGGAGCCACCTTTTACATCCTCTAGATCATCCTAGAGATGTGAATTTTTAATTCACATTTATCCTCAACCACCTTTCCTTTTCCCATGTAGATTTTTGAGGAATTCTAAAATTCCTCAAATGTCCCCTTCCTCCTACTTGGGGACAAAGAAATCCTTTTGTGGAAATCCTCTCATCCCCAAGGTGCATGTCACTTTCCACCTCATGTACCTTTTGACAACTCATCTCCATCTCATATCCTCTTGCCACTTCACCCTCCACATGTCAAGATGTGAGGGCTTGTGGGTTCTCAACCCACCATAGCCCTTCATCTTGACCTTGTTGGATCAATCTTGACCCTTGAATTCTCTAGAGAATTCAAAATTCCTCTATAAATACCCCCTTCTCAAGGGCATTTCCAACACCTTTTGATTTGAGCAACTACATGCTGCCCATTTTCCTTCTCAAACACTTTGCACTCTCATAACTACATGCTGTCCATTTGAATCCTCAAGCCTTTTTCAATCATTCAACCATCTTTGTTCATCATTTTGCATATTGAACCTTGCATTTTAGTCATTCAATCCATCATCTAAGGAGCACACAACCAATCCAAGCAAGGGCCAATCAAAGAGGTATCAACAACAAGAGAGGTAAAAGTATTTGTGTTTCGTTTTATTTGCATTCTTTTTCGTTGTATCACTCTTTTGGCTAATCTTGTATTTTGTTATTCATATTTCCTAGTTTGTTTTGCACATTTAGAGCAGTAGAAATTCCAAGGTATACAGTATCAATGGGTAAAATTCAAGATTAAGGTATTAGCAATGAATAGATCAATAATATAAACCCAAAGAAGTTATGAAGCACAAAGAAAGCAAATAATAATGAAACGATTATACCAGATATTCGCAAAGCTTCAATGAATCACCTCCATAGCACCTTCTAGTTTGTAGCGTATGATTGATGTCCTCAAATCGAATGTGTGAGCAATTTGACTATGCCATTGTCCTATGCAAATTTTGAAGGATTTAAGTAGAATTATGCCTATGCCTATGGCAATGACAAATGACTAAATGATAAATGACTATAATGCCTCTCATAGATCCAAGAGTCCCTCATTATGAACAAAATTGAAATTTTATAGAAAACACAATTTTGAATGGACAGACAAGATTGAATTTTGATATAAACCTAAAATTAGAGGCCAAGATTAAATCTGACCATCCCTAATTAGGGTTAGGGAAATCCTTAAATGAATGGTCAAGATGCCATCTGAGAAAATCAGATCAATGGTGGAGAAAAGATGAGATAATTAATTTTAAAAATAAAGATTTTTAAAATTAAAAAGATAAGATAGCCCACCTTGTGAGATTTTAAAAAATCAAAAAAATAAAAGGTGGAAAGTCCACTTATGAATTACATAATGGTTTAATTCATAAATGGGATAAATAAATTAGTGGGAATAATATAAATTATTTAATTCATGGTGGAATGTTCACTTATTAATTAAATAATGGTTTAATTCATAAATGGGATAAATAAATAAGTTAGTGGGAATAATATAAATTATTTAATTCATGGTGGAATATTCACTTATGAATTAAATAATGGTTTAATTCATAAATGGGATAAATAAATAAGTTTATTTGATTTTTTGGAAGGAAGCTCCCATTTTGAATTAAATCAACTCAAAATATGGATTTTGTGAGACAATAAATAATCTTTTTTCAGATTATTTACCAAAATGGACCATTAGTTAAGAATGTGATGACATTTTAAATAATTTTATTTATTTAAAATGAGAGGAATATTAATTCAGACAATTAAATAATTAAACATTAATTATTCAATTTAGAAGATATGGTTAAGAATTAAATAAATTAATAAATTTATTTAATTGTTAGTATTAGTGATATATTAAATAAATAAATGAAATTCATTTATTTAGTAATGAGGAAGAATTAATGAATTAAGTTAATTAAACAAATTATGAAATTTATTTAATTAAAGGAAGACTTTAAACAATTAAAGACGCATTGAATAAATAAATAAAATTTATTTATTTAATAATCCTAAAGAATAAAAGGACACAAATTAATTAAAAAATAATGAATTATTTAATTAATAGTCGAACATGGACCAAGGACATAATTTAATGTCATAATTATGCTAGGATGAAAGTGGTACCAATAGGACTTGCAGCCCTAGGTCATTTTCAAGTGTCTACAGAAGTGTATGAGGAACTGTTCTCTTGAAAATGTCGGTCATATGTACTTTGATGATATTAATGAAGGAGCATGGATTAGGTTGGTGATGCATGTTAATTGTCAGATTGCATATCATTAATTGAGATTAAGGGAGGATGTGGTAGCATTTGAGGTGGCATTGTTGTTTTCTAGGAACAAGTTGATAATGGTTTAAAAATGATGGTCATGATCACCATAGATGAAGTTTTAAATGCTTTAAGATCGATGGGCTAGATTCAAAGCTGAGCTGCTAAGTTATCAACTCATTCGTGTGAGTTCTTGAATCATTAATTGGGAGGATGTGGTGGCATTTGAGGTGGCATTGTTGTTTTCTAGGAACAAGTTGCTAATGGTCAAAAAATGATGCTCATGATCACCATAGATGAATTTTTAAATGCTTTAAGATCGATGTGCTAGATTCAAAGTTGAGTTGCTAAGTTATCAACTCACTCATGCGAGTTCTTGAATCATTAATTCTTGCATGTTCCAAAATGTCTATTTAATGCAGATTGTTCATTGTTCATTTTCACTATATTTCTAAGTCTGCAGTGGATGTGAGGTGTGGGTAAGTGAAGAGTGTGAAGGTGTTAATTCTCCTTGTGTCGAATAGTGAATGTTCATGTCCTGGGTGAGTTAGTTTTCAATTGGGCTCTCTGTTGATTATGCTCTAGTCTGTTAGGATTTCCTTTTTTGGGACTAGTTGCAATTGTCTAGGTTTGTAGGTGTATTTCCCTACAACTTTGATCTAGATTCTTTTGAATTATCGACTTTTGTTTGTGTTGGAGATGGGAAAGATGGGTGTGCCAGTTTAGCCTGTTAGGAGGTCTAGTTGGCTAAATGTGTTCAAGTGCTATGAGGATATGTCTATAACTGAGCAAGCAAACTAGCCATCCCCTGAGGTTTCAAAGGGTAAGAGGAGGGCTCGAGGTCATAAGAAGAAAAAAAATCTGTAGACTACATATAATTTGAGAAACAAGACCATTCCAGAAGAAATGGTCAAGTTTAAAGGCAAGGAGCTGGCTCAACCAACAAAAAAGGCTAGGAAAAAGGACAAGGGTCACATATATTTCCTGGGAAAACATAATTCTCCCATTATACTCTCTGATAGTCCTTTGAATGTTGAAGGTGACAATAACTTAGGATATGGCCAGTATCTTCTTTCTATAGTGCCATATGGGAGCTCTAATGATGACATGGTGATGGTTCCTCCAATTTCGTCAAGGACAAGGAGTGGCCTAGCATCCTCCGATGTTGATGGCTCTAAATAGGGTCTTCTCCTTGTATTTGTTTTCGATGAAACCATGGTCTTTGCATATGAGGTATTTGTTTCATTATGTTTGTGGTTGGTCTTTTACTCTTCCATGCTAATGTGGAGGTCCTCCAACTAATATGATACAAAATATTTTATGTTCAAGCATGAATGTGGCGACAATGACTAATATCTTGTACATGTGTTTTGTTTTTTGTCCTCCCCTATTCTCAAATTATTGCATGAAACCACCTGGGGAATCCTTTGAGGATGTAGTTGAAATTAGGTTAATGAAATGAAAATGAAATTGTAACTTAGTCATATCCTTATTGTTCCTCTATTTATAAAGGGGATTTCATGGCTAAGGTTACAAAGTTCAAAATTTTTGAGTCCAAAATAGGTCAAGGTGAATTCTATGCTCTCGAAGCAAATAGAATGTAAATAGATAAATTAGCAAATATATCAAAATCCAGTCTAGGGAAAAATTTATACTATATGAAGATCTTAAATATAGTTTTACAAAACAATATCAGTAATGAAGGAGAATATTAGTTATAAAATGTTGCTCTCCTATGAATTTTTCTTCCAAATTATGAATGAAGTTGTTAATTATAATTTCATTTGTCTTATGTCATTTGCGCCGAATGAATGGGATTTTTTTTGCTTCAGTTCAATGATTTTATTAAATACTAAAATGAGACCATTAGTTTGTGGGAAAGGGATATAGGATTTGGTAAGGAAGCAATATTTTAAAACACAATGAGTTAGATGCTACAAAGTGGCATGCTGATAATCCATTAATTTCTAATGTTCAATCATGATTGTATTACTAAATGATTGCAAGTTATGACTCCATTATTCCCTCAGATAGGGCATTGGTTGTTCTATTAGTTTATCTCATGGATGACTGAGCTAGTAATGAATTTGGTTGGGGATTTGAAATGGAAATGAATTCTTAATATACTTTAAATTCCACTACACCAACCTTCAAGTATCAACGTATTCCCTAAAACAAATAGAAATTTAATAAGAGGTCTGCCAAGCCTTAGATGATGTTGGTTTCTTAAGGAATACATCTCTGAGGAAATTCTCTAGATCAAGTTGAGATATTATGAGCATAAGTAGGACTGCCCTCCTAGGTCTCATAGAGCCCGAAGAGAAGAAGTGAGGCTCTAAATTCTTAAGTTAAATTTTGTTCTTGATTTTCTATTTTACTCTCTTCATTTAGCTTATGAGAAATAGCACAACGTCTACGCCTACACTCTCTAGCATTTCGGTTTCTTTTTGTGCAGTTTTCAAGTTGTGATTTTATAGGAGTGGGTTTATCAACCATAGGTTTCTTTTCTTCCTATAAGGGAGGAACAAAAGGAGCCATAGGAGGTTTTTCAACCACTTTCTCTTTGGCTTTATAAACTTGCTTGATTTTATGAGGAACAACAAGACTAATTTGGTTATTTCTTGGTCTCTTATAGGAAATAGGTGAAGGATTGTCATGGGTTGTTATTGGTTACTTGGAAGGGCTTTTGGCTCTATCATGGATTGAGGTATGTTGCTAAGGGATAATTTTTTTATGCACTTGGCTTTGAACTTTTGGTAAGATTTGAAAAATAAGTCCTTGCAGGGCTTAATAGATTCCACAGGCTTGGGCCAAAAGAAATCTACTAAGAAATTCCCATGAGAAGACACATGATTAAAGCCACTATGGTGTACGATAAAGATCTCATTGCCAAATGGAAACTTTAAGTATTTATGTACTACCGATAGGATGGCAGTCATGGAGTGAAGCCATAGGCAACCTAACTTCACATGAAATTTATTTTCTATCGAGAAGATGGAGAATGAGACACTTAATTTTTTTGGTCCAAATTTCAGAGGAAGAGTGATCGAACTTATCATAGGGCAAACAAAACCATTATGTGTTTTGATCCATGATTTCGGTTGTTCACAAGTATCTTGATAAAGTTCATGCACAAACAAGAATTCTTCGGTGATAATGTTCTCTATAGAGATGGGATCAATTAGTATCCCATTAGTAGGCTTGCCATTGATTCTTCCAATGATGTAAAAAGGACCATCAGATGCATGTTTAATTATGTCATTTGATGAGAAAGCAATGTAAAGGGACATATTGGTTTGGACCTTATGAGGTTGAACATCAGTGAAATTGACCATAGTATTTATAGAATCATTCTCATTATTTTTCATGTGATGATAAATGATGTGGGATATACTATGTAAAATTTCTATTCCTTTTTCATTATCAAACATTTTCCTCAAGTTATCTATGACAAGAATTGTAGTACCAACAATGTATTCATAACTCACAAAGTTTTACAATTTCTCTAAATCTTTATCCATTTGTCTTAGTTCTTCTTGAGGGATATTAGCAAGCATTGTATCAACATTAGTCACATTAGTTGTGAGTAGGGTAGTCATGGGGAATGAGGTATGAGAACTATGGTCCATAGTGGGTTGACTAGTATCAACACTATGAGTGAAAGAGTTGGAAAACCCAAGATCCATGATGAGTGATGTATCATGGGATGACATGAGTCTCAAACTACATCTCATGATAGTATTGGTAATAGGATACTAGGTTGTGAAGCTCATAAAAGTTTCACCAAACCTAGGTGGACCCCAAATGGAGAATAGCTTCTAGATAATGCAATTAAACACCCTAGAATATGAAGTGTGATGCAAGTATGTAAAAGAGATAGAAATTTCCAAATTTTAAGCAAGATAATTATTGATAATACTATGCAAAGACCTAAAAATGATGTCTTTTAATCCAAAAAAAAATATGTTTTAAATGCACTTGAATTGACCAATAACCTTAATTATGAACAATTGTAGAAAACAAAAAAATTGGAAACTGAAATAGGGACCTAAATGCAGACACATAGAATGCAGACAAAGAGTTTTAAGTACCCAAAATTCAGAAATAGGCTTGATTAGCGACTCATTCTCCCAGGGGAAAATGGGTCCTTGGTCATGGTTTTTAAAAATTAAATTACAAATTTATGAGTTAATGTTTGTGTTTCTAGATTTTGGTTGCAAATAGGCAGTTATAGTTTTAGAATTCTAGAAAATCAAATATAAATACAAGTTTGAAATGATTCCAATGACAAGAAAAAATACCTAATTTAAGATGCAATTTTGATTCAATTTTATGATTTAAGTGATTGACCATGCAACATAATGCAAACACTATGCAAAATGAGTCTAACACTGTGCCAATTTTTTTTATTTTTTTAGATTCTAAAGGAAGCCAAATGTAAGCCTAAAAACTATAAATTAAACGTAAACTAATGCAAGATTTACAACCCTAAATTAGATTAAAAATAATTCAATACAATACAAAGTAATGAAAATCCTAGATCTAGGTTTTCTGGTATTGGCATGGTGTGATGGTTTATAGGTGGCATTGTTGTTCTTGCCACCAAGGTTTAAACCCTGTTGGGGTGGTATTGTTGAATTGTTGTATCCGGTTCATAGCTCCGGTCAAAAGTGTTTACCTCTTGAATAAAAAAATAAAATCCTAGATCTAGGGTTTAAATGGACTCCAAATCATAAAATTATGATGTTCAAAAGTCAGGTTCACCAAAATGAAACAAAGAAAAATAGGGTGTAGGAATGTATGGATGATGGATGTGGGTGAGTGGCCCTATTTTCCTTTATTTCATTAGGAAATTAGATCCCCACAAATAATTGAATTACAACCCTTAGGTGATTCAACTCAATGAGAGAATCTATAGGTTTCCTTATGATTGAGGATGGGGGTATCACCCTAAACAAAAATTTTGGGGGAAGAACTAAAAATAGTAAATCAACCTAATTATGCACATTCAAACTTGAATCATCAATTTAAAGCATAATACAAACAAAAACAACAAACTTATGGTAGATTTGGAAATGACAGGAGGGTGTGTACCTGTCACCAAAATACAAATTCTAAAGGTTGACTAGGACTAATTCGCCTATGGGTGAATGAGTCTCTATGCAGAGGTTTCACTCAACTTTCAAGATCCTCTGGTGCTAGTTTGTAGCTTTTGTTTGATCAAGGTTTCAATCTCGGGAAATCGTAAATGAGGTATATCGGTGAGATTCTGTGAATTGACAACTTTTTGCAACTTTGAAACTTTGAGGTCTCTAATCCTTCTTCAACATATAAATCTGCACATTCACAAAGAGGATAAAAATATTTGTAATTGGTGAATGGGGGATTTCCTTGGTCAAACCTCATTTTGGTAATTAAACCTTGAATTGAAATAAATAAATATGAAAGGAATGATGAATGAACAATTTCTATGTTGCAACTCATCAAACCCTGATCTTGATCTTGCATGAAATGGCTTCAATGGATGTGGATCTTGATACTTGAATAGATGCTTGAATGCTTTGACTTGAATCTTTGAAACCTACATCACAATGTTAGCTCCAAAAGCATGCATGATGCATAAGACCTTGACATGAATCTTAAGATCTTGATTGCTACCAAAACTCGCTGATATATCTGTTCTTGAATTCCCTTGATCATAATCTTTGCTATACTTTTTGCTTACTTTAATTTCTTAGTTTACTTTTAGGATTCGAATTGATAAAAAGACCTTGTATTTATAAGTATCTATCCTTAATTTCCCAAAAATTAAACATCACAGGCCGACATTGAAATTTGAATTTGGGGATATTAAAATACCTACAAAAACATATTTTAAATTTTGGTTAAAAGGCCTATGGAGGAACCATTTTCCCATGGGAAAATGGGTCCCAGGTCCCTATTCCTGGAGCACACATTGATCAAGGTATGTATTATGTGTTGGTATTAATTATTGTCAAGTTTCGCCTTCAAAAAATGTAATTTATTATGCTTGTAGATGAAAAATAGGGCTTATTAAGGCCTAATTAAGTCAGATTTAATTGACAGGACCCAAACAAAGTGTGAAAATGTAAAGTAGTAATTTTTTTGACACTACAATTAGTTTGCAATTCAATCCAACCTACTAGGTTGTGGAATGTAATAAGGCCTTGTTGCAATTGTAATATTTTTAATGCCCTTATGGTAGGCCTATGAGCTCTAATTAGTCCACATATGAGGCATATGATGTATGTAAGATTGGAAGTTATTGAATCAATGATAATTCATGTTTTATGAGCATTTAATTATTTTATTTTTTGTTTTTTTGACTCTAAGCTACACAGTTCGACAGTCCTTTTGGGGCCCTCCATTTGTGACTGCACCAAGTAGTATCAAAACAAGTTTACGAGTCCTGCAAAGGAATTCCTTGTGGTGAAAAAATTGTTAACATAAGGAAGACTACAAGTGTTTTCAACTCAACACCGATTGTGAGGCAATTGAAACCCTTGCAGCTAAATTGTCAAATTGAGGTAGTTGCATTGGATCCAAGGAGAGAGATGCCACCAACGAGAATGCCTACAATAGAAAATTTCATTGGAAGAAGGGATGAGATGTTGGAAATGATACTAGCAATGAGAGTTTGATTGGATGCAATAGAAGAAGATAGAAGAAGGAGTCTAAACCCTAGACATGCAAATGAAAGTGATGATGATGAGTTAGATCATGTTGTGAATCAAAATGAAGAAAAGCTAGAAGAATAAGAAGAAGATTGGGTAAATATATTGAAAGAAATTTCTAAGATAGGTAAGAGACCTAGAATTAAAATTTAAAATTATGCGAGAAATTTAAACCCTAAGGAATTGATTGATTGGTCAATGATATGGAAAAATACTTTGAGTATGAAGAAATTGAAGATCCAGAAAGAGTAATATTTGTAAAAACTAAGTTGAAAGGACATGCTGCTATATGGTAGAAAGAAGTTCAATTGGATAGAAATAAAAGAGGAAAGGAGATCACAAAGTTGGATAGGATGGTGACAAAGTTGAAAAATCAATTTATACCAGTTGATTATGAGCTTGAATTTTTAAAAAGATTATAGAACCTAAGCCAAAAGGAGAGATATATGAAAGAGTATACTAAATAATTATACAAGATGATCATCAGAGCTAGACATAGTGAACCAAGCGAGGAGAATTCTTTTTGGTACATCAATAGACTAAGAACAAACATCCAAGAAAAATTGAGCCTAGTGAAGATGAAAATAGTGAATAAGCATACCAATTTGCATTGAAGGTAGAGGAAAGTTCAACAAGAAGTTTGAACAAAGATAGAGAAGTGCAAGAGGAAGATTCTAGAGAATTGGATCATAATCCAGAGAGAGGACCATATGTAGAGCAAAACAAGGATGGAAAACCCTATTGTAGTGAAGAGAAGGACAATAATTCATTTCGTAGAGGAAGAGAGGACAAAAACTTCACCGTAGTGACAAAGGAGGTCATAATTCCTACTACAGTGATGGATATAGGAGAGATGAAGGAAGATCTAAGAAGAGACCATTCAGAGGAACCCATTTAAAATGTGGAGGTGAAGGACATGGAGCATTTAAATGTTATCAAGGAAGTACTGGAAAGAGAATTTAGAATACTAGAAGAGCAACTTATTTGGATGAAGAACCTGTTGGATCCCCTAGTTCAATTTGGAAACTTGAGAAAGGTGAGTTATTAGTAATGAGAAGAGCTTTGATGTGTGAATAAGTGATTAAGGAACCACTATAAAGGAAGAATTTGTTCAGGACGAGATGTAAATCTAGAGGAAAGGTATGTAAAGTTATCAATGATAGTGGTAGCACCAATAATCTAGTTTTAGAAGAGATGGTAACCAAGTTGAATCTGAAGAGATTGAAACATCCAAAGCCCTATAAAATAGCATGGATTCAAGATGATCATAAAATCTTGGTAAGTGAGCAATTTTTGGTGAAATTTCATATAGGATATGTATAATGATGAAGTGTTGTGTAATATTATGCCCATGGATGCATGCCATTTATTGTTAGGAAGACCATGGAAATACAATAGGAAAGCAATTCATGATGGAATAAGTAGTACCTATATTGTGACTTCAAATGGAAAAAGAACTATATTGATACCTTTGGGAGAAGAGGACAAAAGTGAAGTTTGTAGTACTGCTAGATAATGTTTGGTAGATGGAAGAATTTTTTTGGAAGTATTGAGGCATGGGAACATGTTTTTTGCATTAATTCCAAAGAAGTGCAATAATCCAAAGTGTTGGGTGAATATTTTTTAATTCCTTTCATAGTTACAAAATAGGAATTTCAGCTACAACTAATATGATGAGAAATGAATCTCTCCTCTCATAAAGGAGAAGCTCCCTTCTTATTGCTCGATAAAATAATAAATGTACATTATGATTATCCATGGGGGGTGTCTCCATTAGAATATTCTCTTTTTTCAAAATAAGGGAAACAAATTACAATAATATCCTTAAATAAAACTAGTTGGAGCAATAATAGTTGATACTTGATTTTGTTAAATGTAAGAATAATATGAAAAAAGAACAATAGTAATTTAGAAAGTCTGTGAAAGAAAAAAGTCTTCAGCCACATTCCACAATGGTTCCAAAAGTAACGATAAGATCACACAAATAGTAGAAATAACTTATAGCTAAAATGCCCCAAGTCATTCCCAAAATGATTCTAAAGAGTAACCTGTGTAGCAAGTTGTAGCTCAAAGACTACAACGAACAACACCAAAGATCCACGTGAATATAGATAACAATCACAGCTCAAAGACTACAAATTCTTAACCAGATTGATACATGAGAATGTAATTGACAATTGTAGCTCAAAGACTACACGTTCTCAACCCAATTCATACACAAACTCCAAATGCAATATGATAGTACAAAGTCTATCATATTAAATCTGAATTCCCTTTTAATAAAGAAACAATATGTTACTTAGAAATCAACTTCAAGAAAATATGACAAGAATGACGTAAGAAAACTCACATATAACAAACGTGCTCCAAAACAAAGGTTGGAGGCAATCTGCTTCTTTTATTGATCAAAATTTCAATTTGCACATTCAACTCAAGATTGTAATTATGCTCTTCAAAATGGTGACATCTAGTTTCAAAAGATCAAAAAGGTCCTATTACAAAAGAACTCCCTCATATATATATAGAGGAGAGTTTAAGAGCTAATCTAGGAAAGAAATAACTAAATTTTGACTTATTCAACAGAAGAGTCTGAATTGATTTAGGACTTCTCTATTCTTACATGTAATTACATTTTTAAAAATGAAATGTAAAATGTCTGGAACTAATTACATAAAGCATAAAAATACTAAAACCTAAAAAAAGGCACATTTAGTCTTCTCCACTATCCAAGGTTAATTGAATATCTAGTAACTTATGCATCAAAGCCACCAAGAAGGCTTGATCTTCAAACTCCTTCTAGATCATGTTAGTAAATTCTTGGACAACTATATCAGAGGAAAGTACCCTTTGGTTGTCATCACGCAACTTACAAGGAATCTCTTCAATCTTATTGATAAGTTGCATATCATTATCCTCACTAACTTCATGAGAACTTTGCAAGTCATTGATCAAATCCTTAAAAATGTTCACTTTATGTATCATGGTCTCTTTAACCTCCACATACATATCTCTATTTGGAATGATCCCAATTTCCAATAATGCATCCATCTTGAGCTATTTTATTTTTGACCCAAGCCTGCAAACTGTCTTCCATGTCTTGTTGTTCCTGGGATAGAGTATCAATAGTTTTGTCTAACTCTAATCTTATGTTTCCCATCTTTTCCATTTTCTCCATGTAGGATCTTAAAAGTTGTGAACCTTGTGCAATCATTCGGTCTAGGAACTCATTGACTACCCTACCCCTTGTATGCACTTTTTCTACCTTTTAGATAACTAGATCCTCAATGCTCATGACCACAGGTTCAACTAACTCCAAAGACTGGGTAATCTTTTGGAGTACTGCAGTTAGTTGTTTTTCCTTGGCTTTATATTGATCCTCCACCTTTTTGACTTCATCATTTTTTTCTATGAGAGAATTCAATATGGATTGAGCATCCTCTTTAGCACTCTCGTGAGCTATCTTCCCCAATTCAACTCTTGTGATAGAATAACCAAAAATATCCACTTCTTCTAAAGGCTTGTCATGAGGAGGTTGTGCCACCTCTACATACATGTAACCTTCTTTATCAAACAACAACTTGGAAAGGGTCTTAGCCTTTTTCTTGGTCTTTTTCTTCATTGGTGCTAGTTGCCTAAAATCAAAGTCATTTGGGGTACCTTGGGAGCATGTATGGATATCCCACAAAGTAACCAACCCTTAATTATGTGAATGTGGGAAAATTAAGGTAGAGGAAACTATACTTATTCACCACTGTCGAGGATTCATCAAAAACCCATTTCCTTTCCAACTTGGGATAAAATACACACAAAAATAGAGAAAAGAAAGCATCATTCACTCTTTGAAAATGGTGAATGCTTCCATCAAGAGTAATCTTTCGAAAGTACTTATATATTGGGATCACTCTTCTATTACCTTCTATTGTCAACCTAGGAAAATCTCTCATCATAATAGCAGCATACACCAAGTAAGATGTCATGTATAACTCAAGTGATGTATGTACTTTGATCAACTGATCGTGAATTGCATCACTAATCTACTAACCCCAAAAGATCTATTGTTTCCTCTTCAAGATGATTTTGATGTACAAATACATCCAATTTTGGAATGTGGATGAGGTAGGAAAACCTTGCACTCTACTGAGAAGAGTGATCAAATCATTCATCTCTTCGATGAAATCACTACACAAAATCTCTTAGGCCACCTTGAGATAGTATTCCTTGGGTTCTTCAACCATTTACTATTAATCACCCTCTTGGCAGAATCTAAAACTTTATCATATTCTTCCTATGCATATTCCTTGGTGATATCTTCATAGGAATCAATACTTGGACATATTAAAGCTTTGTCAAGAAACAATGCATCTAACCTCATGACCACATTTTTTTTGGCATCCCTAATGCTTCGGTCATTTCTATTGTAATGAGCATAAACTTGAAGAACAAACTCTAGACTATGTGTTGCAACAAGAAATGAAGCTACCATCTAGTTATTACTTTCAACTATAAATCTCATACCATCATCTAATGTTTGCTTCTGAGTCCTTTCCACAAACTCACACATGTCAACATGTCTAATCTTAGTGTCCTTGATCTCATCAATTTTTTATGATACTGAAGTTACTAGGAACACTACTTGATATTTATACTTTATTGTTTTTTCCTTGCTTGGAGAGGGATCCGTAATTTGAGGAGAAACTGGAAAAGAAGGTAATCTTGCAGGAACATAGATGTGAAAATCTCAAAATGTGTGCACAAGAAACTACATGACAAAGCTCATCATTTTATAATATTAGAAAAGATTGCATGGTTGGAATTTGCAATGATGGGAAAATTTAGAGCAATTATATGAGCTTGGAGGGATTAAGCATGATGGAGGTGAAAAATGGAGCAAAAGCAGGCAATCTAGCAAAAAGTAAAATTTTCCCCAGTGTTAGGAAAATTGTGCAAAATAGGTGTAAGGTCACTGAATTTCAACACCATTGCAGGTGGTTTGATGAAAAAAGTTTAACTGCACTGAAAAATAATGCTTATGCAAGTTGAAATAGCAAATGGTTTTTAACTTTTATGTAAATATGCTAAAATTCAACACTTGAGCATTTTGAGTTTGAAAAAAGTGTACAAGGTCGGCAAAATTTGTCAACCATGCAAGTGGTAAAACTTGAAAACATCCTTCCTTTAGTGCTAAGTCGAGGAAAAACACTGACTATACATTATAACATGATATTTTTCATGCACCATCGTCGAAAAACACCACCAATGCATGTGGGGTTGGGTAAATATTCAAGGTTTATGAATAGTCGGGGAAAAATAATGACCCTACACAAGATGGCTAGAACATATGTCAGGGTGGCATAAAACCTCAACATTACATGTAATGACCTTAGCAAAAAATGAGGTCATGTTTCTTGATATTTGAGAGGGATTTTTCACCGTTCCAACATTTTGGTAAGATCGTTAACATATGCAATGTCAAAAAAAAAATCAACATTGTATATCATGGACAAATTGTTAAATGATGGTTTTATTTGATGTCACATTTTATGCTTATAAGTGTAGTCAATGAAAAATATTGACATTGTAGATTATTTGGATCTATAAGGTGCAGGCGGTGAAAATATTCACTTACGCAGATTAATGTATTCTATGTTTAAACATCATTGGTGAAAAAAACACTGAAAATGCATACAAAACCATTAAACCAAGAAAAACCAAAACAAGTTTGATGGGAAATTTCACATGAAAACATGAAGACATGAATGATTTGTTAACTCATATAATCATGTGCATCACAGGGCTTTAAACTCACGATGCACAAAACTAGATGTCTTTAGTATTCTCATGAATGGTAGGGAGTTTAGATTTGTGACTAGGGTTTGCAAACGGGGAATATAAAAATGAAAATAAAAACTTTGTACAAAGCAAAAAAAGATTCAAAAACCCTAAAATAATGAAAACGAATACTTTACAAATGGAAAAAATAACTAATCAACCCTAGACATTTGAAATGAAAAGAGAAAGATAAAAATGAGGCATACCTGGAGAAAAAGTGAAGGTCCAAAACCCTAACGTGAATAACTAAGAAATCCGCTTTCAAATCCATACTTAAATGAACAAAAAATCTTCAATCGAGCTTGTGGAGAACAATATGGAAACAAACAATTGGAATGGAAAAACAAAGAAATTAAAAGTAACTTAAAATATTGATTTAAAAGCCTATTAAGACCAGCACTAATTGTAACTCGTGTGAGCTCTAGTTGTAAAGTTGGGAAAATTCAATGCCCACACAAACTTGATAGGTTATGATATGTAGGGTCAGTGAATTTCACTACCTTGCATTCTTATTTTCATTTTTGCATAAGGCTTGCAAGGGTGCTGAAATTTAGCACTCCTACAAGAGTGCAAAATTCCTAACTCTGAAAATTGAAACTTCACAAGTTTTGGACCATTTTGTGAATTTCAACAAAACAAAAAAGGTTAATACTTAGAATGATTTCCAAGGCTAGAGGACCAGGCATGAAGGAAAACACATTTCACCTCATTTTGCATGCTTAGAGTGTGTGGGATATGAAATGGAAAATTTTTATAGGGGTTATCCCACAAATTGAGTGTAGTTGAGTTTGAGGATAACGTAGAGATAGAGAATTCTACCACAAAGGGTAAAAATCCACTACAGAAAAAAGTAGGAGAACTATTAACAGAGTATGAGGATATCATATCAAAGAATGTACTAGATGGACTACCACCAATCCGAAACATCACTCATCATATAGATCTAATACCGAGAGCAAGTTTACCTAACAAAGCAACACATAAGATGACACCTGTAGAAAATATGGAACAAAAGAAACAAATACAAGAGTTGTTAAAGGATTGATTAGAGAGATCTTAAGCCCATGTGTGGTACCTACTATACTGGTAGAAAAGAAATATGGAGAATGGAGAATCTGTACAAACTCAAGAGTAATCAATAGGATCATAGTCAAGTATAGATTCTCATTGCCAAGAATGGATGACATTATGAACTTTTTGAGTGTAGCAAAGTATTTCACAAATTTTCACAAATATTGACCTAAAGAGTGGATATCATCAAATTAGGATAAGAGAAGGGGATGAATGGAATATTTAATTCAAGACTAATGAAGGATTGTATGAGTGGTTAGTGATTTCTTTTGGATTGACCAATGCACCTAGCACTTTCATGAGGTTGATAATGAATTTCTAAAGCAATTCTTGGGTAAGTTTATTATTGATTACTTGGATGATATTCTAATTTTTAGTAAGGCTAGAGAAGAAAATTTGCGGCACATAAAACAAGTATTGCAAAGACTGAGAAAGGAGAATTTGTTGATAAACATCAAGAAGTGTAGCTTAATGAAGACAGAGTTAGTATACTTGGGTTTTGTCATTTTTGTTGAAGGATTAAAGATGGACCTTGAGAAGGTTAGAGAAATTATTGAGTGGCCAACAATGATGAACATTGGAGAGGTAAGATAATTTCATGGGTTGGAGATCTTTTACCATAAATTCATTAGGAGCTTTAGTAGCATTTGCACACCCATGAAAGAAAAAATGAGAGGAGAGAAAAAAGAATTTAAGTGGACATCTGGAGCACAAAGAAGTTTTGAATTGCTGAAGTAAAAGGCAACAAAGCAACCAATGTTAGCATTGCTTGATTTTGATCAAGCATTTCAAGTTGATTGTGATGCCAGTAGAAATGAAATAGGAGTAATGTTGAGTCAAGAAGGAAGAACTATACCTTATTTCAGTGAGAATTTGAATTATGCTAGAAGGAGATATTCAGTTTATGATCAAGAATTATGTCATAATTCAAGCGCTAAAGAAGTGGAGACATTATTTATTGCCTAAGGATTTTGTGTTGTATATCAATCATCAAGGTTTGTAGTATTTGAATAGTCAGGGTAAGTTGAACAAGAGACATATGAGATGGGTTGAATTCTTGTAGAGTTATACATTTGTGTGAAGCATAAGAGTGGAAATTCAAACAATGTTGTAGATGCATTGAGCATGAGAAGGAATATGTTGACAAGAATGAAGGTAGAAGTATTAGGATTTGAAAAACTGAAGCATATGTATGAAGATGATCCAAATTTTTTTGAAGCATGGAAGTCATGTAAGGAACCAGTAGTGACAGATAGGAGTCAATGGCTAGATTATTTCATTCAAGAAGATATGTTTTCAAGGGAAATTGGTTGTGTATTCCAAGGAGTTCAATGAGGGATAATTTTCTCAAGGAGCAGCATAGTGGAGGACTAGTAGTACATTTTGGAGTGGTTAAGATGGTAGCTTTGTTGAATGAACACTATTTTTGGCTACAAATATATAATTATATTAGGAAGTATGTTCAAAGTTGCATAATTTGTCAAGTAGAAAAAGGGACTAGTCAGAATACTAGATTGTACAAGCCTTTGATAGTACTAGAGAGACCTTGGGAAGATAAGTATGGATTTCATATAAGGACTACCATGAACACATAGAGGATATGATTCTATAATGGTAGTAGTGGATAGATTTTCTAAGATGGAACATTTTATTCCTTGCAAGAAAAATAATGATTGTGTGCATGTTGTTGACCTAGTTTTCAAGGAGACTGTGAGATTGCATGGATTAATAAAAAGTATAGTTTCAAATAGGGACATCAAGTTCATTGGATATTTTTGGAGGACATTATGGAAAAAGATGAAGATAGGCCTGAAGTTCAATTCAACATATCACCCATAAATAGATGGACAAATAGAGGTAGTAAACATGAGATTGGGTAACCTATTGAGATGTTTGGTTAATTGGGATATAGTTCTACCGCAAGCAGAGTTTGCATACAATAATTCAGTAAGATGAAATACAAGGAAGACACCATTTGAGATTGTGATAGAGATACATCCTAGAGGAGTTGTGGAGCTCAAAGACATCAATATGGAGAACAAGAGAAGTGCAGAAGAAAAGTTTGCAAGATTCATGGAAACATTGTATAGTCAAATCTAGAAGCTCTTGGAGGATATGAATAGTAAGTATAAGGAGTAGGCAGATGAGAAAAGGAGACATAAGGAATTTGTTGTTAGAGATGAAGTTATGGTATATCTCCAAAAGGAAAGGTTTTTGGTAGGAACATACAATAAGCTAAGATGAGAAAGTTTGGACCATGTAAGATTCTTAGGAATTTTGATTCAAGGAATGCATATGAAGTGGAGTTACCAGAGGCACTTGGTATATCACCTATTTTCAATTTTGCAAAAATCTATGAGTATTATGAAGGATAATCAAGTGGCAGTAACAAAGAATTGGAATTGGAAGAGAAGTTATCATATCAACCACCAAAGTAGATTGAGTAGATCTTGGACACCAAAATTGGAAGGAGCATAAGAAAAAATCAATACAAGGAGTGTTAAAGTGGAAAGGTAGACTGGTGGAGGATTCATCATGGATTTCTCAAGTTGAGGTGGACCATTTTGGTTTTCCTCTATCCCCTAAAAAGTGAGGGAATCACTTTTCTTCAAACCCTAGGTGTCTGATGCAGGAGCATCCCTAGTTGTAAAGCAAATCTATATCAACCAAAAAACATTTATTTTCTTGCATTTCAATCCATAGTTGTCTCAACAATTTCTTTCACATTTTATCACTATATCATTTCTTAGCTCACAGAGCAAGATATAGTATATAAACGAGGTTATATTCATCATATTTAGATTTAAGGAGATTTGCATTTGTTTTAAAAAATTTATCGCTCTTAGAATTTTACTATCAATTCTTTGGAAAAGTATTTAGGGCCAACATAGTCCAAAATTGTTGTGCAAACCTTTTTTAGAGCATGTGGAGCTTAATAGAATATCATATAAGGCTTTTAGGTCCAAGGGGAACTTTCTTGGAGATCCACAGTTTATTTCATTTACTAATGGGGCTATCTTTTCATGTTTGAGGCCAACCTACACATTTGATCTTACATTGGTATTTTTAAACCCTTAAGGCTAACACAAATCATAATTAGAGCTTGAAATTCATATTTAAGATCATTTGTAATTCATTGGAAATTAGTTAATCAAGTAGATCATTAGTGTTAGTTCACAATTCAATCCAACCTACTAGTCTATGGAATGGAATAAGTCCTTGTGCCAATTGTAATATATGTAATGCCCTTGTGACAGGCCTGTGAGCCCTAGTTATTATGCATATGAGGCATATGATGCATTTAAGACTGGAATTTATTGAATCAATGATAATTCATGTTTGT
>VDFB02058242.1:488042100-488365125 GCA_007258455.2 Sequoia sempervirens | reverse complement strand
CATATTGAAATCCCCACATAATAACCAGGTAGCAACTACCAATGAATCAACAATCCAATGCCAAAACAAAGCATGCTCCATGACATCACTAGAAGCATAAACATTAATAATCCCAAAGGAATGATTATCAATGTTAACAAGAATCCAGACAAGCCGAGGAGTGGGATCAAACCCATGGTCGACCACACAAGAATGCCACTGTGGGGACAAAAGGGTGACAACTCCACTATGCCCAACCTCATGCGGTGTGTAAAACATTTTACTGGCCGGCCAAATAGAACGACAAGCCAAAGCCAACAAAAATCTAGAAATTTTAACCTCTTGGAGACAAAGCACTTTAATACCAGAATATTTTCATAAAGTATCCCTAAAAAAATACTTTCTGGAGAGGTCTATCAGACCTCGAACATTCCATGAGAGGAAATTCATGAATGAAACTCCTCCATATTGTTGGAGTCTGGTTCCTCTTCATTCAAGGAAGAGAAATGATTCTGTAGAAACTTTGGCAGGATTGACCCAATTTGAATAGGAGAGGAAAATCTCCACTTTTCTTGCATATATTCACCCTCTTCACACAATGGAGATGAACTGCAAGACTGCCGTTGAGCTCTCAATATGGGATGAGAAATTCTTGGTTGAGAAATCATAATGACAATAGGTTGAGGCATTGTCTTTGCCCTAGGCTGTACAGACACATTGTTAGCTCCAATAGGAGTGCCCATCCCCTTCCCTGAAGGGTTTGAAATGACCTATGATGGTTCAAAGGCCTTAGAGGCCAACCCAAAACCAGTTGACTTATTTTTCTGATTTGTAACCGTGGTCCATTTTGCCTTTGGTTTGGTAGTAGAAGGCTCTGCTTGATGAGGCTTTTCAGTATCTCATGGCGGAGAAGGTGTAAGAAGAACTGCCAAAGGGCAGTCCTTAATCTTGTGGTCTTCCAACTGACACCTATAGCATGTGTTGGGAAGATAAAAATAAGTGACTTTCTAGGTATGCCAAAGAGCTCCAATTTGAATATTAATGGATTCTTTCAAATCCTTGGAGAGGTCTATTTCCACACAAACCTGTTTTTGGGGCCGGGCCTTAAAAAACCTATCAGACTCAACACAAATGACCCTCCCCAATGAGGATGCAATATGATTCAAAAAAGGTATGCAAGACAAAGGTAAACCAGAGAATTCAATCCAAACCCGGACCTGCAACTTAGTGTCATCTGAGACAACAAAATCTTGGGTCCATGCCTAGAAAACTAGCAAGGATGACCTGACATACCAAGGATCGTGGGTAAGATAGCTTGGACATGATTGAATTTCGCAAAGCAGAACAAAAAAAACCCTTGGTTAAATTTTGGACCATATCAAGGCAGACTCCATGTGGGACCTTAGCCTTGTTGACCCATTCTTTAAGCACATTTTTGGGGGGAGTCCTCCCAACAAAATAACCCACAAGGGTGTGTTGCTCAAGCCATTGGCAAGCAGAATCAAAATCTATTAATGGAAAAATCACATCAGCTAGGGATTCAGAGTTCTTACCTCGTGAAAGACTTTCAAAACAAATTTTTGGGGACGTTTGTTTGAAGGAGGAGCCATTGAGCAACGTCAACAAACTGCTAACACTAGCATGAATTGTTGGGTTAGAGCCGGTTGAAGGCATATTAAAAGACAAAAAACATAGTAAATGTGGTCGGAAACACAAGAAAAGAGGGGTTTCCTATGCAGAATGTGCAGTATGATGTAAGAGGGGCCAAGGATGACTGCAAAAACCACAAAACCCTAGTAGAGCTCATACCTAATTAAATAATTTTATTATTTAAGTGAATTTTTCTTTAAATAATATTTAATTATTTTCCATTTCAATATCCATTTTCCTCTCATAATTAAATAATTTTATTATTTAATTATTCCCCTTTCTTAGGTCCCATTTTCTTCGAATAATTAAATAAAAGATTATTTAATTATTTCCACCTTTCCTCTCCCATAATTAAATAATTTTAACAATTATTTAATTACCTAACACTCCTCTCTCATTTAATTTTCCCACCTTTCTTCCTCAATGTTGACTACTAAAATCAAATACCTTTATTTAATTTTAGCTCCTTTATCCATGTCTTTTCTCTCATTAATCCTCCACCTTTGATTAAATTAATTTCAATTTAATTTCCACCCTTGATTTCTTTCAAGCAAAGCATATAAATAAATCTCTCATCTAAGCCATTTAGAGAACACATATCATTATCTCACCTACATTCTACCATTTTCATTCTAGCACTCTTATCTATCACATCTCTACCATTTTCTATCTAGACCTCAAGCATACATTCATCTATCTTATCAAGATTCATACCATATCATATCAAGATCAAGATCAAGGCAATATCAAGGTTATGCAATCAAAGTCCAAGGGAAACAACCATATCAAGAGTCCATGTTCAAGGTGACTTTGTTTCATTTCATGAATGCATTATTTACTAGCTCTTATACACAATTGAGGTTTGATGGTGAATGTGGATTGGATGTAATCAAAGTATGAGGGCAACAACCATATCAAGAGTCCATGTTCAAGGAGATTTTGTTTCATTTCATGCATGCATTATCTTCTAACTCGTATACACAATTGAGGTTTAATGGTGAATGTGGATTGGATGCAATCAAAGTTTGAGGGAAACAACCATATCAAGAGTCCATGTTCAATTCGACTTTGTTTCATTTCATGCATGCATTATCTTCTAGCTCTTATACACAATTGAGGTTTGATGGTGAATGTGGATTGGATGCAATCAAAGTATGAGGGCAACAACCATATCAAGAGTCCATGTTCAAGGTGACTTTGTTTCATTTCATGCATGCATTATCTTCTAACTCATATACACAATTGAGGTTTGATGGTGAATGTGGGTTGGGTGCAATCAAAGTCTAAGGGCAACAACCATATCAAGAGTCCATGTTCATGGTGACTTTGTTTCATTTCATGCATGCATTATCTTCTAGCTCTTATACACAATTGAGGTTTGATTTGATGGTGAATGTGGATTGGATGCAATCAAAGTATGAGGGCAACAACCATATCAAGAGTCCATGTTCAAGGTGACTTTGTTTCATTTCATGCATGCATTATCTTCTAGCTTTTATACACAATTGAGGTTTGATGGTGAATGTGGATTGGATCTAGTGCTTCCTTTGTTATATCTTTTCTGCATCATACAGATTTATAGTGGCTAATAACCAAAATTAAAAATCTAATATGTTGTGATATTGTTAAATGTAGTAATGATAGTGCTAGGTGCTATAATTGAACTCCTAATTAAAGTAAAAATAATGAAAGATGTAACTAATTTTCTTGTGTAACAAAAAAAGAAAGGCACCAAACAATTATATAGAAAAGCAATCTCTAATTATCTTTATCTATTAGACTTTAAAACTAATCTTTTGAGAAGTTAAAATTTGAAGTATAGAATAAAAGTAATCTCATGGGTTGGTAAATTAAACAGAGTTATTGCTAATAATCTTATAATATTACAAATAATAATTTAGAGATAAAATTTGTCATAAATTTATTTTATGAAGATCTCTTCCATTTTTCTTTACATTTAAAGATATGTCAAAAGACAAATCTAACTGATTTACAAAATAAATTGATCTACTAAATCTTATTTTACCACTTTCCAAAATAATTATTGACACTTATTAATAAATATTTTATTATAACATCAATAATAATAAAAATTGATTTAAAAAAAAAAAAAACTTTATATAATATTAATATTAATATTCAAAATTTAAAATACAAAATAACTTTGAAACTGAATATTAAAAATTACAAAATACAGACAACCTTATAAATAAATTAGTTAATACATATTAATTTTAATTATGATATAAAATAGAATTACTAGGCATTAAATAACAAATGAAATTACTAGATTTTAATAACCTATCAGTTATCTTGAAAGAAGACTAGGCCTAAACAATAGTAATCCCTGTTCTTGAGATTTAGCAGAGTTCAACTCCTGACAGACAAATTCTACGACAGAAGAATGTTCAAGCCTTAGGCCTGCTTTCCAACGGTTGGTTCGGTTCTATTATCTGGGTCAAAGACAGGAAAATGAAGAAGATTTTACTCCTTTCTGTTTAACCATTCATTTGGGAAAAAAATTTAAAAAGACAAAAATATGGGTGATGATGTTGAGAAATGAGAACAATTCTTGAGTAAATGAAATGTGACATTGTTATTGTCCGTTGAATTAACTTGTGGTAGGGGAGAGGGGTGTAGGACTTTTGTTTTTTTTCAATGTGAACTGGTATCTTACCTATTGTTAGAAAAGACAAAAAGTGCAGGTGAGATTGTTGATAGATGTAACATTTGTATTGACATTAATGATGTTGAAATAATTTTCATGTGTGAACAAGTGTAAAATTGTCAATTGATGATATTTGAATAAAGTGTAAAATTATTAATTGATTGAATGTGTTCAAATGAAATATAAATTGTTGGGGAGACTAGACCTTGTGACCTCTTGCCTGCAACAGGATGCTTTAGCAAATCGAGCGAAGCCCCCCGCCGCAAATGAAGTGCAGAGTTATCAATTGATTGATTAACTTGTTAAACTACAAAATTGTCAACTGTTTACTCCTTTCAGTGTAACCACTCATTTATAGATACGCGTTAAATTGTCAATTGATTTCTTGACTTAGAACAAGTAAAACAGTGAAATTATTTCATCTTTTGTTAAATCAACTGCAAACAAATATGTTAAAAAACTAGACTTTATCCTTAAAATTGTAAATACTTTGTTGAAATTTCTATTACAAGTAAAACATAGTACAAAATTATGGGTGGCAATATTAATACATGATGTTAAAAGAATGTTAAAATGAAAATGAAGTGTAAAATTGTCAAATGATTAATCGACTCCTTGAATTTGATTTTTGACTTTTGACTTTAATTTTGAGCCAAATAAAACTGTAATATTACTGCATCAAATTTACACTTAAAATTAAAAATGCTTTCTTCAAATTTCTATTAAACCATTGATCTTCTAACAAATTCATTTACCTATTACTCAAGTAAAATTACTGTCAATAGTGGCTTGGTGTGATGGTTAAGTTCTGTTGTTATTCTTGCCATCAAGGTTCAAAGTCCATTGAGATGTAATTGTTGAGAATTTATAGTGGGGATGCAGTCCCCCATTTGTCCCTCTTAATAAAAATAAAAGATTATTAAAAATAGAGAAATCTTTGGGTAAGTAGGAGGTATTTTCCACAATGTGTCAAATTATGATATTGCTATCAGAATTCAACCGTATAATTTTTCAAGTCAAATTTATGACCCATGTCATAATAGGGGAATCTTTGGTTTCACATTACCTTGCTGCCATATTAATGTACAGGAGCTTCAACAAATAAGTAATTTCTTGTTTCTCTTTATATAGAGAGGACTCTCTATATCCTTAAGTACTACAGCACAAAATCATGGCCAACTCCTTTGGGCTTTTGAGTTCGAGGGGCTTTCTATGGATGCAGCTGGGAATTTTTGTATGGCAGGCCATAAGACCAACTGCTACAATGAGATTACCATGGGCTTTACTAAGCACAGGTATCTATAAGATTTTCTCAAAGAAAAAATTTCGCAATGATTATTTTGTGTTGTTATCAACAGATTTGGAAGACACAGCTGATGCAAACCAGTTCTTGGTAGAAAACAAAATTAAGATTAATGAGGCTCCCTTAGGTGATTCATCTGTTATTGTCTTCCAGTATAACAAAACTCATTACATATGTGACAGTCAAAAGGCAAGCCAGGTAAGATTGTTGATTGCTGCTGAGCTTAATGGTGTGCCTATTGTTAAAGAGTATAAAGTTGTAAATGGTTTCATGGGTGTGTTGAATTTGTGCTCAGCTGATGAAGCCATAAGATTGTGTTTGCCAAGTAAAAGGTTTAGATTGTCCTTCAGGAAAACATTTACCTTCTGTTTGATAGAACACATGCCACTTATTGTCGACAATTACTGGCTATCAAAAGTGTTAAGTGGTATCCCCTTGTATTTGAATGCTAATGGTGATGAAAAACTGTCATCAATATTGACATTAGTATTAATCATTCTGGACTTCACTTACAACATTTGGGTTCCATTACTAGATAAGGTATATCTGATCACTGTCAGATGTGTACAGTTATTACTGTCAACTCTTGGTCCAAATCTAAGGTTTATGTTGTTTTACTTGCTGAGCAACTTTGACAACACATATTTGCCCTGCTCAATCGGTGATTTTAAGGTCAAGATCAGGAAGACTGGAGCATTCTATACAACTGACAACACTATCTTAAATTGTCCAGTTAAGTGGATAAGTAAGGTAAGATTTGATGATATTGATATAAGCAGAGATCATTTTGAGTTACAGGCAAGTGCTTTCAGGGGGCAGCTAACTATATTACAGCGCAGAAATAATTTTGTAGAATTTGAACTAAGGCTGCCGGATATTCTGTTTAATCTTGTAAAGATCAGGTATACAATGAGCGTGCATAACTTTCAGACATACATTGGGTGCTGGAAGTTCCTAAAGGGAGGTGATATTGGTTTGGTTCAAACTGTTGATAAGGGCATTATAAACAACATGCATTTATTTCGGCCTGAGGACTTCAGCAACCTCTTTTGGGGCAGTGATATCCACGTCTATAAAGTTGATATTGCTGAAGCCTATCATTTTATGATTGCTGGAGAAAATGAGAAAAAATTTATTCCTTGGCCTGGTTTTAAGCTTTAGGAAGGTTTTGTTTTGGTCTTTCTCCAATATATATTCCCTTTTTAAATTCTTCTATTTTATTTCCTGTTTTCGGTTTGATCATGTTCGATGTAAAATCTTAAAGGAATGTTCAGATCAGCATTACTATATAATGATTCCTTTTCTATTAGTCCCATGTGGACTAACTATAGTCTTGTGTTTGATTTTTTACTGTAATTTTCACTTGGCATGATTAAATGAACAAGAATTAATTAATAATTTATCGTAATCTTCTAAGATTTTATTTATTTTTTATTTTTAAAAACATAAAGCTAGTAATTGTATCTTGGTGTGCAATGGGTATGCCAAAGAGTTGTGGAAGGTCCATTAGAAAAAAATTTGATCCATATTTTGCAATTTGTGGTGTACATGTGGTCAATTGGTAGAGATATAAGGGTAGGTAGTGAGATAGAGAGTGAGAGGTAGAGATAGAGAGAAATAGAGGAATAGGGAGATAAAGAGATATAAGATATAGAGAGGGGAAGAGTGTAAGAGGTAGAGAGACAGAAACACAGAGTAGAGATAGAGATATAAAGGGGGAGATAGAGAGAGGGAGAGAGACTTAGAAATATATGAGAAGAGAAAGGGATAGAGTGACTACCTTTCTCCCCTTTCAAGAAAAGGATGTTGTGGAATGTTACAATCAGGCAAGTGCCTGTGTCTGCTATTCTTAGTTAACAAGGAGAATGCAACATTTATGTATATTGTCCTCACTTATCTCTGCCATATTTTCACTGCACCAACAATCTTTCTTATGCCATTAGACATGAGAGCTACGTCTGCAGATTCCATGGCTATCGCAGAGCCTTCCACACCCTTCCACACCCATAGCTATCCCCACATCTGCTGCTGCTAATGCTGACACATCATTGATTCCATTGCCCACCATGGCAGTCATGCCTTCTGCTTTAGCTCTCTAATAAATCTCAGCTTGTCTTCTGGAAGTAATTGGGCATGAACTTCAATTTCTCCTACTTGTACACCATTACCAGGGCTCCTCTATTAAAAATGTTGTGATAGCCATTTAAGGCATGTACCTCTTTTTCAACTTCTGCAGCAAAAACAACAGTATCCTTTGAGCATGATTGCTCTGATTCCTAATTTATGAAATTAGTAAGAAACCAAAAAAAAATTAAGCCATGAAAATGGAACACAAATAAGAACAAACAAATCACCAAACCAAAAAATGGAAAATAAACTACAAAAACTGAATGAATCCTAAAAGAAAAAATTATTAACAGCTAACCTTAAATTTGTTAACTGCTTTTGATGCTTGTGGCCGGATGCGGTCTGCCACACTAAATACTCCTACAAATTTTGTATCTACTACTACATATGCTACTATGAAGCATTCCATATTCCACATGTCTATTACATTTATAATCCACCATTGGAAAAATGTTAGCAGTCTGAAAGTTGTAATAAGAAGAATAATTACTGTTGCAAGCACCAATTTTATCTTCACCCCAACAAAGCGAGTTTCAAATGGTTGTTGCCAATGTAAATTTTATGGACAACAATTAACCACAGATGCCTTCTCCTTGCAATATATTGAAATCTTTCACCTCTGCAGAGGGCTCAATGCCTTGTTGGCTACAATATGCTACCACTGCCATGTCCATAGGATGTGCTGATTTACCCTTCAAGCTTGATATCCTGTATTTATGTATGCATTTCCTTTATTACCTTATCTATGGATATATATGAATAGATCCAAACAGAATGTTTCTTAAAACCTATGGTAGAAATTTTTACGTACCAATGCAACAAATTCTGTCTATTTCTGGCCTCTGAATCCACAAACTTGATGTCCATCGTTTGAAATTGTCTTATCAAAGGCCACAACTTTGAGCTTTCCCAAGGCTTCTAGAAACCCTCCACCTTTGATGCGAAGGCTGAGCCTTGCAGCAGTGGCCGAGCCACAAGCAGTAGCAACAGGGTTGGAGATGACAAGAGCTCATGAGCAAGCAAATATAGAAGGACAAGCGCTTTGTATATGTATTCATGAGCATCCAACGACCGCTTGATAAATGGAATTATTGCTCCTGCTATTGCCAGGAATACAACCATTGAAATATATACAGTAAAGATGGTTATTTTCCATGTACAAACTAAGGCACAACCTAATAAAGATCGTTATTTCGACAAACCAACAAGGATATTTTCCATAGACCGGATTTCTGTAACTAAGACCTAACTATGACTGCTCGATATACTGGGGATTCTATTGCTATAGCTACCAGTCCCTCCATGCTCTAGGATGTGGCTTGGTTTCTTCAACAAAGGATATAATTAAAACTTGATGAAAGTTCAACTCGCTTTTAAACACAGCATACTTGGGGTATAGTACTTGGCAAATCGGTGTAAAAACTACTATGTACAGGACTGTTGGTTTCGGGCTTCCTCAACAAAGTTCACCATCTTTGCCACTCTAGAGTCCTCTGCCTTGGCTACAGTCCTTACACTTAAATACTCTGCATTTCTTAGTAGTTTATGACATATCCTTTGCAGATAATATCCATACTAATTATTCAGGTAACTTAAGGTTACCCGTAAGATTGATTCGTGGTACCACCCCACACCGCCTTACCCACTTCTTTTTCCACAGACACGGATTCACCTATCAAGCTTCTTTCATGTACATAACTTGTACCAGATATCACAAGGCCATCTAGAGGAATGGCGATCACAGCCAAAAGGGTTTTAATTTCCACAGGCTTAATAGGCACTTTTTCCCCTGTTTCCTTGACCACAGCAATTTGAGGTACTAGATTCATCATAGCCGATATAGCCATTCGGGTCTAAAAAGAAACTCAGATATTTAACCCTAAATCTTTAAATTGAGAGAAGTTCGCTGAAACAAATGCAAATGCAAACAAAAATATGCTAACCTTGTTGCCAGATCTAGATTCAAGCCATTTAAAAAACTCAAACAATCTGCTTAAGGGTAGAATACCTCTTGAATTAGGTAATCTCAAATTGAGTGTCTTGAATGTGTTCGCCAACAGTTTGCCTGGCTCTGTTCCTGATGATTTCAATAATTTTACCTATGAGCACAACTTTCTTGAGAATCCAGGCCTGTGTGGAGGTGGACCTGGCAATTGACCTAGTTGGGAAGTAATGGATCCCCTGATTTGGTTGTTTGCAAGGTTAAGCTTTGATAGATATGGCAATTAAATTGCATTTATAACCCCTGATTTGTAAGCTTTGATAGAGACAACATAGCGAGCGAGGAAAGTTAAGCAAGTTTCGCAAGAATGGACCCTGACAATTTTTTGCCACTAGCCACTAAAATAGTGAGATTCCGTAGTTCTCCAACTTCAGGAGGAATGCTTCCATTGAACTGATTGTGAGCTATGTTCAATCTTACCGGATTAGGTGCTTTGCTGACTTGATCAGGAATTTGGCCATGGAAAGAATTCTTTGTGAGTACTATTTCTTGAAGAAGTGGAGAACTCCATAAGCCGGAGGAAACCTTTCCGCTGAGCAGATTAAACTGGACTTCGACATTGGAGAGACTTGGGAAACTACTAGAGAGAGGCTTGGGTAGTTTTGCAGAAATTCAGGGAGACTGCCGTTGAAATTATTTGAAAAAACAATGAACCCATCTAGTACTTTGCCTCCACAAACGTTTTGAGGAAGAGGACCTGATAATTTATTGTTCGACACATCAATCTCCTACAGTCTGGAATTCATCCCTATTTCCGGTGGGACTTTTCCTATAAGCTTGTTGTCATAAAGCTTAACATGAACCAGCTGAGAAAGCTTATCTATTCCAGAAGTTATAGACCCAAAGACCTATTTATGATGAAGAGAGTATCTCCAGGTTTTGGCGAATTAAAACTGTAAAAAATTAAACGGTCCGGATGAAAATCATCATCTTGCATCCTCTCTGGAACAACTTGCACCTTGGATGGCATAATTAAAATTAAAGTTAATTCATTTCATCAAGGATTGGTTAATTTTTATTTTATTTTTATGTGGAAATGTTTTAAATAAAATTTTGAAAGTATGTTAACTAGCATATCTATATTTAAAAAATATATCTAAGTACTCCGAGAGATATCCTTCTCAAGGCGCCTATTCCACCTATGTGTAGTAAATTGATTAAAAGACAACATTATTTTAACTATCTAAACAACATTATTTTAAATTGGATGATGTTTGAGTTTCTTAAATTGGGAGTTCATTAATTAAGAGTTAATTTATCTTACTTTAGAGTTGTTTAAGAATTATTTCACTTTATTTGATTTATTCACCATAATTGTCACTTTAATTGTGCTAGGTAGACCTTTAGTTTTTCTTCACACTTTTTCCATGATTTTACAATGTGTCATTGTTCTTGATAAAAAAAAAATTATTGAAAAAAAATATATTAATAGTAAAAAATTAATGTACAAAAGGCTCTTTCAAAATAATAATCATGAAAGGAGACACATAGTTAACAACATCAACATAAATTAGCAGTACATAGCTGCAAGAGACAAACTAGTTGTAGCTTATAAATTACAAAATGATCAGATTTCTCCAAGAGTACATAAAACTTGCTCCTTAGTAACAGTTTTCGTAGATGAAAGAAGGGATTGTTGGTGTTTCTTAGCAATCTCTGTCAACTAGGACTGCACATGAGCTATTTGGATCTCGAGTTTTGAGTTGAAGCTGAATTTATCTTTCAATGTTCTGACAAGTATTAACTGCTGCAAAATAATGCAAGAAAATAAGCCATGCATAGTAACATCCTTAGCTTGGAATGCATTAGAGAAAACAACTTTACATCAAAGCTTCCAAATATACTAAAGTATACATTGACGAAAAGATTCTGAAACTATATTTTTTGAACAATGTAGCTCCAATAGTGCTAATTTCCATCTTAAATTTCTGTTAAATATAGCTGGAATCTCAACCAAATTGTTTGCCAAATTTCCTGAGTATACTTGCACATCCAAAAAACATGTTTAATGGTTTCAAGCTTGTGGAAAAATGAACATTTGAAAGAGCGGGAAGGGAGAAAAGTAAGACGTTCTCCCACGAAAATTTTATAGTAGATAATCCTCCAAGCAAGAAATTGTGTTTTTGCAAGGCTCAAACTGAACCATTTAGATTCACTCCAATTCACTCGCCATTTTAGATTTAACCTTGGTTGCATTTGGATTGGAGGAAGAAGCTTAGTGTAGATTAATTTCAGAGGGAAGTTAGCTATATTAAAACCTTGAAGCTACCTCCAATCTTTAAAGAAGCTACATGAAATGGGAGTAGAAATTTTCAATTGAAGATCAAGAGGGAAAATTTCTTGCACCTTGTGGATTTCATTGATTAAAGCATTAGACAAATTGAAATCGTGTTTGAGTTGGAAATCATTTTTCCAAGTAAGAGATGAGAACTCCCAAACATCCTTGAACTCAATGATGCCTTTTTTGAATAAAGTCTTGATATGTAAATGAGAATTAATGGCAAGGGGCTGATCATCTAAGCAAATCAATCTACTCCACCAAATAGATGAAGAAGAGAAGCTCATCCCATTACTAAGGTCTTGACCATTCCATTCAAGAAGAAGAGACACTTTTTTCCACACTCTCCATATGCTTAGAAATTGTCTAGAACCTTGAGGTTTAAAATACTTAGCCATAAGGATTTTATCTTTCCACCCCACCTCTCTCCAAGAATTGAAAGCTTTGGTTGTAGCTATTTTGTGTCTAATCAGAGATTTTCGTGGGGCTGTTCCATGTAAAGATCTAGTAATCCATTTGGCTATGAGGCAAATCCCTAGAGTAAGAGTATCAATCACTCCTAGATCCCCTTTATTCTTTGGTTGAATACAATACAACCATGAAGCAACTAGATGGCATTTTTTGTTATTCCATTTCCCCCAAAGAAACCCTCTAATTAATCGGGTTAATTGATTATAGCTGCTTTTTGAAGGAAGCCAACATGATGAAATGTAAACATGACTGGCTATGAGGATTTTGTTTGCAATTTGTATGTACCCATCTATAGAGAGCAATTTATTTGACCATAGTTCAAGCTTTCTTTCTAATTTTTGTATGAACCATTTCCACATTTAAGATAATGAGACTCCTATCCAAATAGGGATGCCAAGGTATCTTGAAATAACACCATGGTTGTTGAATTTCCATTGTAAGGGTATCCAAGGATGAGGCTGATTAGACAAAGTCATCCAAAATTCTGTTTCGTTAAGAGATAAAAGTGATCCAATAGTTGAGCAAAATGGATCCAAAACTTCAAGGGTGTTATTAAGCTCTTCTTGAGAGTTTTGAATGAATAAAATGCTATCATCAGCAAAATGAGAGTTAAGAGCAACATCATTACCAGGTAAGGAAATACTATGGATGAGGTTTTTCTTTTTTGCATGACTTAAAAGGTACCCAAGATCATCAACAGTGAGGACATAGAGGAAGGGAGCTAAGGGACGACCTTGCCTTATTGATCTACGCAGATGAAAATTTTGGGAGATGGACCCATTAGTGGCTAGGCAAGCATTAACATCAACGAAGAGAAGTTTAATGTGGTCAATGAGCTTGGGGCCAAAGCCTAACCATTTCAACATTTTTAATATGAACTACCACCTAATCCTATCATAAGCTTTGTCAAAATCTAATTTGATGAGGAGACAATTTTGACCAGTTTGTTGAGCCCATTCCACCGTTTCCCATGCTAGAATTAAGTTGTAAAGAATGAATCTTCCCCCGATAAAACCAATTTGCTCGGGCCTTACAATTTCTTGTACTGTATGTTTAATTCTCTTAGCAATAGGGTGAAAGCACAAACCTGTGTCACAGTTTTGGCCAAATAAAATAATTCAGGCGACTTATTTTCGGCCGACCAGTTTTCGACCGATAGGGTTTCGGCCAAATCCACGAGGTAGCCACATGGCGCCTACGTGGCTGAAACTTGTCGGTCGAGTCACTTTCGGCCGAAACGTTATCGGCCAAAAAAAGCCGACACGACGCACATCTTGAGAGACCTATTCGGTCGAGTGTGTTTCGGCTGAAACTTTATCGATCGGAAGGGTATCAACCGAAAAGCCTTAATAAAATCTCAAAAAAAAAAACCAAGCCCACTATTGCAATGCTCGGGCGAAAGTGTTGAGGGCGAGAGCTTGTCGGCCGATCACCAGCAACAGGGACGACATTTTAATAGGTTCCATTCATGGAATTCGCTGCAGTGTTTGATTTCTCTTCTCGTTTCTGTTTATTTTGAGAAATTTGTGATATATCGTTTGTTAGGGTTTGATTGAAATGGGAAAATCAGGTCATGGCCATGATTGTTGAGACAGCTATAGGATGTTAAACCTCCTATAGCGTAAGACAAATACAATGGCCATGATGGTTGAGACAACTATAAAATCTGAGGACCTATAGGATGTTAAACCTCATGGAAATAATTAAAACTACTTCATTTCATTTCTTATGATAAAGCCAAGTGTTCTTACTTCTCTTAGTGTCAATAACTAGTGTAGAATCCTTCATGGCAGTTGTATTTGTCTGACACTCTTATATCAGAGCTTCAAGTCGATACCTCTTATTTGTTTAAGATTTAAGCTCTAGCATGGGGGACCTTGAACTGCAAAAGCCTTACTGGTGTCAGAAAATTTTGTTTCATTTACCTAATTTTTCCCTTCAGCATAGTCTCGTTTCAGACAATTAGGTCTTTGTGGATTGATTTTAAAGGGTAAAGATCTCTTTGTATATTTTTTTCCTCAAGCATGTTATGCTTTCAAAAGAAATTCTTGAGTTTAAGCTTTTGTATTGTTTATACTATGCTCTAAATAGTCGATAGAATGCCTTTTTTAAATCCTGAAGAGTGCAAAGATGATTTTTCTGTTGTTTGGTTCTCCTCTCTTGAACCTAGAAAAGTGTATTACAAATGGCTTTTACTTCATCAAAATCTTCTTGTTGTCAGGTCAATCTTCTTCACCTTTAGTGTCATGCATCTTCATCCTTAAGCTGTTCAACACTTATTTTTTGGCTTGTCACATATTTTTACCTTAATGGCATCTTGAGATCAATTGCCTCAGCTAGCGCCACTTTAGAGGATAGTTACAGAATTTTCTTCCCTTGGAGACCTGACTTTCAGTCGGTTAGTTGCTTTGCTCAATGAAATTTCTTCCTCTAGGCAGTGAAACTTAACATACCCTTCTTTACAAGCATTAATTTGTTATGATAACAATACAGTGTTAAAAAGTTGATAGTTGAGAATGGTCACAATGTTTATCTCAAATATATCTTTTTCCCAAGGATTTATCCATAGCTCAAATATTGTTGCAAAGCTGAACGGTGAAGTTTGTACAGTATGTGATATATACAAACTCCACAAGCTTCATAATGTATTTCTCGCCTAAAACAAATAATGATAACAATAACATGGAACATTTTCACCACAATTCAACAAGATTGCAAAATAAAGAAGTAAGCAAACTTTTTATAATCCGGTATTTTGTCCAAGTCCAGCTCCTCTCCTATCTTTTCTTCACCAGTTCATGGACTCCTCTCTAGGCTATTTTATAGGTTGATGTGATACCAAAACTGGTGCAGATTATCCTCTCCTACACTGGAAGCTTTTACCTACCGCTACAGACGGTACACAATGAACAACATAAAAGATTAAAACTTTCTTATTGTCTAGAATGGAACCACATACATTCTCTTACAAAAGCTATTTCCTTATGCATTCTGGTGTTTATCCACCTGCAAATATAGTCAATAGACACATACTGCTGAAGGTTTACAATTATTGTGGCATCTCTAAAAATGACCAACGACCTGTGAGGTATGTGCTGCTCTTATGAACAACATTCTCTATTCATATTTTATAATTAGACTTAGCCTCGAAACGATCAACGATGTAGTGTTCTGTAGACGAATTTCCTGGACTGCAATTTCCAAATCACTTGAATTTGATTTAATATCTAAAATGTGATTCTTGCCTCAACTATTTTTGCATGAAATTATAATCTGTTGCTAAATGCTTGTTTCCAATGACACATATTTTTTGTATCATAGGCTTTAACCTTGATTGAAGTTTACAAAGATCTTTAACTTCAATGTGTTGCCTGGACTTATATTTTTGATGTAGGGTTAGTTTGTAGTGCGTATAAAATGTCTGACTTAGGGTAGGCTCAATAGATGCATAAAATGTTTTGACTTGGTGTTGTAATTCTGTCGTTGAAATTTGAGAAGATTAAATGAAGTTATAATTGTTGTTTCCTAATTTTGTTAAAACTCTTGCCTTCTAGATTTTGTTGTGAAGCAACCTTAGTTTACCCAATTCCAAGTATCACCTTTCAAAAATTTCTTATAACTATCATTAATTCTTTGTGCAATGTGATGTGAAAAGCAAAAATCTATGGTTTATGCAATAGAGATAATATAGGAGATATTCCATATATTTCCACAATCAAGGAAAGTCTGGAATTTATTACTATTAAATTAGGTTAGCACAATAACAATTAAATTCCTATGAAAATAACAAAGTACAAAGGAAGTGATGTGAAGACAAAAGGGATAGTGTTACCCTATGTCTCCACCTTCCATGATTAACCTCTGTTACACCTCCTAGCTTGCAGTAAATAAAAATGCCCTCAGATTTGTATGAGTAACTATGACAAATGACTAAGCCCTATGCAAGTGTTGAAGGATTTGCAGAAAATAAAATGTCCCTACAATGGACTAAAATGCCTATGACTGTAAGTGACTATGACTATAAGACTAGTAGCATAAATTGAAATCTAAACATGAGAGACTAAGAGTGCAAGAAGTCAAGAGAGCTGAGAGATTGAGATCTCAAATGAGGTCAAAATTGCCCTTTTATAAAAATTTGCAATTTTGAATGTGTGGCCAGGATGAAAAGATGACAGGAACCCTAAGATCAATGCTTAAGATTGAATGTTGATATGTGCATTAGGGTTAGGTCAAAATTAGGGCAACAGGTAAGAATGAAGGGTGGAGATTGAATTATGAAATAATTCAATCAACGGTCGAAATTAAATGAGAAGTCAAAAGTCAAGAATTAAATTGGAGGATAAGGCTGGCACGGACAAAGAGGTTGCTGGAGAAATTAAATAATAAGATTTATTTACTCCAGACAACTAGCAAGCAATTAAATAATAAAGATATTATTTAATTATGGAGGAATGTGATAAAAGAATTATTTTGAAATTAAATAATGATTTTAATTCAAAATTCAAGAGAATGGCTAAATTAAATAAATCAAATTTATTTAATTTTAATGGGAGAAAAAGCTAATGATTAATTAAATAATTAAATGAATTATTTAATTATAGTGGAAAATGGACAGAATTAAATAAATAAGAATTTATTTAATTTTTTAGAAGAAGGGGACTTAATTAGTGATGTAATTAAATAAATAAAATTTATTTAATTAATCAAGAAGACATAAATGGTAAAGGGAAATTAAATAAATTATGAAATTTATTTAATCAAAGGAAGACTTTAGATAATTAGTGATGTATTAAATAAATAAATAATATTTATTTATTTAATAATCAAGGAGGAACAAATGACATGAATTAATTAAATAATTATGAATTATTTGAATTAATAGAAGAGATTATGACTTTAGAAATGAATTAAATAATTAAAAATTATTTAATTATTAAAATGAAAGTCTCGATGTTGAATAATCTAAGAGTTGCAAGCCTAGGACAATTTTATGTGTCTACACCACCCATCTTAGAATTTAGCAAGAATTCATCTTCAAAGCCCTGTCTAAGTTTTTGGTCCTATCTTTGTACACGGATCTTCAATTTCCAATAGCAAGACCTCTAATGTCACTCCATTGATCCCCGGTAACACCTTTGATGTGCAAGCCCTTGCTCTCCAATTGTAATCTCTGTTTGGCCTTGTAGGCTTGGACATTCATCTGCATCTCATCTTTAGTCCTGAAAGTGGAAAATAAAAACCAATAACAAAATCTATTAGAGCTATCTATATGTATGGCATTAAAAAAATTATATTTGTTCTTCTGCTCAATTTAATAGTCTCAACTCACAATAATTAAAGAGAGATCACATTTGGGCATAAATGTAGATTCAAAGGTATGCAATTAATGTCTTCTCAAATCAAGCTTAAAATACAGAAACGTTTTGAGCTACTGCTCATTATAACTACCATGACAGCTCAACTTCTGCTCTTTGAGCTGCTGCTCATTGTAACTACCATGACATTCTCCTAATAGCTCCTTGAAAACCATTCATTCTTACTTCTTCTTACACTTCTGACATGGAGAGGATAGGAAAGCAGGAGTTGTTGGGATTATATTTCCAACAAGTATGACTTATTCTAACACCAAAGACCGCACTCATTAGACTACTTGAGATACTAGCTCTTCCATTTGTTTTCCAATACCACCTATACTTGTAAATGAATTTTAAATCTACATTCCATATGAACTAATCTCTTAAATAAAATGCTAAACTTATCTCCCAAATAAAGCGCCTTTGATAAGTTATGTACATGCACATATATGTGTATGTGCGTATGCATGTAGATGTATTATATATACATATGTGTACATGTGTGCACATATACATATGTATATATAATACAGATCTACATGCATACGCACATACACATATATGTGCATGTACATATACATACATGTACATATATGTGTATGTGCGTATGCATCTAGATGTATTATATATACATATGTGTACATGTGTGTATGTATATATGTGTATGTGTGTATGTGTGTATGTGTGTATATGTGTGTACATGTATGTATGCATGTGTGTACATGTGTGTATGTATGTATGTATGTATATGCATATATATATATGTATGTATGTATGTATATGCATGTATATATGTATATATATGTGTGTGTATGTGTGTGTATATATGTATGCATGTGTGTACATGTGTGTATGTATGTATGTATGTATATGCATATATATATATGAATCTTATGTATGTATATGCATGTATATATGTATATGCATATACATATGTACATCACATGTATATGTGTATGTGTGTATGTATGTATGTATTATATATATGTACATATGTGTATGTAATGTGGCCATGTACATGTATTATATATACATATGTGTATGTATGTATGTATATGCATACATATGTGTATGTATGTATGTATGTATATGAATATATATGTGTATGTGTGTATGTATGTATGTATGTACTTGAGTATATACATGTGTACATACACACATACACATATATATGCATGTACATGCACACATACACATACATATATAATACATGTACATACATACACACATACACATATATCATGTGCATGTACATACATATATATATGTATATACATACATACATACACACATACATATACATACATACACACATACACACATATACATATATATATGCATGTACATACACACACACACAGACATATATATATATATATATACATGCACGTACACATACATACATGTGTACATACAGATATATGCACATGTATCTATATGTTTATATTTTATTCCTAAGGAATTAAATATTTCAAAGAATTTTAACTTCATTACTTTAATATGTTTTAAGTTAGATCGAAAAATTAAGGAAATGTTAACCTTTTTATAATTTCTAGTGTTTGATTTAAAAAATAATTGATTACAAAGAAAGGCTAGATCATATATGACCAATTGTAATGAAGAGTATTTTTTTATTTTGATCAAAATTTTAGTATAGAGTGGTTGAAAGGATAAATATTTTTTTTTCCATATTTACTCTTGGTTGAATATTACATGCATGCCTATGATTTAATAGGTTCACATAGCTCGATAGATATAAAGTTTGAACTAGATCTCATTAGATACATTTAAATTCAAAAATGTTTTCTAGTTTTGAAACTTGAAAATTTTACCTTTAATTTAAATATATATTTTTTTAGTTTTGAAAAAAATTCAATTTAAATTTGTTTAGTTCATTATGTAATTTTGTTTTAATGATATGCAGATCTCTATCTATTTATATATATCATGGCCGATGAGGGATCTCATCATTCCCCTCGTTCTGAGCGAGAAGCTCAAACTAGATCAAATATATTTCAGGATAGTATTGTTAGATTGGACAATGCTCTAAAATGTTTAGAGCAAACAATTCACAACTCCCCCAATTTGGCTAATCGAGATAGATTAGTCACTATTAGACAAGAGATTATTAAGATGATTGAGACAATTCGATCATACAATCCTTATGATGAAATCAGCATTGAACAGTTTTATTTTTCTCTTGCTAGGAGTGTTACTGGCACAGTGAAACATAGAGAAGTTGCCAAATTAGTTTCAGGTGAAAATGTGTTATCCATGTTCCCATTTTATAGAGGAAAAAATAAAATTAGAGGATATGTGGTTACGAGGTGTGAAGATCCTCTTGTTGCGCCATTCATATACCCTAGATGGTTGGCAGCACATCATAGATGGCCTCACAATGATGAGCTGCCATTGTATTTTGTCAAACAGTTATATGCAGAATTTCATTTACATATAGAGGTGGACTACACATCTTATCCTGAGCATGCTGGCCAAGGTAAAGGCCATTTTTCTGACAAACCACAGTTTAGACCTTCAAATTTTCCACCGCCTGTGGACAAGAGGGCATTAGTTGGCCCAAACCTTTTGGTTTTACCAAAACGTTTGGAATTGGCAGCAGCAGGGGAGGCAGCAACAGGGTCCACTCAGAGTCAGATTTTTGAAAACATTGCCTCTATTACGACGCAGATTGATCAGATTTCATCTGATCGAGTTGGTAGATATTTATTACGCCCACGGATCAACCTTCCTCCCACTGAGGCTACATCTGCATCGTATGATCCATTTATTAGTGCCGATCTACCTACTCTTGCAGATGTCGAGCATATGACCCACACGACTCTGCGTAATACGTGTAGACTCTCAATTTTGGATTTACTAGCAGCATATCAGGTTATCAGTGAGGACCATGGGATTGCTCTTGACAGGGTACCAGAATTTATTAGACAACGATATCCTCATACACATATGAGCCACAGTGTGGCAAATGCAGCTCAGGATATTCCACATCAGCCTACAGAATCCCGTGCACATCATGTTTCTGTTGATCCTTTAGCTTGCCCAGGTGGTCATCAGGATGTTACAGGTCACGTTGAGGCTACTGCGACACCTGATCCTGTCCATGGGACATATAGTCGACTTCTTTTTGCTACTGATACTGTACATGCTACAGAGCCCCCTACGATGTCTTTACATTCTCGTGATCTTAGTGACATTGGTAGAGCTTTCAAGCAGGCACAACAGGTACTTTCAATTTATAATTTAAATACATGTATATATTTTTAAAATTGTGTTCTAAAAATTTATGTAATGCATTTTAAAAACTTCTAGGGGTTTAACTCCTGATTGAAATTGTGTACTTGAAAATTTTAAGCAGTATGGTGAATTCCCAGACTTTGGAAATTTGGAGCATGATGGCGATCCCATGCAGTATGTAGATGAGGTACATTTAAATTTAATTTTAAAAAACTAATTACTTGATGTTTAAGTTTGAACACATTGAACTCAAGTACATTGTAAAATTTTTAGATAATTTTACATATATATGTGTACTTGAACACATGCAGGGGTTGGGATGAGGCTCAGGACACAAATTGAGGAGATATTGGATCGGGACATGGATCCACACATCTTGGATCAGCAGAGCGATCGGTCCATGGATCGAGGGAGAGGTCGAGGGAGAGATCGAGCCATGCATCGAGGGAGAGGTCGAGGGAGAGATCGAGCCATAGATCTGATGATTCTATTCATACCAGACATCCCTCTCTTTGAGATTTGTTTTATAGTATTACATGTCTGAGATCATTTTATTATATGTTGGAGACACTTTTTATGATTTATGTATTGAACATTTGGACGTGTTACATACTTATGTTTTATGGTACACATATATATACTTGTTATAATTTACATGTCACATTCATACAATTATGTTTTATGGTTTGAATCTTAGAGGTTTGTTATATACGTGCATTATTATGGTTTGATGAACTCACTTACATTACATCTATAAGTACCTTTATTTAAATTTAAATTATGGTAACTTGTTCAAATGCACTTCTTGTACATATATAGATAACTAAATACATTGTGAAATCAAAATGTTGTCCACTCCACTATCTAATGGTTGCTATTTGTAAATTTAAAAAGATGGACATGTACATGTAATTAATTTAAATAAATAGTTCAAATGAATTTGTCTTTAATAAATAGGTCAAGAAATAGAAAAAATTGAATGCATATATGCTTGAGATTAATGCTATACATGTTTTAAAGTAGAACATAAAAATGCAATCGGAAATAGATGATAGTTAGATTGAATTCTTTAAAGCTCTAAATGTTCATTTTTAAAGTCAGTAAAAGTTATTTATACATTTAAATTGTGCATATATCACGCTCTACATTAACCTAATTTCTAATTCCATATAATCTAATCACATGTTCATTTGAATGATGCCAAAGAATTCAAATAAAGCATGCAAGCTATTAGTGGAGTTGAATGTAAATGAAATCAAATTTCTAGTTTTGAAAGTTTAAGAATTCCATGTGGAACATTTATATATATGTAATTAGAAATTGATATATATATTTAAATCTTGAAAGACATGCACATTTAATATTAAATTAAAAATTAATGACAATTCTATATAAATTAAAAATTGATCAAGTAGATCTCTTGGATGACAATTCTATAAATAAAGTAGATATATAAATTAAAAATTGATCAATCCATATTTAATTGTACTGGAAAGATGGACCAAATTACAGGACTAATGAAGTTATGTTCATTCCTAGAGAAATATACTAAAAGTTACATTTTATAGGCATAAAAATATTTTATATATAAATAAAGTACTAAAGATGAGAGGAATAGAGATTACATCCTTATTTTTTAAGGTTGGACTATGAAATCACAAAAAAAAGCTATAAATAGCTTGATAATTCAAATTGGGTTCTAATATAGAAACCTTATATTTAAATTGTAGATGTTACTAGTGTATTAGCATCTTGGTCTTGGAGAAGGAAATATATATAATCTCTCATATATGAGTTTTGAATTAAAAATAAATATTTAAATGAGTGTATTGTGTTGGGATAAAAGGATTTTATAAAAATATTTACTAAATAAAATCTATTTTATCAAAGAAAGAAAAGTTCATGTATATTAGAACAAAACAAAGATTCATCTTTTAATCAATAAATGACAACACAAGGTTACTCATCTTAATAAATTTATAATTTTCTAGTGATTGATTGAAATATTTTAAAAATAAATAAATAAGCTATAATATAATGAAAGTTTTGAAAGTTTAAGAATTCCATGTGGAACATTTATATATATGTAATTAGAAATTGATATATATATTTAAATCTTGAAAGACATGCACATTTAATATTAAATTAAAAATTGATGACAATTCTATATAAATTAAAAATTGATCAAGTAGATCTCTTGGATGACAATTCTATATATAAATTAAAAATTGATCAATCCATATTTAATTGTACTGGAAAGATGGACCAAATTACAGGACTAATGAAGTTATGTTCATTCCTAGAGAAATATACTAAAAGTTATGTTTTATAGGCATAAAAATATTTTATATATAAATAAAGTACTAAAGATGAGAGGAATAGAGATTACATCCTTATTTTTTAAGGTTGGACTATGAAATCACAAAAAAAAGCTATAAATAGCTTGATAATTCAAATTGGGTTCTAATATAGAAACCTTATATTTAAATTGTAGATGTTACTAGTGTATTAGCATCTTGGTCTTGGAGAAGGAAATATATATAATCTCTCATAAATGAGTTTTGAATTAAAAATAAATATTTAAATGAGTGTATTGTGTTGGGATAAAAGGATTTTATAAAAATATTTACTAAATAAAATCTATTTTATCAAAGAAAGAAAAGTTCATGTATATTAGAACAAAACAAAGATTCATCTTTTAATCAATAAATGACAACACAAGGTTACTCATCTTAATAAATTTATAATTTTCTAGTGATTGATTGAAATATTTTAAAAATAAATAAATAAGCTATAATATAATGAAGCTTCAAATAGTATTTTTGGTGTTATAGATGGTGGCATGTCTCCTAGAGAGATAAACTTCTTCTAGATCCACCTCTAAAACAATTAGAACTTGTTGTTGATGATAATAGGATATGGAATTTCTACATTTGGGAATTAGATATGACTTGGAAGATGTAGGTAGCTCATGGTCTCAAGCTATACATGGTAAACAAAGCTAAATTGATGCCAATAGGATATGGAATTTCTATATTTGGGAATTAGATATGACTTGGAAGATATCACTATGATTCACTACAATGTTCATATATTCCAATGCACCTTAAGGTGAACAAGAAAGGACAAACCAAGAGAACCTGGATACAATCTAACATTAACAAAATGGATAAATAATTTAGTTCTATACTTAAAAGATAGGAGCTAATATTCTTAAGTAAATTTGGATTTTAAAGATGAAACCAAATTATAAGGTCAAGTGATTTTTTATTAGGAGATTGGATTTGAAATGGATGATAGTCTAGATTAAGGATAAGGTCCCTAGATGTTGAAAACTTTGGGTGATGACGAAAGGACAATATGATGTATGGACTAGATTGAGACCAAGTAACCAAATTTTGATGTTTAAGTGATGCTTTTTTATTATTAAGGATGGAGAATGGATGTACGGTTGAGATGGATCTAGATGGATAATTTTTAAATGATTCTAGGATGAGGGATGCTTACCTGATGAAAATTTAATAAAATTAGGATGTGATCTGATTAGGATACATGAAAATCCAAATGATCATTTAAAATTATTGAATGTCGTGCATTAGTAATGTATAAAAAATAAAGAAAACTAGAGACAACATTTATGTCTAGATTCTTCACCACTTGAAAACACCAAATCAACTAGATAATTTTATACAAGTTTGTGGAGTTGAATGTTCAAATGAAATGAAAGATTTGAATGTGAACTTAAGAATTCCACGGAACATAAATAAATTTAAATGCAAAATTGGAACATAGACTAGGTTTTGTACATATTGTTGCACGTATATATATATATATATTCAATCTAGCTCATGTATATAGGTGGAGTTGAACAAATATTTAAATTCAAAGATTTGAAAGTGAAAGTTTAACAATTCCATGTGTCAAACATAAAAATTTACAATCAAGGAATCTAGAGAGATGATATAAAGGAATTTCTAGAGAGATTCTCAAGAGTGAAGGTTTAAAAGAATGAACCATGTCCAACATGTAAAAATGCAATTGGAAATTTAGATGATTTAAAGGAATTTAGGCAAAATGTAAATTAAAACATTTTTAAAGTCACTGGGTTTTGTAGATCAAGCATATATATGATCTAACATACATGTCACATTCTAAAAAAAAACCATTCTAAATCATGTCATATGTCCAATCAATACAAATATATAAATTATCTAGATTTGGAGTCATAAATGTGTACATATGTATCAAAAAAACAACTTAAAGCTCCTGGTACATAAAATCTGGATCCTCTCTATCTTTAATTATCTCTAAAATCTTCTCATGATCTTCAATAGGCAACCTCCACTTTTGTTTGGCACATCCTCTTTTAGGTAAAGTTTCTAAATTTATTTTTGTTGCCAAAACTAAGTGACTGTAATGTAGAACCTTTTGTCCTGGCCCATAATCAACAAATATAATACCATTTTTATCTATCTTTATTTGCTAATAATATGTGCCTTCAATAACAACTGATCCAATGGGATACTCTGGTCCATCACCATTTGTCATCGATTCGAACAGTTTGCTTTTTGGTTGTGTACATCTTAGTAGATAGTAATCTACACCTTCCGCATTTTCAGGATCTGCAACTATAGCGAAAATATCTCCTGTATGTGCACACCACATATTTACATATTTAAGTAAATTATACATTTAAAAGTTGTAAAAATTTATATTTTATATTTGAAACTTACTTAAACATAGAATATATATATATATATATAAATTTAAATCTTGATTTTAACTAAATTAATCAATTTGGACATACCTATAACAACTAAATCAGATACATGTTCGTAATCAGCTGAATATAGTGGATCATAGACATCAACATTGTCATCTTCAACAAAAGGAGGCATTGATATTAATTGTTTCATTTCCCATTGTGAAACATACCCATCTCTAATATTCTCACATTGATCAATATTTGCATTGTCCTCAATGCAATCAATACAAAAACATGATTTTTCTCTCACATTCATTGCATAAGGCCTACTACTCCCCGTTGTCATGATTTGATGTAGATTTCTAATACCATGAATTGCTTGACAATTATAAGGATTTGATCGATCAATATCTGTTTAAATTCAAACTTGAAAATTCAATTTGAAATCATGTATGTACTTGAACTTTGAAATTCAAATTTTTAAAACAAATTTTGACTAGACATACATACCTGTAACTTCCCAAAAATACCATGTGTTGTATGTTGAGTCGCGAGCAGAAAAATGACTTTTGCACCATTCAACAATTTCGTTTGCATTCCGTATGGCATTACCTACAAGTTACAGACAAGTTGGCACAATTTGTCACCTATTACTTTCAAAGAACTTAAAAGAAAATTTAATTTAGTTAAATTAAATATATATATACATATCTAATCTTTTAAAAAGTATGAAGCTAAATTGGACATACCAGCAAGTTCATGTTGACGAAGTGCACGCTTCACACATGCTCCTGCTCCATCGTGCTCTCCTTTTCCATGTCCACTCTCATAAAAATTCCACAAAAATTTGGTGTTGCGTCTAGCATGTTGACTACATAACCAAACAAAGGCTTTTGCAGACTTAAATTGTCCTGTGAAGTTACAAATAATTAAACACTTGAAAACCTTGAATTATCTTCAAAAAACAATTTAAGTCTCAAAGTTTTAAAAGTAAATATAAATTAATTAAAAATAATTTAAAAACCAATGTACTTACCAGCACATCCATCAGACCATATCCAGTGTTGTTCTTGATTTATGCCACGTCATCTTAGGTCTTCAAAAAACATTTTGAAACAATGAGCTACATAGCTTCTATCATGATTCGTATCATCACTGATATAAAAGTGAACCTCTTTGATGATAATTCTATCATCTTTGCTACTTTGTATTCCATCGACCGCTAACTCTGCATGCCTGTAGCAAACTTGCACGAAGATTGCAACTTGCTCTGAATGATAATATTGACTTTGAATCTCAGTTTGAGGACTAAATGTATAGTTCTCAGAGAAATCTACAATAGAGAGAATACAACCTGGTGGAAAACAATTCTTTGAATAACGAAATTGCTTAGATTGCCATCTTGCACCATGACAATGTTGGATATGTGGATATATGATATTGCGAAATTTACTCATGAATTCATTGTAAGGCAATCCACTCTCTTTGAGAACAATTTTTTTGGCCTCAACTCCTGACTTCGTTAAGTATGTCTCATATTCAAATCTCTTCCAAGTAACTTGCATTTCATTATTGTCAACATGTAAAAGATTCTTCAAATCTCCACAATCATTACATACATTTTTTATACACTGAACGTTGAATTCATCCGAATTTTCTGATTTTTCACATAGAAGAGACTTCACAAATTGTGTTGTGCTTCCAGGGATGGCTAAATTTTGATCAATTGTTGCCATAACTTTTCTATATGATTGTAGGTGTAGATCAAATTCAACATGATTTCGACAACAACAAGTTTCACGTACTTTATTTATACGTACAAATGATGGTCGTAGTGTTTCAAACATCCTTTGACAAATCTTCACATTTAAAAATTCTTGTTTAAATGCTTCAAAAAGTTCACTTTGTGTTGTATCTATAAAATGTTTTGGATGAGAAATTTTTGTACCATCATCACCTATTATTTGTATAGTATCCCTTCTATTGGAAGAAACACGAGAGTGGGTGGTCCAATATTCAACAACTTGTTTCTTTACATCTTCTGAAATTCTATCTTTTCGAGGAACTCTACAAATATTTACCCAATTTTTCTCAATTTTTCCATCTATTTCATCTCTCTTTTCAATATATCTTTGAACAGTTCTCCTAGAAACATTTAGTAATTCAGAAATTGCTTGAACTTGTCTTCTATATGATAATTTCTTACTAGAAATTACAGTCATCAACGCTCTACGTGCAGCACTTAAATCACTAGACCGACTCTTCTTTTCAATACATTTTAATGCTTCTTGCAGGTTTTCAACAATTGTTTGTTTTAAATCTGATGACTTTTTCCTATTATCAACCCCTAACAACTCCAAAACAGGGGTCATTTCTTTTCGTCTAAATAACTTTGCAATTAACTGTGCTCTTCCAATTAAAGATTTCTCTTCAAAAAATTCATCCCATATTTTTTTAGAGTGTAATTTTAATGTGCTTTCAGATAACATATCTTCAGATGAAATATTATTGAAAAGAGAATCTTCATCCATCTCCATCAAATTTTCCATACCATAGTCCAAAACATTTATATTAGTACTAGGTTCAGTTTGTTCTTGTACCTGTACGTCACCTTGATCATCAATATTTTCCATGGGTTGTTGTTCAGTAGATGTTCCTTCATCCGCTTTTCTCTTTCTTTGTCTTACTCGTGTTCGTTCATACTTCCTCGATCTAGTCCTTTGATTTGCCATCACAAATTACACTCAAATTTGAATGATTGCCTACATAGAAATTTGTACACACATAAGCTTTCCATGAAACATGTACATGTAATATAGCATAAATATTTTAAAAAACTTGTAACTAGATGCAAAACATAAACATAAAATATTTAAACAAAAGTTTTTAATAAACATAAACATGCAAAACATAAAATATTTTTAATTGAATAATGAATATATTTCTACACATATTTCTTTGATGTTAATATTTTAATAAAAAAAAAGTGAAAACAAACTTCAAATGCATTTTCAATAAAAAAACATAATCAATTAAATAAATTAAAGATCAATACACCTTAAAAATATTTCTCCTCTTCTCCAAATGCCTTTTTTTTCGTCGAAATACGTCTTGTAAATTTTAGAAATGATAAACCTTCCAAAATGTTGAAATAAATCTTCTTTAATCGAAATATTTGTTATTTTCTAATTTTTTTAATTTGATAAATTTGAAAAAAAAATAACTTTTTTTATATCATTCATTTTCGGCTGAGTAATTATCGGCCGATAACTTTCCGAGCGATTAGTTTTCGGCCTATTCCTTACCGGCCGATAGAGTTTCGACCGAAACGTGGTCGGCCAAAACCCTACCGACCGAAAATATCTAGTTGGCATCCTACATGGCAGCTTACTCATCATTTTTCAAAATTTTCTAAAACATTCATTTTTGGCAGAGTATTTCTCTAGTCAGATTGATTTTTTTGCAAAAAATAAAAATACCCTTTTGTAGAGCTTGAAGTGTAGAATCCAAATATAGAATTTTTATAATATTTTGATTAGTTTTGATATCTTTTATTTTTAAAATAATGCAAGTAGGTTTTAAAAATTAAAAAAGAGGCTGATTTGATATTAAAAAAATGATAGTAAAATTTATTAGAATGTTTTAAATATTATATGAGGCACAAGAGGAGAGAGTCTACTTCAAAAGGGTATATTTTGTTTTTTGAAAATGATTGAAAAAATTGAAATTAGTTGACGGCCCGTCAAAACTGTCAAATTCTGACATGTTTGACTTTAAAACGTTATTACGAGAAAAATATACATCAAAATGTGATTTTTTTTTTCCATGCACAGGATATTGAAATTACCTATTTGGAAAAAAAAAAAATAGGAGAAATGAAGTTTTTTTCATTTTATTTTGATGGCCCGTGAAGTCACTCTTTTATGAAATTTTCAGCATTCCAAAATTTGTCCTTAAATTGATAAAAACATAATAATTTTTTTTTTTTAAAAATTTTAAAAATTACAGGAATAAACTACACCAAAAGTTCTACATTTTATTAGTTTACACCATTTTGAAATTCAAAACATAAGGACCACTTTTATGTGGTCGAAGTTCAGAATTTTTTTTGCTGTTGGCCGATTCCTTTATAAAGTGTGACACAGGTTTGTGCTTTTACCCAATAGCTTTGGCAATAATCTAATAACGAAACACATACAACAAATTTAATACAGTTGGCACATTGAAATAATGAATAGAACTACTTCGGGTTCTAGAATATGCCTTTAAGCATTATCGGTGAAGCTAAGAAAATTACTATGTGAATAAACTCAAAAAATCACACAATAATATTTCTAGCTAGAAATGCAACTTCAAGCATGGACAAATGAACATGCATACCTCTGCAATATGAAATTTTGTCTCTCTCCTAATCGTCAACACTTTACTTTATTCCACCTTTTGTAACATCAACATAAAACAATATGAGATGACTTTGTTGGGCTTCACAGAATCAACAATAAACTGAAGCATATACATTTTGTTCTCAGAAAGTAAAAGAGAGATTATTCTATTCATTAGCGAGAATGGGAGCATGAACGATTCTGTAATGGTAGCTACATATAGATTCTACACAGAGGTCGGCTAATGGATTTGGATCCTAAGGGATGTAAGATAACATATTGAGGAAAAAGTCATGATTAAAGGAAAGACTAAAAAAAACTTTTCTTGGGAGAAATTCAAGTGTGAGGTTTAATTCTAGACCAAGGCGAAAATTTTTCTGCAAGCCAGGCTTAAGACTCGATATGCATTCTTGGTAGAATGAAACACACACATTAATATTTCTAGCTAGAAATGCAACTTCAAGTAAGGACAAATGAACATGTGTACCTTTGCTATATGAAATTCTATAAATCAAAGCAAAGCAAATATTCTTTCTGGTTTGTGTATTATATACTGATGCACACCGTAGTGATTCCATATAAAATAAAAATAACAGCTCTAAAATTAAAAATAATACTAAAAATAACAGTTTTAAAACAACTTTAAAAACAAAGCAAAAGTTTAGTGTATCTCCATTGTCAAACAACGATGTATATTGATTTCAATATATATATTGAAATTAAATTAAAAATAACAATAATTATTTATTATCATCTTATATATATAATATTATAAAATAAAAATCATTTATATTTTAAAAATGTATATTTTAGTTTTTTGAAAATATTCTAAATTAATATATATTTTCATAACAAATATTATAAAATGATATATATTACTATTAGAAATTAGAATACTATATTATATTTTCTTTTCTAAAAATGTATATTTTAGTTCTTTGAAAATATTCTAAATTAATATATATTTCCATAACAAATATTATAAAATTATATATATTACTATTAGAAATTAGAATACTATATTATATTTTCTTAAAAATTTCATATATGGTAAAACTATAAAAAGATGATAATGCATGCTTTGGAAACTTACATATAAAAAAAAAAACTTAAATATAATATTAAAATTAAATAAAAATTCCAAACTGATATTTAAAAAATATTCAAGATTATCTTGTCTACAAAAAGGAAATTTTTGCAGTATATAAACTGTTTTAAAATCTAATTTAAAAGCATAAATCTATTGATAAATACTTTACTTTGCACGGGTTAGTAGACGTCAATTTAAATGGGGAGAATAAAAGTGTACACAGGTTCTTCAATTCATTATGTGAGTGTAAGAAGCTTATTGGCTTAATTAATATTTTTATGATTAAGTATTTATATTATTAAACGACACTATAAAATGAGAAGAGTGTCCAAACTTTAAAAAAAAAAATAGTTTCGTTATCAAATGAAATATTATTATTGGCTATTGGATATTGAATTAAGTAAAATTGTGGTATTGTTGAAAGAAAAATATGATTAAAGTGTTATGCACGTGACATTATTGATATTAGAAAAAAATAAATCAAATGAAGTTTATTTGAACCAAATAAACTTGTCCTATTGTTGCTTGGAGTATCAAATCACTTGCAAACAATTATCTTAGAAAAGTAGGCTTTACTTTTAAAATTATAAATATTTTGTTAAAATTTATATTGAATTGATGGTCTTCATGCTTTATACTAGAAACTAGGCTTTATACTTAAAGCTATAAATACTTTGTTGAAATTTCTATTGAACCAATGGTCTTTTAACAAATTTATTTTATTATAAATGCATGGTAAAAAGTATTCATGGCATGTTACTGCATGATAGTGAAAAAGGTTTAGGTGAAAATGAAGTGTAATTTGAGGATTGCCTAATTGACTCTTTCTCTTTAACTTTGAATTTGACTTTAACCTTGGCCTTGACCTTGACCCAAATAAAATCGTAATATTGCTACATCAATAATCAAATCAAGTGTTAATAACTCTATTATTTTATTATTTTTTAAAACATAAAATTAAAATTAATTTTAATTTATTTTATCAAAGATTGGTTAATTTTTTTTATCTATTGCTACATATGATTGCTTAAGCAATAAATGACACCTAAATTCAAATACATGGTATAATCAATTACTGGCAAGGTGAATAAAACATGTCATCTTGTGAGTGGGTAAATATTTGGGAGTAGTGTGGCTCTCAATAGGCAAAACATTAATCCTCTCCAAAATGAGCTAGATAGCCAACTTTGAGATTGTGGGCATGGGATTATTGGGAGTTATGAATTTTAAATTTTATTTAATATGTCATGATGTTATAGGAAAGAATGGGATGCCCTAGAGGTGTTTAGCTGGCAATTTAAATTTGAAATTCAAAATTTGGTGAAATGGGTGAGTAATGGTGTCGGCTGGTGGAGGCATGCCTTCATGGAGGAGGAGAAAACATGCATTGGCAGTCAAAAATGTGGATCTCATGTAAATTAATGAATTTTCCAAAAGGGGGGGTGGAGTTGGAGGTTTCCCAAATACTGGAGTTTGTGGTTGGAGGCGTTTTTCATTTCTTGGTTTTGTTTGTTTGATTTTTGTTCCAAATTTTGGGGCCTTGAAGGTTTGGGTGTGGTTCTTCATGGGAAGAGGTTTTAGACTTTGTTGTTGTGGGATGGGGGTGTCAATTATTAGCAAATAACTTTGGGAGAGGTTTGGTTCAATGTGGAATTGATTTTTTAGAAGAAGGTTGCAGGTGAAGTAGAATGACTGTGCAAGAAGGGAGATGGATGAGAGCTAATTTGTGAATGATTTAATTGGTTGTAGTAGACCTATGAGTCTGATTTTTAATGTTCTTCATAAGCCCAGAGGGATGCATATGTTATATTTTTAATTTGGTTGCAATTTCATGTGTTGTAGGAAACTTTGAGTATTGAAATTTTCATCTGTGTTGCTGATTTTGATAGTTAAAATCAGAATTACCTCCAATAGTTGGATTTATGTGTAATGGTTTTCTTCATGAAAGAGGGGTTTTGATGTTGATGTTAAAAATTCTCTGAGATAGAGTTTGTATTGGGATTTGATTGTTGTTGCTTGTATTAGCCTTCATCTTCATGATTGATCTATTTTCAGATTTATTCATGTATTGTGCAACAAGAAATAAAGGGTTGCTTTTTCATGCTTTTTGCTGGAATTATGTGTTTTAAAAGTTTGAAGTTTTGAGAGAGTTATTTGCGAATGCTACTTCATCATTTAGGATTGAGGCATATGGTTTAGGCAATGTGTTGGCAATTATTTGGTATAGTTATCTTGTGTTTTAACATATCACTTAGAGACCTTTCTAGGAGGAAAAACTATTCAACTTATGTCAAACAACTGTGTGCCAAGATGCAAGCACTTAAATTTTGGTGCCACTAACTTCTAGAAAAATAGGTATCTTAAGGTATCCTAGGTCAAATATGTTTCTTGCATACATATAACTAGTTGATATCACCAAAATCAACATTTTCCCAACATTTAGGTAACAAACTATAATATTTGCATATTCAATTTGATGAATTTAAATCACATGGTATATTTATATATGCATAATTCTTGTTTACACACAAGCCACCCATATATGTGACTATATTATAATTATGCAATGCATCAAATGTACAAAGAAAATAAAAACTTGGCTTCTCTGAGAAGACTATCCATTATTTTGTTTGTTTGAGCTCTCCCAATACATATATCAAGGATCACACTATGGCTATCAAATTATAATAATGTTATGTTCTAATTTTACCTAATATTTCTATGTTGGTATAGTTCCTATCATTTATATTGTGCTACATGTGAATTATTACCTATTTCCCATCTATCAGTGGATACTATTGAAAGAATCATGATAAAACCTTCATAGTAACCGCAATACCCTTAATTCATTTTCCTCTCCATTCTTGTGCTACCAACTCTATTCTATTTGATTTAAACCATTACAAATATATATTTAGGTATAGATACTATTTGCATTCAATAATTATGCTAAATATGGATTTAATGATCAGTAGGAATTGATTCCATATGGCAATGATATATTTGTAAACCAATAGTCAAACTTAATTTATAACTAGACTCAACTCTCCATTTGTGAGGTTGAAGTGGAATATTGTATTTCCAAAATAATAATCAATCCTAGTATCAAGGTATCCTAAGTCCATTATTTATAATAAATACACAAAACTAATTGACAACGACATTGTAAATTCCTAGCAAACATTTAGAAAACAAACAATTATGATTACATATATAATGTAATGAATTTGAACATGAGACTATTGTATAATTATAATTCTTGTTTATGCATAGCTTACCTATACATGTAACTATATTATAACTATACAATACATCAAACTTGCGAAAAATAGTTGATATGTTGATTTTCCTAAGAAAACTACTCTCTAATATATTCCTTTGAACTTTTCCTATTCATAAATCAATGGTCATAACAATTCTACTAAGTTATAACAATGTGACCATCTAATTTAACCTAACACTTTCTATGTTAGTGTAGGTCCTCTCGTTTATGTTGTGCTACATACAAATTATTACCTCCTTATCTTCCAAGCCATGTAGGTATCATTGGAAATACCATCATAACACTTTCACACTACACATAGTCCTTCATTCATTTGTTTCTCCCTCCCTACATTAGAAACCCTTTTTTATTTGACTATGCACCATTACTCTCATTAGTCCTCTCTCCTTACATTGGTTGGTACTTTTCACAATCACTTCTTCCCTACCCATTACATTTTATTTTATCCTTTGTATTTATTCTCCTTTGGAACTTTTCATTCTCAACTATGACTATGATCCAAAAGAATAATCACATTTTCCTTTCAACACAAACATAAGATCCCTATGTCCTTGGTTGCTTCAACTATGTGCACCTAACCCATGTTTTAAATTTGGATTGTAGTGTTATCAAGGAGGCGATTCAAGTGGTTGCTGGAAAATAAATCCTATAGGATCCATTGGGTCATTTGTTCTATTTTGAAGTTGCATCTATATTTCTATCTAATTTGTGATGGAACTCCAAAATTTTTCACTCCATGTTAAAAGATTAATCTTTACTTGGTAAAGATTATTTATTAATTGTAATTATGTAATTACTTGTAGGATATTTCAAAGGAATCCCTACAAGTTTTTTTTTGTCTCCTCATACATGTGGGAGGATGACTCATTTTATTGTAATTCCTTTATTAAGGAATATTAGTGGCTTAGGTGTAACCTCCTCCTTATGAGCATCTTGGCACCTTGTACACACATAGGATAAATGGTGGCATCCATAGAGTTGGGAGTTACATTGTAACTCCTCTTCTCACCTATATTTATTGAGGTGCCTCTCTTCTCATTCTTCAAACAAGCAAGCTTAAGGATTAAGTGCTCTCTATCTCTTTTTGTATCATTTTGATGAAAACAAGAATCACTTTCAAACTACAAGCTCACTCCAAGAGCTCTGATATAGCTCCACATTAAAATTAAAATAAAAAATTTGCAATCAAATTTATGACAAGAACCAACACTCCTGTAGCTTTTCTCGAGTTAACTGAAATGGCATAACTCCATTGATGCAAACAAGAACTATCCATCCAAAAGCTCATACAATCACGGGGATCAAATAGAGAATAACTATAGTTTGCAATTTGAAACTCATTAAATCAAGATAAAGCATTTACAAAAATAATTCCCTTATCAAATTCTTGTATCCCCTCTTCATAGTGTTGATGCTTGGATTGACTTCTCTCTTCTTTCTTTGGTAATAATTTTCCTTCAAACAATGCTCATTTTTAGTACTTTCCCTTGCTCAATTTATTTTTCCTTTCATGATTTCGGAGCTTTGGTATTACTAATATTTTGTGAGCTACATTGTTGAAGGTTTACCAAGTTTGTGAAGCACCATTGGAGGCACTTTAGAGTGAAGGTAGAAGAGCTAAATTCTAACTTGCTTCTTTTGAATAGTTTAATAATAAAAATTTAAAACCTAGTTTTTATTGTGTAGGAGTCATACGTTTCTATTGTTGTATCAGATTTCAAATAATTTGTTTTTAAATTTATTTTCATCTAGTGTAATTGTTTTTAGAAAACGCAATAAGGGTTTAATTTTTTTCAAATTTTAATTCAAAGCTTCATTTAATTTGCATGTCATAATATTTACGAATCTGCATGTCTAAATTTTTCAAAAAAAAACAATTTTTTTAGGGCTCTAGCCCTATTTTAGCTTATTTTTTTAAGAATAAATCAAATTATTCTCTTTAAAAAATAAATCCATGTTTAATAATAAATAAATTAAAAAAAACATGTTTTTAATATCTATTTTTTATATAGTTTTAAAGATATATATATATTTTAAATCTATTTAATTAAAAATAACTTATATATTAATTTTAATATAGTTGTTTATTTTTAAAAATATTTCTAATATATTAGTTTTTTTAAAAGTGTAAACTTTAATTTTTTTAAAAGTTGAGAAAATTTAGTTAAAGAGGTTTTTTCTTTTCAAAACTTTAAATTTAATCCTAGAGGCATATTTTTCTTCTTTAAGCTTTACAATAGTTTTATTTCTTTTAGTAAAGATATTTTGTGCTCTTATATATTTTTACGATGTCAATTTTAATTCCTAAAAATTAAGTTAAATTCTTCCAACTACCGCTCTTAGAAAACTCACGTTTCCTTTATTTTTCGTTTTAAACATCTCTTCAATGTTGTGATGAATCTAAAGTTAAAATTGGATCTCTTTGCATCCAAAGAGGCTCAAGAAAAATGGAAGCTTCAAAATGAGGAAGCCCTTGACCTCATAGGTATTTCCATGTCACCTGAACTATATGTTCACATTGAGAGATGCACCAAAGTCTATGAAGCATGGGGAAATCTCAAGGTTATTTATGATAGCTCAAATGAATAGAAAAATTCAACTTCAAGATCAACTTGAAGATTTAAGATATTTTAATTTTAAATCTATGGTTGATTTTTTATTAAAATTTGATGTTTTGAATAGTCAATTGCAAGGTTTAGGAGTAAAATTAGAAGATTTTAGATTAATCCATCTTATTCTTAAAATGTCTTCTTAGGAAATTTCAATAATTTATTACTAATATTCACACTCAATTAGCTATTCCTTCTTTAGCTAGTCAACTCACTTATGATATTTTTCATAATTTATTAAGACAAGAAGAAGCTAAGTTGATTCAGTTTGGTAATCTTATGTCTAATGAAGAAGGTAAAAATCAACCTCATTGGCAAAAGGCTATGCAAGAAGAATATGATACATTAATTGCTAATAAAAATTGGGATTTAGTTCCTTTACCTCATGGAAATAATCTTGTTTCATGCAAATGGTTGTATAAAACTACTTGATTAATGCAAATAATGAAGTTAGCAAGTTAAAGCTAGATTGGTTGCTAGGGGCTTCTCTCAAGTTGAAGGCTTAGATTATAATGAAACATTTACTCTAGTAACTAAGATGTCAAATATTAAATTAGTTCTTGCTTTAGCTTCCATATGCATTGGCCTATTCATCAAATGGATGTTAAAAGTGCATTTTTAAATGGCGATTTACATGAAGAAATTTATATGTCTCAACTTTTGGGTTTCATTTAGAAAGGTGACGAACATCTTGTTTGCAAATTGAAGAAATCAATTTATGGTTTAAAACAATCTCCTATAGAATGGTATTCTAAAATTAATTCTCTCTTTATATCTCAAGGTTTCATTAGAAGTAAAAATGATCCAAACTTATATATTAAACATAGTGAAAATGATATAGTGATCATTATTTTATATGTTGATGATTTGATTCTTACTTCTAGTTCTAATAATTTGATTAGTGATATTAAGTCTCAACTCACTAATCAATTTCAAATGATTGATTTAGGCTTATTACATTATTTTTTGGGTATGCAAATTTGGCAAACACCTAAAGGTACTTTTCTTTCTCAACACAAATATGCTTAAGATCTTTTAGATAAATTTAAAATGAATGATGCAAATTGTGTTTCTACTCCTTGTGAATTAGGAACTAAATTAATGGTTGATATAGAAAATCCTTTTGTTGATCCTACTTTATATAGGCAACTAGTTGGTAGTTTAAATTATTTAACACTTATTAGACCTGATTTTTCTTATAGTGTTGTTTTGGTTTCTAGATATATTTATAAACCACAACAAACTCATTTTAAAGTTGCAATTTTTTTTTAAAGATATGTGAAAGGTACTCTTAATTTTGGTCTCTTTTATGATACAAATTGTGATTTTTCTTTAAAGGGATATACTAATTCAAATTTAGGAGGTGATCCCAATGATGGGAGATCCACTTGTGGTTATTGTTTCTTTGTTAGATCAAGTGCGATCTCATGGAATAGTAAGAAAAAACAATCTACTTCTCTTTGTTCTATAGAAGTTGAATATAAATGTTGTACAAATGCATCCAAAGAAGTAGTATGGTTAAGAAGATTACTTGAAGAATTGGGTTTACCTCAAAAGATCCCACTCCTTTAAATTGTGATAATCAAAGTTCTATTACTTTGGAAAAAAATCTAAATTTTCATGCAAGGACCAAGCACATTTCTCTTTGAAATCACTTCATTAGAGAGCACATTGAAGACAAACAAATTTCTCTTTTGTATTGTAAAGGTGAAGATCAAGTTGCAAATATTCTCACCAAAGCTCTTTGTAACTTGATACATTTCTCTTTCATTATAAAAATCTAGGATTACAACTCATTGAAGGGTTTGATGTAAACTCTCTAAGTAAAGCTTAAGGGGGGATGTTAGAAGATTAATATTTACTTGATAAAGATTATTTATTAATTTTAATTATCTAATTACTTGTAGGATATTCCAAAGGAAACCCTACAAGTCTTTTGTCCTTTTTATCTCCTCACACATGTGTGAGGATGACTCATTTCATTTTAATTCCCTTTTTAAGGAATATTAGTTGCTTAGGTGTAGCATCCTCCTTATGAGGATCTTGACATCTTGCACACACATAGGATGCATGGTGGCATCCATAGTGTTGGGAGTTACATTGTAACTCCTCTTTTCATATCTATTTATTGAGGTTCCTCTCCTCTCATTCTTCAAGCAAGCAAGCTTACATCTTAAGTGCTCTCTCTCTCTCTTTCTTTTTGTATCATTCTTAGGTATTTTGCCTCATTCATAATATTGGGTTTTTTCTTAATTTTTCCCCTTATCAAATCCCCATGTCTCCTCTTCATGGTGTTGGTGCTTGGATTGACTTCTCTATTCTTTGGTAACGTTTTTCTTTCAAAAAATGCTCATTAATTAGTACTTTCCATTGCTCAATTTATTTTTCCTTTTAGAAGATTGTTTAACACTATATTCAAAGCTACCTCATCCCTAAGAAAAACATTAATGTTGTATTTACAACCACATCCTGATTCAACTCTCATTAGGGGCTTGTTTACTTTCAAATAAATTAAAAATGATATTACATTTATATATATTTTCAATGTCAATCATGCTATTCTCTTTTGAAGCTTAAATTAGTATTCACATCTAGGGTGCATGCCATATATTTCATTTATTGCACTTCCTTTTGATCTATGTCCCATACCAACAACCTCCTCCTCCTATTGTGTGATTGACCATCCCAAATCAAGATTTAGATCTTGTGCTTCTTTAGTTCATAGTTTGTCATCCCTTAAATGATTTTGATCATTAATTTTTTTTGGCTCTCTTCTTTTACCTAGACATGCACCATGCTATGTATATGGTTTTATTTCTTTTGGCCTATTTTTAGCTACTCCTTGATTCTCCTCTTTTCAATATCTAAAAATATTATCTTACAAATAATACTACGTTCAGATGTTGTCACCTTTTAATTTAACAAAATAAAGTCATGGTATTCATATGGTATATAAGTTTACACATTCTACTTACTAGACAACTAATGTTCATCAATCTGAACTCAAAACTCTGTAATATTCTCAAAATACATCTATTTTGTCTCACTCTCAATATTGACTTGATAGTGAAAATGAACCTAGAATAAACATAAGTAGTGATTCAAATTTATAAGAATAGTACACTATGTATATATTATTGCATATATCTCTTTGATATTTATGCAAAAAATATAGCCCTCTACTGAACAACTTAGTCACAACACAAATTACACAGGCAAAATCTACCTAAATTCTATCAAATAATGATTGCAACAAATAATAAAATCTTTCTTTTATTTGAATCAATAATATATGCAATTTTAATAGTTACTATTGACTTCAATGGTCTCTTTTTCTTATCTCTATGCACACATAGCCCGCTTGATCTCTTTTTCTGGTGGAACTCTCTTTCCCTATGCAGCCTCCTATGACTTCAATATCTTCCCCAATTCTGCCATCCCCTCATATATCATCTGTATTTTAAGTACATTATACATTTGCTTCTTATTTTCACCTTACACTCCATTTGTTCTCTCTCCTCTGCACTATAACTACATTTTTTTTATTCTCTCTATCCAAATCAGCTCTCCACTTGCCAGTCCAGCCTTACCCCAATTGGCCACCCCTATCTTCTTGACGCAACCTGTCTCTTGCTATGCAATCACCAATCAATATGTAGCAGCCCCCTTTCAATTCACTTCCCAGTGCACCTTCTACTTTCTCAATTCTGTGTTTATTCACCCTTCACCTTCAGGCTGGCATTCCTTCTTTTCTCCAGGTATGCCGCTTTTTATTCTTGTTTTAAATTTGTATTATATTAAAGAGTTGTGATCTTCAATTTATTTCAAATCCCTTCATATTCTAGGGTGTTGACGTTCCTTTCCATTTTCATTTTCTTCCCACCTTTCCACTACCCACCATACCATCCCTTCAATCCCTCTGTTTCTTGTTTTGGAGTTTGGAATTCCCTGTTGCTTTCATGGGTGTGGTATTTAGAAGGTTGATCACCATCAATATTTCTTCTATTTGAATATCCATACTCATTTAAAACCAATTAATAAAATTCAAATTGATTTTAAATAAGAGTAACCAGAAAGATATGTTTAATATGGTCAATTCAACACTCAAAATTTTGGAGAAAATAAGCATAATCCTTCCAAGATCATAAGCAACCAATTTGAATTCATCGGATATAGAAGTAATAAAATGCCTGAATAAGATTAAAATTGATGCATGAAATTTTGACAATCAATGATAAAAATTTCCAACAATCATCATCCAAGACCATCGAGATTGAGTTAAACTACAAAACTAGAGAAAACATCAAAATTGAAATGAAACTCGAAACGATATATTTTTGGTAAATGTAGATAGCTCATTCGCCCAAGATGCTCTTGCATCAAACACGTTGGGTAGAAATATTGTGCATATATGCTCACAATGATGGAGTTGAGTAGTTACACTACTCTTTCAGGTTGCCATCAACCTGTAGTGAACTCCTTCGCTGCCCAAGTGTTGAAAATTAAAATTTCTTCCGCCTTTTCCAACATTGTGCAAGAACACACACCATTTTTTTCCAACAACACTGCATCTTCCTTCTTTTCCCCCTAATAGACTTATGTCCATCAAAGCACAAAATCCTCTACCAAATGCTTTCCACACTCCTCTCTTCTTTCATGGGTTCAAATCCACCTCTAACTCTACACCTCCACCAAAAACAACCTGTAACATCTTCAACCATCTCTACACCCAACCACACACCATCTACAACATCTACCACATGCTCTTGTGCTCTATCCATCTCATCTTCTACTACCACATCTGAAAAAAAATTAACATCACCAAACTGATTTAGCTCATCTTCGCTTGTAGCTGTAACATTCAATTTTACTGCGACATCTTCCACCTCCTCTTCAGCTACAACTTCTCACTCATCTCTCTTCATTGTACCAATGGAATTCATCATCCATTCTTCCTCAATCACCATCAGTTGCATGAAAAAATTTGGTTCACCTTCACCATCCACTGCAACCTCTTCGTTGCTCACCTCCGTCTTTTCTTCTTCTCTCATCATGCCTTCCTCATGGCATGTCTCGATTGCTACTTCTTTGATAGGGGCTACATCTTCCTTACTCTTTCCAACATTATTTTTCACTTTTCCATGAACCATATTTTCCACTCTTTCCAAAGAGTGACCCAAAGACGTAGCCATATTGGTGAACTCCATTATCAAATTTTGTTTTGTCTTCTCTCTTCTAACTCTCTTTTATATTGTTCATCACTTTATTATTGCTATGTTTGTTTAAAAATTTTAATTACGAAATTACGTTTTAAAGACCTTCAATATAATCATTGTAAAAGTTATTATTCACATGCAACATTCTTAGATCCTAACATTAGATCAAGTGGTAATAGAGATTTCTTGTGACTAGTGTTTGTAGAGGCAAATGATAACGTGATCTAGGAGTCGATGAGTTGAAGGAATGCTTGTAGAATACAATCCTAAGATCGATAAACAAAGAAATTTTCCAAGGATGGAAGGATCAGAAGTTGGAAAAAGTATTGAGCTAGATGAGAAAAGTTTTCAACGATATTTTATTGAAATGAAGGCTATGGTGGAAGAACTCTACCAGGGAAGGCAAGAATAGAAGAAGCACGAAAAAGGAGATTTGTCAAGGTGAGAAAAGTATGAAGATTAGAAAGACAAAGGGAAAAAACTAGGAGGTGGTGATGAACCTCCAGAAACTCCTTCTCCGTCTCCTTCTCCTTCTTCTCCTTCTTCTTCTACTGATTCTACTTCTTTTGCTAATCCTTTCAAGGGTGCAAATAAGCCTAAAATTAAATTGGATGTAAAATTTGAACTACCTAATTATTGTGGGGAATTAAATGTTGAGAAATTAGATGATTGGGTTCAACAATTAGAAGTGTACTGTAGAGTTCAAGGTCTCTTTGATGATGCTTCTAGGATCCAGATAGCTACTCTTGAGTTGGGAGGACTAACTCTCACTTGGTGGGAGAGTAGAACTCAGGAAAAAATTTCACAACATGGTAGAGTCAATTAACTTGGGAATAATTTTTTAATTCCCTTAAGAAGCAATTTTATCCCCTAGGCCATATGCAACAGTTAATGATGAATTGACAAAATTTTAGGCAAGGGAAAGGTCAAATTTTCCAAGAGTACACCCATGAATTCAAGAAAAGGGCTATTGCATTGAATGTACCATTGTACACTTAGGATTCTTTGCTTAAGTAAATAGGTGGTTTTCACACTTATCTAAGACATTCAATTTTGATTTTGAATCCTAGTAATTTGGATGAAGTATGTGCACAAGCCACATACTTAGAGTCAAGAGGTAAGAGTACTTTCATTGATAAGTCTAAAAAGAAGCCATTTAAGCCTGAAGGTAAATCTAAAGATAAAGAAAAGGAGAAGAAGACAACTACAATTAAGAAGAAGGATGATAAAATCACATGCTCTCATTGTGACAAGAAAGGTCATGATGAAGATCACTACTGGAAGTTGCATCCAGAATTGAAGCCAAAATGGGATCATAAATAGAAAGGTAAGGAGGCCGCAATGTTGTTATGGATCTTGGTTTAGAGTCTAAAGATGAAACTAAGATAAAAACAATGGGATTAAAAGGTAAGGATTCTATTGCTAGTTGTGATTCTACTTCTCAAGACTATGATGTCCCTAAAGATATGAAAGAAATGAGCTATTTCACATAAGAGTTATGCTAAACACACCAAAATTGATGCACTCATAGATAGTGGATCTCAAATTAACCTAATCTCATAATATGTTGTAAAGAATTTGGGATTGAAAACTACATTGCATTAGAGACCTTATTCGCTAGGTTGGGTTTGCGAAAACAATGAATTGCAAGTAACAAGGCAATGCACTTTAAGATTCACAATCACAAGCAAGTATACTGATGAGGTGTAATTTGATGTGGTTCCACTAGATGTTTGTGGGATAGTGTTGGGTAACCTGTATTTGTATGATCAAAAAGCTATTTTCTACAAGGAATTTAATCATTATCATTTGTTTAAAGATGGCATCAGGTATATTGTACATTCACACAAGATCAAGACTGGTAGATCTTTTGCAAACACATGGCAGTTGAAAAAGGTGATTAATGCAAGTAAAGATTTTTCTCTTGTGTCTATCAAGACATGTGGTTCTAGAAATGAACTTGAGGTAATCAAGGCTAATCATGATCAGTTGTTGCAAGATACACTAATAGTACAACAACAAGAGATAGTAAATGAAAGCGTTGATGATCCAAATCCTCAACATATGGTTGGGAATTTGGAGGTTCCCTTGGGTAAAAATGTTCCTATTGTGATAGATAGACATGTTTTTGATTCATTCAATTTTGTATTTGCATTGTTATTCAACTTGATATTAGTTAGTGGTTATTGGTTAATGGTTGTAACAGTTGATGTAGATGCTTATGAAAGTGATAGATGGTGTATATGTTCAACAATATTATTGCATTCCTGATGTGGTGATGAGCAAGGTGTATAGATGAAAAAATGATACAAGACAAGTGGGGAGGCCATGCCCTCACTTAAATTCTAAATAAATGTAACTTTTGGAGGTCCAAAAGCTCTCTAGTGGGGAGGACTGATCCATGTGGATACTTGTCAAAATTTGAAGTGTTTCAAATACTTCTAGAAATTGACACCATGTTGAAGTGCTTAGTGAAATAAACTCAACATAACTTGAACAGAGTTGATAGGTCATATGCTCAAGATATGCGCAGTCAAAGTTTGGTCAAACATGAGGCTAGATGCAGATTTGGGGCCAAGATATGATCATCTCAAAAATGGTCAAAGGTGGCATCATGTCGAAGAGCTCATCATCACGATTTTGATGCCGCTCATTTTGTGTCAAACAAAGCTCGTATGGAGAAGATATGGTCAGTCAAATTTTCACAGTAAAAGGGTTGACCATGCTGATATGGCATGTGCAGGTGACATGGTGATGATGTGGACCAATCCTATCTTGACATGTGGCATCCAATGTGGAAAATGATGTGACAATGGACAACAAATCACATGTTGACACATGGTAGTATGGTAGCGAAAGCAAACCAATCACAAGTTGATAGGTGGCACCTCGAGATGTGTGAATGTTTGTTAAAATTTGGTTAGAGGATTCAAACCCCCAACCTCCTCATTCTTAGTTTTAAGCTCCACCAATACACCATCTGTGATCCTTAGAATATAATATATGGAAAATTCTATTAAGTATAAAAAGTGAATTTGGAGGGGAGGTGCTTTGAATTGCCAGTTTCCTCTCTCTCAACCAACTCTCCTACCATTGTGCCAAGCCGTGGCTTTGAGGATATTTTAGTGAAGGTTTGTTTTAAACAAGAATAAAGAGCCCTTAAAAGAGTTAAAAGTCAATTTACTCTATATTTAAAATTATCAACCCCTTTAAGCCTTAAAAGCCCAAAAATATAAGATTATAATGGCCTTAAAATAGTATTTAAGATGTTTAAAAAGATTCATAAAGATTATTAATGGTTTTTAAGGGGTTTAGGTAGTTTTAGGAGGATTATTAAGGATTTTAATGATATTGTAAGGGGTATTTGAAGATTTATCATTGTAAATAGGGGGGATTGTTGGAGATTTTTACTTGTAAAGGGAGATATGTCATATTTTTGTAAATCATATGGTTAGTAACCATATTGGGAAAATTTCATGTATAAAAAGGGGGGGGGGAGTTTAGGAGTTTGGTAACTAGGTGGTGACTTATGAGAGAATTCTAAATTGGGGAGAGAATTATTTTGGAGAGCTGTGATAGTGAATTGGCCATCTTTGTGTATTGGGAGCTTGAATTCAAGCTTGTTTTACTTTGGAGAGAAGAAATTTCTTTGTAATTCATCATCATCTAAGGAGACATGAGGAGACTCTGTAACAGTTGAAGCCTTGTAAACCATTTTCTAGAGAATAATCAAGGATCAGTCACTCTATTGGAGAGGGACCTGGAGACGTAGCTGTTTGCTTCTTGTCTTCTCTTCTTTCTCTGATTCTAATTCATTTTTTAATCATTGTAATGCTTGTTTAAGCATTTCAATTATGTTAATTATGTTTTCAAGGACTTCAATTTAATCGCTGTAAAATTTATTATTGACGTGAAATAGTCCTAGATCCTAACATTAGATCAATGAAGCAGTTGCAAAGGGAGTGTGGAAAGGTGTTTGACAAAATGTATTGGAAGCTAGGATAATTTTTTGTGATGAAGAAATAATTTCTAGAGCAACAAACAGAGAATCGAGAGCCCATCCAGAGGAGTAATTTATTCTGAACAAAGTGTAAAGTGAGTGGGAAATGTTGCAAAGTCATTGTGGATAGCGGCAGCACCAATAATATTGTATCCAAAGAGATGGTAGACAAATTGAAATTGAAAAGAATCAAACATCCTAGCCCATAATTCATTTCTTGGTTGTAAGGAGATTACCAGATATGGGTAAGTGAGCAACATGTGGTTGATTTTGAAATTCATAGACATAAGGATGTGATTGTATGTGATATAGTACTATGGATATATGCTATGCTTTTTTGGGTAGACCATGGTTGTATGATTGAAGAGCTCTACATGATGGTAGGAATAATGCATATAACATCATAAAGGATGGGGAAGAATATTTTTTGAATCCTTTGTAGGATAGGCAAGAGGAAGTGGAAAAATAAGTTGTAGCAGATAATAAGGATAAAGGAAAATAAAATGGGAAGGGTTGAATCTTATTGTTCTTTTGGTACTGATATGTTTGCAAGTGAAACTTTGTATGTAGGGAAGAAGGATGAAAAGGTTTTTTAATGTGGAATTCCTTGTTCAAAAGGATAAAGAAGGAAAAGAAGAGGGAAGTGCAACAATGATTAAGGATGATGAGTTTCCTTTGGAGGACTTGAAAGTAATGGAAAATGAAAGTGTAGCTAAGAGTGAAGGTGAAGAAGATATGGCAACAGGCAGTGGTGAAGAAAAGGTTGAAGAGAAAGAGGTAATGTATAATATGTTTTGTTTTTATGATGAAGATGAGAGTGGATCTTGTGTAGATGAAAATATTTCAATAGTAGAAAATGAATGGCAAGCGTTGATGGAAGGTGGAGTGAAGATTGCATCAAAAGGTAATGAGGTGAAATCAAATTTTGATGAATGCTTTGATGAGGTTGAGAATGATATTGCAGCAAGTAGTGAGGAGGTAAAACCTTTTATTTTTAATTATTTTCATGATAAATTGGACGATTTAGTGAATTCAAATGAGATGGTTCAATTAGATATTTTTAGTGAAGTATGGAAGGCAGAAGATTTGTTTGATATTGCAAAGTTTAGTGTAGGTGCATTTTGGAGGAAGTGGTCAGATTATGGTGGGTTGAATCCCACAAGATTGGAAGATATTGTGAGTTGAATTTGGTGGTTGTGGTTGGTTTATGGTGGGGTTGATTCCACATTAAAGATGTTGAGTACAAAGAAGAATTATCAAAGGAGAAGGATACTTGTTCCAGCTAGGTGCTGGAAGGGGAGAAAAAATAACTCATCGGTGTTACCAAATTTAGTAATGGAGTTTGTTGAAGGTTGTTTACAATTTAAAATGATGGTATGACTCCTACCATCCAACTCCATTCTGTGAGACCAAGCTCACAAAATTTTCTACCTTGGGTATTTGATGCAGCAACATCCTAGGGTGTATGAGCAATTAGTATCAACTTAAAAAAAAAGTATTTTATTTTATTATTTTTGTTTGTGGAATAATTTATTATATGAATACAATGCAATATTAAGGCTTGAATAATCTATATTAATTTATTATTCTTATTTTATATTGCAAGTTCTAAGTGGGAGATAATGGTGGAGGTGACTTGGAAATTTTGAAAAATAAAAAAAAAGCAGAATTGGGTGTGAACTTTTGGGAGGTTACAAGTTTTTATGAATTCTTTTATTTCACCTCATAAAATCATTCAAAAATTTGGGTGTCTAAGATTGTGATGATATCTTTTTTTCTATTTCGTGGTCTAGTGGAGTGGAGTGGAAAAATCAATTGATCTTCTTAAATTGGAAATTTTCAAAAGTGGGTTCAAAGATGCTTTTATCATTTAATATTTTCATTATTGCATTTTATGGAGCATCCTCTTGGATTGGGCATAGCATTTAGGAGTTACATAAAATGATGGGAATCTTTTCTTGAAAAGACTTGATTTTATCAATTTTGAGGGGGGGGGGGTGTCTTGATGCCAAAAAATTGAAGAGAAAGGCTTGGGGTGTAGCCATTGGAGAGAAGACCAAAACACCATGAATTTGCAGGTTTGAAGATGAAGTTGTAGTAGCATATAAAAGGGGTCACAAAGGTTTTATTGCAACAAGATTGCACATGATAGTTTGTACATTACAAGAGCTAGAATCTAGTAAAGGAAGTTGAGTTGAAGAAAATCAATTTGTATTTATTTTTGTTGTTATTTTTTTGATTTATATCAAATTTTAGATGGTTTGAATCAGCCCATATGGCTGAAAAAATGTAATTTCAGTTTGGCATTGATTTCTATGTAAAACATGAGAGTTTGAATGAGAAAATTGAAGTCATTTCATGTAGATTTGTGTTATTACAAGAATTGTTTTGAGTTTCTTAATTGTTGTCCAACAAATGTGTGTGTGGTTGTGGGTTTTCAGATTGTAAGGTGTTTTTTCTCTTCATCAATTGGGTAGTTTGTTCTATTTTGAAGTTGCATATATATTTCTATCTAATGTAATGGACCTCCTCCAAAATTTTTCACTCCTTGAGAAGATGTTAGAAGATTAATCTTTACTTGGTAAAGATTTTTTTATTAATTATAATTATCTAATTACTTGTAGGATATTCCAAAGGAATCCCTACAAGTCTTTTTTCATTTTTGTCTCCTCACACATGTGAGGATGATTCATTTTATTTTAATTCATTTATTAAGGAATATTAGTGGATTAGGTGTAGCCTCCTCCTTATGAGGATCTTGATACCTTGTAGACACATAGGATGAATAGTGACATCCATAGAGTTGGGAATTACATTGTAACTCCTCTTCTCACCTTTACTTATTGAGGCGCCTCTTCTCTCATTCTTCAAGCAAGAAAACTTAAGGATTAAGTGCTCTTTCTCTCTGTATCATTCTTAGACATTTTACCTCATTCATAATATTGGGGTTTTTTCTTGTTTTTTCCCCTATCAGATTCTTGTCTCCTCTTCATGGTGTTGGTGCTTGGATTGACTTCTCTCTTCTTTGATAATATTTTTCCTTCAAACAATGCTCATTATTTAATACTTTCCATTGCTTAATTTCAATTTATTTTCCTTTCATGGTATCAAAGTTTTGGTATTACTAATGTTTTGTGAGATACATTGTTGAAGGTTTACCAAGTTTTTGAAGCACCATTAGGTGCACTTTAGAGTGAAAGGGAGAAGAGATAAAGCCTAATTTTCTTCTTTTGAATAGTTTAATAATTTTTTTGTTTTTCTAGTCCTAGTTTTTATTGTGTAGGAATCACATATTTCTATAGTTGTCTCAGATTTCAAATATTTTTTTAAAATCTATTTGCATCTAGTGTATTTGTTTTACAAAATCCCAATAAGGGTTTATATTTTTTCAAATTTTAATTCAAAGCTTCATTTACTCTACATGCCATAATATTTACAAATCTATATATCCAATTTTTAGAAAAAAAAAACAACTTTTTTAAGGCTCTAGCCTTGTTTTAGCTCCTTTTTTTAGAATAAATAAAATTATTCTCTTTCAAAAATTAATCTCTGTTTGATAATAAATAAATTAAAAAAGAACCCTGTTTTTAATATATATATATATATATATATATTTATAGATTATTTAAAAAAAATTATATTAATTTTTTTTTAAAATTATATAATAATTTTAATATAGTTGTTTATTTTTAAAAATATTTCTAATATAGTTTTAAGTGTAAACCTTATTTTTTTAAGTTGAGAAAATTTAGTTAAAGAGGTTTTTTTTCAAGACCTTAAATTTAATCCTAGATGCATAATTTTTTTCTTTAAGCTTAACGCACAATACTTTGATTTGTTTTAATAAAGATATTTTGTGCTCTTACATATTTTTACAATGTCAACTTTAATTCCTAAAATTAAGTTAAATTCTTGTATCACTCGTGGAAAACCATAGTTCCATGAAACTTCTTGACGGGGGGACACGAGGACGTGGGGTTGGGTTTCAGGGACGAGGGGACCAAGGGCCTAAGTTTGGGGATGGTGGGGGGACGGTGGCAGGGCATTGAAATACATATAATGCTTAAAAAAGTAGTTATAAAAAGATGTATAAGTATAAGAATTATACATCTTGGAGACAACTAGTAGTCCCCTAGATGTCTTGAGGACACCTCGACTTCCTTGGAGTCCTAGCAGTGTCTTGGAGATGGTGACATTGGTGGTGGGATGGTGGTGCCGATGGTGGGCTAGTGGTGGGACATCCCCCCCAAGTCCCCAAGTCTTCGAGACAGGGACATCTAGGAAACACCAGATTTTTTGGGGGGAACACGTCCTCGTGGAACATTGTGGAAAACTCATATTTCCTTTATTTTTCATTTTAAAATCTCTTGGATGTTGTGATGAATATGAAGTTAGAACTGGACTTGTCTACATGTCCAAAGTGGCTCAAGAAAAGTGGAAGCCTCAAAATGAGGAAGCCCTTGGCCTTATAGGTATTTCCATGTCACCTGAACTATATGTTCACATTGAGACATGCACAAAAGCCTATGAGCCATGGGACAAAATCAAGGTTATTTATGATAGCTCAAATGAATCTAGGAAAAATCAACTTCAAGATCAACTTGAAGATTTAAGGTATTCTGATTTTAAATCTATGGATGATTTTCTATTAAAATTTGATGCTTTGAATAGTCAATTGCAAGGTTTAGGAGTAAAATTAGAAGATCTTAGATTAATTCATTTCATTCTTAAAAATATCTTCCTAAGCAATTTCAACAATTTATTACTAATATTCATGCTCAATTAGCTATTCCTTCTTTAGCTAGTCAACTCACTTATTGTATTTTTTGTAATTTATTAAGTCAGGAAGAAGCAAAGTTGATTTAGTTTGGTAATCTTATGTCTAATGAACAAGATAAAAATCAACCTCATTGGAAAAAGGCTATGTAAGAAGAATATGATACATTAATTGCTAATAAAACTTGGGATTTAGTTCCTTTACCTCATGGAAAGAATCTTGTTTCATGCAAATGGTTGTATAAAACTAAGGTTAATGCAAAGAATGAAGTTAGCAAGTTTAAAGCTAGATTGGTTACTAGGGAATTCTCTCAAGTTGAAGGCTTAGATTATAATGAAATATTTTCTCTAGTAGCTAAGATGCCAACTTGTAATGTCCCCATTTTTCAAGTTCTTTAATAGTGTAGTTGTCGATGACCTTTTGGGTTTGTGTCAGCATGTTCAAAGGGATAATTTGATACTACCAATGAGATCATATAGTTTTAAGGAGTCATATGACACTTTTAGATGTTATTTTTGATTTCTAATTTGAGCTCCAAGATTCTTGGAGGGAGCGTTTATTTTTAGTAAGTCACCCAGCGGGTTTGTTTATCATCTTTTATCATTACGATCACTCCTAGCCAGTTAGATTTCAATGTCAATTCTTTTTAGCCATTTTCACTAATTGGGTGTAATATTGAGTTGTATTTAATTATTTTCACTAAGGTTGCCTTTTTAATTGACCATTTATCAGGAACCTTAGTGTTATAGCTTGTTGGAAAGAGGATGGAAAGTTTTAAATGATGGGATGCTTAAAAGTGATTTTAAGTGCCAAAAGTGCTTTAAAAGTAAATTAAATCACTTTTTGGAGTTAAAAGGCTTAATTAATTAATAAAGTAATTTTTAAAAGGAGTTTCTAGAAAGCCCTAAAAAGCTTATTAAAAGAAGTTTGGAGCTCATTTCTCATTCATGCTTGACTTGATATTTGGTTTTCTTCTTGTTGGAGGAGCTATTTATTCTTCTTCTTGGTTTGTGAGGATGAAACCCCTTATAGGTAACATTCTCCACATTGTTGAAACACACAATTTGGAGAATTTGAGGTGGTTCCGTTCAAGAATCACATTGGAGCTTATTTATTTTAGTTTGGTTAAGATATTACTCATGTTTACATTGTATATTTGAATGACTATTTTAGTATTTATGATTAGCAATTTTGAAGGATAAAAAAACAACAATTTCCACCATTTATGATAGCCATACCTCTTCCCATGTTGGTCGTATAGTTGCAAATAGGGTGTGTGGTCTTAGGAGCTTGTTGCTTGGTGTTGTGAGCATCCTCTTGTTGGTTTGGAGGTTCCTATGGTTAGGTTTCCTTGTAGTTCATTTACATCAACAAATACTTGCATTTCTGGTTGTGGCATCCAATTTTTAGGAGCTTACAAGAGTTGGTTGCATGCACAACAAAATATCGAAGTCCAAAAATCATTCTGGGTATGTTAGAAATGGATATGTTATTTATTTTGATAATTTGGGCTGCCTTTACATTTTGCAAATATTATATTTTTAGATCAAAAATTAAATCTATAAATTTTTGTTGTTAACATCTTTGACCATTGTCAAAAATCTAAGTAATTTAATTGTTGCAAGTGTTTTTATTTATGTTCTTATTTATAAATAGAAAACACTATCTACATTTCCATATTCTTCTCTCAAACATATGAAACCAAAAAAAGGGAGCAAAAAAGGGGTGTATGTTATAGTGGTATTAGAGTAGAGTATCCTGCAATCCTAGAGGGTTATTTGTGAATGATTAGTTTACAAGTATTGAAGGGTTGAAATAGTATGGGTGACATAAAGCATAGAGACCACAAGAAAACAAACAAAAAATACATTTTAAATGATTTTTCTAAAGGACAGTGTGAGTTGCAGCAAAATATAGCTCAATTATGTGCCTTAATGATCTAATATTTTGGTGGGAACAATGAACAAGAAATAAATTATGGAAATGAGAATGGTTCATATAACAATATAACTAAAAATAAATGTACTAGAATCGTAACAACCAACTCTAAACCTATAATGCATAATTTTCCTCCAAGGAATAACCTTCAAATTAATAATGAACTCACACAAAATGAGTTGGAGGATCAAATTCTACAAGATTAGAGGGATCCAGGTGTTGATTTTTAGAGTGAAATATATTTCCATGAATATAGGGATCTCAAGTTAAAGAATATACCACACAGGGGTGGTAGATATCATAACCGAGACTTGCAAAGGAAGGGTAATCAAAGAAACATATTAGTTGAGCAAGCCTTAGCTGAAATTGTGATTGTTCAATGTAAAGAGCAACTGAAACCTACGTTGGAAAATGAGAAGTATGAACACAAGAAGGATTCAAATTAGAAATTTCTAATGAAGAAAATGTTTTATTGAATGTGAGGAATGTATAATAGTGACTTGGGACAACCTCTTAGCCATGTATGCAACTACTATTGATGATTTTGTGCATGAGGAAAAATTCAATACAACAAGCTTTGTTACAAGATCAGACCTATCCATTGGGATTGCATTGTCTATTGGGTTTGTTGATGACACTAGTGGAATAGATACACCTACAAGATTTTCCCATGAAGTTGATAATGTCACTAATCATCAAGAATGCATAGTAGAGCTTCATAATGAGTTATTCAAAGGAAAAATAACTACTAATGAAGAGTTTGAGGGCACTAAAAATTTTAAAATAGTAATTAAGAGGAGCTATATACATTATGTCGATAATGATAATTCAAAAATTAAGTGGGAATTTTCATTTCCACCTCTATTCCAGAATGAGTTTGGGACTAATTTAGTTTAGAAAGGAAGAGCTAATTTTAGTGTGTTGACAATGCAAGAATCAAATCTATATGAAAATGAAAGAAAATTTGTTGGGAAAATATGTAAACCTTGTAATTACATAATGTATTGTTGAAATGTCAATGGTTGGGGGTGTGGTGGATTCCCCCCCCACGAGGGATCTATGGGGATCATCCCCTTCGATGGGGGGTTTGGGGGCAACACCCCAAAAAGGAAATTTTTTATTTTATTTTATTATTATAAATCTAGATCATTCATCATTAGGCATTAGATTTGATGACCAATATTTTATCAGCTCGTATTTCCCTAGAAGGTAACCCTATTTTATGAGGGAATTGTATTACAATTGTGTATTGTGATGTATTATGAGATTCTAATAACGGTCATGTTTCCTTTGGATCTTTGGTTGGTGATACTCCTATGAGAAGCTTGTTTTGTAAGTATATTTTAATCTTTATGATTTCTGAATGATATTATTGGGTGGCTTTTGGAGTGTGGGGTTTTTCTCCTGAAAGGGTTTTCCCCACATAAATCACTATGTTGTGGTATGTATGACATTTATTTTTATTTTTGTTTAAGTTTTTGTAATTGCTAAAGATCTATAGAGTTTTGCACTATCCTCCTCTTAAGATTAGTGTAGGAAGTTGTTACGCTACCTTAGTTTCCTTAAAAAAATTCCAAGAAATTAGCCATGCATGGAGAGTTGGATATCCAAGTAAGAGGTAGCTTATTTTAATGAGCATGTCCTAGAAGATAAGTAAAAAAAAATGAGGGTTGTTAAGCCTAGTTCCTTCATTGATTTTGATCAAGGGCCTACATAGCTACAAGTTTTGAAAGATAAATTAACAATTCCAAAAGAGAAGATTATGAAAGCTTTAACAAGATTTGATATAACACACAGTTTAATTGAAGAACTCTATTGGAAGGCTAAGACTACAAAGAGATCAAAGGGAGTTAAGGATGGAGTTACTCTATCTAATTTGTAAACTATTAAAGAAGTAGTATAAACAATTAAAATAAACTATTTGCATTTTATCTTAGATAGGGATCATGCTATCAAGTTTACAAAAGAGACTTTGGATGCCTACTAGGAGAGAGAGAAAGAGGTTGATAGTCTTTGAATTGACATTATCCTAGCTCACTACTCTCTCTACCAACCTGAAAATGAGTCAACTGTTGCAGCCATGACCAAGGGGAAATTAGAAGATGTAAGACTCATGTATTTTTTTACTACTTGGATGACTCTTCTCTTACTTGGGTGGATCCATTACTACTTGGGTGAATTTTCCCTCACTTGGGAAAATCTATTACTACTTGATTAGTTGTGCTCTTAATTGGGAAAATATATTACTACTTGAGAAACTCTGCTCTTACTTGGGTGGATTCATTACTACTTAGATGACTCTATTAGTTTCAGGGAAGATCTATTAAGTCTAAGGGAATTCTACTACACTTAGGTGGTTGTGCAAAAACTAGGGAAACTCTACTGATTTTTAGGTGGTTATGTATCATTTTGGTGACCTTGTTGATAAGTTTACATACGGTGAATTTTCTCTGCTCTTGGGTGATTCTGAGTCTCCTTGGGTTATTTTTCTCTATTGTTGGGTGATTTCTCTTGGGTGATTTCATGATTATTTGGGAAAATTTGCATCAAGAATTGTGTAAGGTATAAACAATCTTATTCATGTGAAATTTATACATTTCTCTTCATCTTTTAGCTTACCAAAAAAATTATTTGGGGGCTTCACCCTCAGACCCCTATCTAGTGCAGTCACAGATGGATGGCCCTAAAAGGACTGTCCAATTGTGTAGCTTAGAGTCAACACAACAAAAAATAACACAAGATAATGATCAAAAAACATGAATTATCATTGATTCAATAAATTCTAGTCTTAAATGCATCATATGCCTCATATGCATAATAAATAGGGCTCACAGGCTTGTCACAAGGGTATTACAAATATTACAATTGGAACAAGGACTTATTCCATTACTCAAACTAGTAGGATGGATTGAATTGTGAACTAACACTAATGATCTACTTGATTAACTAATTTCTAATGAATTAAAAATGATCTTAAATATGAATCTCAAGCTCTAATTATGATTTGTGTTAGCCTTAAGGGTTTAAAAATGCCAATGTAAGATCAAATGTGTAGGTTGGCCTCAAACATGAAAAGATAACCCCATTAGTAAATGAAATAAACTGTGGATCTCCAAGAAAGTTCCCCTTGGACCTAAAATCCTTATATGATATTCTATTAAGCTTTGCATGCTCTAAAAAAGGTCTGCACAACAATTTTGGACCATGCTGGCCCTAAATAATTTTCCAAAGAATTGGCAGTAAAATTATAATAATGATAATTTTTTGAAAAAAAATGCAAATATCCTTAAATATAAATATGATGAAGATAACCTTGTGTAGATACTATATCTTGCTTCATGAGCTAAGAAATGATATAGTGATAAAATGAAAAAGAAACTGTTGAGACAATTATGGACTGAAATGCAAGAAAATAAATGTTTTTTGGTTGATATAGGATTGCTTTACAACTAGGGATGCTCCTGCCTTAGACACCTATGGTTTGAAGAAAAGTGATTCCCTCACTTTTTAGGGGATAGAGGAAAACCAAAATGGTCCACCTCAACTTGAGAAATCCATGATGAATCCTCCACTAGTCTGCCTTTCCACTTTACCAAATACTCCTTGTATTGATTTTTTCTTATGCTCCTTCTAATTTTGGTGTCCATGATCTACTCAATCTACTCTAGTGGTTGATATGACAGCTTCTCTGCCAATTCCAATTCTTTGTTACTGCCACTTGATTATCCTTCATAATACTCATAGATTTTTGTAAAATTGAAAATAGGTGATATACCAAGTGCCTCTGGTAACTCCACTTCATATGCATTCCCTGAATCAAAATTCCTAAGAATCTTACAAGGTCCAAAATTTCTCATCTTTAGCTTATTGTATGTTCCTACCAAAAACCTTTCCTTTTGGAGATATACCATAACTTCATCTCTAACAACAAATTCCTTATGTCTCCTTTTCTTATCTGCTTACTCCTTATACTTACTATTCAATTCCTCCAAGGGCTTCTAGACTTGACTATACAATGTTCCCATGAATCTTGCAAAATATTCTTCTGCACTTCTCTTGTTCTCCATACTGATGTCTCTGAGCTCCACAACTCCTCTAGGATGTATCTCTATCACAATCTCAAATGGTGTCTTCCTTGTATTTCATCTTATTGAATTATTGTATTCAAACTTTGCTTGCGGTAGAACTATATCCCAATTAACCAAACATCTCAATGAGTTAACCAAACTCATGTTTACTACCTCTATTTGTCCATTTATTTATGGGTGATATGTTGAATTGAATTTCAGGCCTATCTTCATCTTTGTTTACTACCTCTATTTGTCCATCTATTTATGGGTGATATGTTGAATTGAACTTCAGGCCTATCTTCATCTTTTTCCATAATGTCCTCCAAAAGTATCCAATGAACTTGGTGTCCCTATTTGAAACTATACTCTTTGGTAATCCATGCAATCTCATAGTATCCTTGAAAAATAGGTCAACAACATGCACAACATCATTAGTTTTCTTGCAAGGAATAAAATGTGCCATCTTATAAAATCTATCCACTACTACCATTATAGAATCATATCCTCTATGTCTTCATGGTAGTCTTTATATGAAATCCATACTTATCTTCCTAAGGTCTCTCTAGTACTATAAAAGGCTTGTACAATCTAGTATTATGACTAGTCCCTTTTGATACTTGACAAATTATGCAGCTTTGAACATACTTCATAATATACTTATATATTTGTAGCCAAAAATAATGTTCATTCACCAAAGCTACTGTCTTAACCACTCCAAAATGTCCTACTAGTCCTCTGCTATGCTTCTCTTGAGAAAATTATCCCTCATTGAACTCCTTGGAATACACAACCAATTTCCCTTGGAAACATATCTTCTTGAATGAAATAATCTAGCCATTGACTCCTATCTGTCACTATTGGTTCCTTACATGACTTCCATGCTTCAGCAAAATCTGGATCATCTTCATACATATGTGTTAGTTTGTCAAATCCTAATACTTCTACCTTCATTCTTGTCAACATATTCCTTCTCATGCTCAATGAATATACCACTCTATTTGACTTGCCACTCTTATGCTTCACACAAATATATAACTATACAAGAATTCAACCCATCTCATATGTCTCTTGTTCAACTTACCCTGACTATTCAAATACTACAAAACTTGATGATTGATATACAACACAAAATCCTTAGGCAATAAATAATGTCTCCACTTCTTCAGTTCTTGAATTATGACATAGAATTCTTGATTGTAAACTGAACATCTCCTTCTAGCTTAATTCAACTTCTCACTGAAATAAGGTATAGTTCTTCCTTCTGGACTCAACATTACTCCTATTTCATTTCTACTGGCATCACAATCAACTTGAAATGCTTTATCAAAATCAAGCAATGCTAACACTGGTTGCTTCGTTACCTTTTACTTCAGCAATTCAAAACTTCTTTGTGCTCTAGATGTCCACTTAAATTCTTTTTTCTCTCCTCTCATTGTTTCTTTCATGGGTGTGCAAATGCTACTAAAGCTCCTAATGAATTTATGGTAAAATATTGCTAGCCCATGCAATTATCTTACCTCTCCAATGTTCATTGGTGTTGGCCACTCAATAATTTCTCTAACCTTCTTAAGGTCCATCTTTAATCCTTCAACAAAAATGACAAAACCAAAGTATACTAACTCTGTCTTCATTAAGCTACACTTCTTGATGTTTATTAGAAAATTCTCCTTTTTTAGTCTCTGCAATACTTGTTTGATGTGTCAAAATTTTTCTTCTCTAGCCTTATTGAAAATTAGAATATCATCCAAGTAATCAATAATAAACTTACCCAAGAATTGCTTTAGTAATTCATTATCAACCTCATGAAAGTGCTAGGCACATTGGTCAATCCAAAAGAAATCACTAACCACTCATACAATCCTTTATTAGTCTTGAATGCAGTATTCTATTCATCCCCTTCTCTTATCCTAATTTGATGATATCCACTCTTTAGGTCAATATTTGTGAAATAATTTGCTACACTCAAAAAGTTCATAATGTCATTTGGCAATGAGAATCTATACTTGACTGTGATCCTATTGATTACTCTTGAGTTTGTACACATTATCCATTCCCCATATTTATTTTTTGCCAATATAGTAGGTACCGTACATGGGCTTAAGCTCTCTCTAATCAATCCTTTAACAACTCTTGTATTTGTCTCTTTTGTTCCATATTTTCTACAGGTGTCATCCTATGTGTTGCTTTGTTAGGTAAACTTGCTCCCGGTATTAGATCTATATGATGACTGATGCTCTGGAATGGTGGTAGTCCATCTAGTATATTCTTTGATTTGATATCCTCATACTCTGTTAATAGTTCTCCTACTTTTTTCTATAGTGGATTTTTACCCTTTGTGGTAGAATTCTCTATCTCTGTGTTATCCTCAAATTCAGCTACACTCAATTTGTGGGATAACCCCTACGAAACTTTTCCATTTCATATCCCACACACTCTAAGCATGCAAAATGAGGTGAGCTGTGTTTTCCTTCATGCCTGGTCCCATAGCCTTGGAATGTCATTTTGAGTATTAACCTTTTTTGTTTTGTTGAAATTCGCAAAATGGTCCAAAACTCGTGAATTTTCAATTTTCATAGTTAGTAATTTTGCACTATTTTAGGAGCACTAAATTTTAGCACCCTTGCAATCCTTATGCAAAAATGAAAATAAGAATGCAAGGAAGGTGAAATTCACTGAACCTGCATATCATAACCTATCGAGTTTGTATGGGCGTTGAATTTTCTCGACTTTACAACTAGAGCTCACACGATTTACAATTAGTGCTAGTCTTAATAGGATTTTAAATCAATATTTTAAGTTAATTTTAATTTCTTTGGTTTTCCATTCCAATTGTTTGTTTCCATATTGTTCTCCATGAGCTCGATTGAAGCTTTTGTGTTCATTTAAGTATGGATTTGAAAGCAGATTTTTTGGTTATTCATGTTAGGTTTTTGGACCTTCACTTTTTCTTTGGGTATGCCTCATTTTTATCTTTCTCTTTTCATTTCAAATGTCTAGGGTTTATTAGTTATGTTTTCCATTTGTAAAGTATTCATTTTCATTATTTTAGGGTTTTTGAATCGTTGTTTTCATTTTTATATTCCCTGTTTGCAAACCCTAGTCACAAATTTGAACTCCTTGCCATTCATGAGAATACTAAAGACATTTGGGTATGTGCATTGCGAGTTTAAAGCCCTATGATGCACATGATTATATGATTTAACAAATCATTCATGTCTTCATGTTTTCGTGTGAAATTTCCCATCAAACCCATTTGGAATTTTCCTAGTTTAATGGTTTTGTATGCATTTTTGGTGTTTTTTTCACCAATGATGTTTAAACATAGAATGCATTAATCTGCGTAAGTGAATATTTTCACCGCCTCCACCTTATAGATCCAAATCATCTACAACATCAGTATTTTTCATTGACTACACTTATAAGCATAAAATGTGACATCAAATGAAATCGTCGTTTAATAGTTTGTCCATGATATGCAATGCCATTTTTTTTTTTGACATTGCATATATTAACGATATTACCAAAATTTTGGAATGGTGAAAAATCCCTCTCAAACATCAAGAAACATTACCTCATTTTTTGCTAACGCTGTTACATGAAATATTGAGGTTTTTTCCCACCCTAACATATGTTCTAGCTATCTTGTGTAGGGTCATTGTTTTTCCTTGACTATTCATAAACCTTGAACATTTACTCGACCCCACATGCATTGGTGGTGTTTTTCGCCGATGGTGCATGAAAAATCTCATGTTATAATGTATATTCATTGTTTTTCCTTGACTTAGCACTAAAGGAAGGGATGTTTCCAAGTTTTACCACTTGCATGGTCAACAAATTTTGCCGACCTTGCACACTTTTTTCAAGCTCAAAATGCTCAAGTGCTAAATCTGAGCACATTTACATAAAAGTGCAAAACCCTTTACTAGTTCAACTTGCAGAAGCATTATTTTTTAGTGCAGTTACATTTTTTGCATCAAACCACCTGCAATGGTGTTGAAATTCAAAAACCTTACACCATTTGCACAATTTTCTTAACACCAGGGAAATTTTCCTTTTTACTAGATTGCTTGCTTTTGCTCCATTTTTCACCTCCATCATGCTTAAGCCCTACAAGCTCATATAATTGCTCTAAATTTTCCCATCACTGCAAATTTCAACCATGCAATATTTTCTAATATTATAAAATGATGAAATTTGTCATGTAGTTTTTTGTGCACACATTTTGAGATTTTCACATTTGTGTTCCTACAAGATTACCTTCTTTTCTAGTTGCTCCTCAAATTATGGATCCCTCTTTGAGCAAGGAAAATTCAATAAAGTATAAATATCAAGGAGTGTTCCTAGTAACTTTAGTATCATAAAAAATCGATGAGATCAAGGACACTAAGATTAGACATGTTGACATGTTTGAGTTTGTGGAAAGGGCTCATAAGCAAACATTAGATGATGGTATGCGATCTATAGTTGAAAGTAATATCTAGATGATAACTTCATTTCCTATTGTAGGGAATAATCTAGAGTTTTTTCTTCAAGTTTCTTCTCATTACAATAGAAATGACCAAAGCGTCAGGGATGCCAACAAAAATGTGGTCATGAGGTTAGATGCAGTGTTTCTTGACAAAGCTTTAATATGTCCAAATATTGATTCCTATGTAGATATCTCCAAGGAATATGCATAGGAAGAATATGATAAAGATCTAGATTCTGCCAAGAGGGTGATTAATAGTAAATGGTTGAAGAACCCAATGAAGACTGTCTCAAGGTGGCCGAAGATATTTTTGTGTAGTGATTTCATCGAAGAGATGAATGATTTGATCACTCTTCTCAATAGAGTGAAAGGTTTTCCTACCTCATTCACATTCCAAAATTGGATGTATTTGTACATCAAAATCATCTTGAAGAGGAAACAATAGATCTTTTGGGTTTAGCAGATTAGTGATGCAATTCACGATCAGTTGATCAAAGTACATACATCACTTGAGTTCTACATGACATCCTACTTGGTGTATGTTGCTATTATGATGAGATATTTTTGTAGGTTGACAATAGAAGGTAATATAAGAGTGATCCCAATATATAAGTTCTTTCGAAAGATTACTCTTGATGAAAGCATTCACCATTTTCAAAGAGTGAATGATACTTTCTTTTCTCCATTTTTGTGTGTATTTTATCCCAAGTTGGAAAGGAAAAGGGTTTCTAACAAATCCTGGACAATGGTGAATAAGTATGGTTGCCTCTACCTTCAGTTTCCCACATTCACATACTTAGGGGTTGGTTTCTTCATGGGATATCCATACATGCTCCCAAGGTACCCCAAATGACTTTGATTTTGGGCAACTAGCACCAGTGAAGAAAAAAACCAAGAAAAAGGCTAAGACCCTTTCCAAGTTGTTGTTTGATAAAGAAGGTTACATGTATGTAGAGTTGGCACAACCTCCTCATGACAAGACTTTATAAGAAGTGGATATTTCTAGTTATTCTATCACAAGAGTTGAATTGGGGAAGATAGCTCACGAGATTGCTAAAGTGGATGCTCAATCCACATTGAATTATCTCATAGAAAAAATTGATGAAGTCAAAAAGGTGGAGGATCAATATAAAGCCAAGGAAAAACAACTAACTATATTAATTAAAATGATTACCCATTCTTCGAAGTCAGTTGAACTTGTGGTCGTGAGCATTGAGGATCTAGTTATCTAGAAGGTGGAAAAAGTGCATACAAGGGGTAGGGTAGTCAATGAGTTCCTAGACCAAATGATTGCACAAGGTTCACAAATTTTAAGATCCTCCATGGATAAAATAGAAAAGATGGGAAACATAAGATCAAAGTTAGACAAAACTGTTGATACTCTATCCTAGGAACAACAAGACATGGAAGACAGTTTGCAAGCTTGGGTCAAAATAAAAAAGCTCAAGATGGATGCATTAGTGGAAATTGGGATCATTCCCAATAGAGATATGTATGTGGAGGTTAAAGAGACCATGATACATAAAGTGAACATCATCAAGGATTTGATCAATGAATTGTAAAGTGCTCATGAAGTCAGTGAGGATAATGATATGCAACTTATCAATAAGATTGAAGAGCTTCCTTGTAAGTTGCTTGATGACAACCAAAGGGTCCTTTCCTCTGATATAGTTGTCCAAGAATTTACTAACATGATCTAGAAGGAGTTTGAAGATCAAGCCTTCTTGGTGGATTTGATGCATAAGTTACTAGATATTCAATTTACCTTGGACAATGGAGAAGACTAAATGTGCCTTGTTTTAGGTTTTAGTATTTTTATGCTTTATGTAATTAGTTCCAGACATTTTACATGTCATTTTTAAAAATGTAATTACATTTAAGAAAAGAGAAGTCCTAAATCAATTCAGACTCTTTTGTTGAATAAGTCAAAATTTAGTTATTTATTTCCTAGATTAGCTCTTAAACTCTCCTCTATATATATATGAGGGAGTTCTTTTGTAATGGGACCTTTTTGATCTTTTAAAACTAGATGCCACCATTTTGAAGAGCATAATGCCAATCTTTGAGTTGAATGTGCAAATTGAAATTTTGATCAATAAAAGAAGCAGATTTCCTCCAACCTTTGTTTTGGAGCACGTTTTCTATATGTGAGAGTTTTCTTACGTCATTCTTGTCATATTTTCTTGAAGTTGATTTCTAAGTAACATATTATTTCTTTATTGAAAAGGAATTCAAGTTTAATGTGATAGACTTTGTACTATCATATTGCATTTGGAGTTTGTGTATGAATTGGGTTGAGAACATGTAGTCTTTGAGCTACAATTTTCAACTACATTCTCATGTATCAATCTAGTTAAGAATGTGTATTCTTTGAGCTGTGATTGTTATCTATATTCATGTGGATATTTGGTGTTGTTCGTTGTAGTCTTTGAGCTACAACTTGCCACACAGGTTACTCTTTAGAATCATTTTGGGAATGACTTGGGGTATTTGAGCTATAAGTTATTGCTACTATTCATGTGATCTTACCATTACTTTTGGAACCATTGTGGAATGTGGCTGAAGAATTTTTTCTTTCACAGACTTTCTAAATTACTATTGTTCTTTTTTCATATTATTCTTACATTTAACAAAATCAGGTATCATCTATTATTGCTCCAACAAGTTTTATTTAAGGATATTATTGTAATTTATTTCCCTTATTTTGAAAAAAGAGAATATGCTAATGGAGACACCCCCCATGGATAATCATAATGTACATATATTATTTTAGTTTCTAGTTGATTTTGTCAAGCAATAAGAAGGGAGCCTCTCCTTTATGAGAGGAGAGATTCATTTCTCATCATATTAGTTGTAGCTCAAATTCCTATTTTGTAACTATGAAAGGAATTAAAAATATATTCACCCAACACTCTGGATTATTGCACTTCTTTGGAATTAATACAAAAAACATGTTCTCATGCTTCATTCCTTCCAAAAAAATTCTTCCATCTACCAAACATAATCTATCCATACTACAAACTTCACTTTTGTCCTCTTCTCCCAAAGGTATCAATATAGTTATTTTTCTATTTGAAGTCACAGTATAGGTATTCCTTATTCCATCATGAATTGCTTTCTTATTGTATTTCCATGATCTTCCTAACAATAAATGGCATGCATCCATGGGCATAATATCACACAACGCTTCATCATTATACATATCCTATATGAAATTTCACAAAACACTGCTCACTTACCAGGATATTATGATCATCTTGAATCCATGCTATTTTATAGGGCTTTGGATGTTTCAATCTCTTCAGATTCAACTTGGTTACCATCTCTTCTAAACCTAGATTATTGGTGCTACCACTATCAATGATAACTTTACATACCTTTCCTCTATATTTAAATCTTGTCCCAAACAAATTCTTCCTTTGCAGTGGTTCCTAATCACTTCTTCATGCATCAAAGCTCTTCTCATTACTAATAACTCACCTTTCTCAAGTTTCCCAATTGAACTAGGCGATCCAACATGTTCTTCATCCACATAAGCTCATATTCGAGTATTCTAACTTCTCTTTCCATTACTTCCTTGATGACATTCAAATGCTCTATGTCCTTCACCTCCATATTTGAAATGGGTTCCTCTGAATGGTCTCTTCTTAGATCTTCCTTCATCTCTCCTATATCCATCATTGTAGTAGGAATTATGACCTCCTTTGTCACTATGGTGAAATTTCTATCCTCTCTTCCTCTAAGAAATGAATTATTGTCCTTCTCTTCACTACAATAGGGTTTTCCATCCTTGTTTTTCTCTACATATGGTCCTCTCTCTAGATTATGATCCAATTCTCTAGAATCTTCCTCTTGCACTTCTCTATCTTTGTTCAAACTTCTTGTTCAACTTTTCCTCTACCTTCAATGCAAATTGGTATGCTTATCCACTATTTTCATCTTCACTTGGCTCAATTCTTCTTGGATTTTTGTTCTCAGTCCATTGATGTACCAAAAAAAATTCTCCTTGCTTGGTTCACTATGTCTAGCTTTGATGATCATCTTGTATAATTTTTTAGTATACTCTTTCATATATCTGTCCTTTTTCCTTAGGTTCTGTAATCTTTTTAAAAATTCAAGCTCATAATCAACTGGTATAAATTGATTTTTCAACTTTTTCACCATCCTATCCAACTTTGTGATCTTCTCCTTTCCTCTTCTATTTCTATCCAATTGAACTTCTTTCCACCATATAGCAACATGTCCTTTCAAGTTAGTTTTTACAAATCTTATTCTTTCCAAATCTTTAATTTCTTCATACTCAAAGTATTCTTCCATATCATTTACCAATCAATCAATTCCTTAGGTTTTAAATTTCTCGCATAATTTTAAATTTTAATTCTAGGTCTCTTACCAATCTTAGAAATTGCTTTCAATATTTTTACCTGATCTTCTTCTTCTTCTTCTAGGTTTTCTTCATTTTGATTCGCAACATGATCTAACTAATAATCATCACTTTCATCTGCATGTCTAGGGTTTAGACCCCTTCTTCTATCTTCTTCTATTGCATCTAATAAAACTCTCATTTCTCACATCATTTCCAACATCTCATCCATTCTTCCAATGAAATTATCCATTGTAGGAATTCTCCTTGTTGGCATCTCTCTCCTTGGATCTGATGCAACTACCTCAATTTGATGATTTGGCTACAAGGGTTTCAACTGCCTCACAATCGGTGTTCAATTGAAAACACTTGAAGTCTTTCTTATGTCAACGATTTGTTCACCACAAGGAATTCCTTTGTAAGACTCATAAATTTTCTTTGATACCACTTGGTGCAATCACAGATAGAGGGCCCCAAAAAGACTATCCAACCATGTAGCTTAGAGTCAAAAAAATGAAAATGAAAATAAGAAAATGCTTAGAAAACATGAATTATCATTGATTCAATAACTTCCAATCTTACATGCATCATATGCATCATATGTGGAATAATTAGAGCTCATAGGCCTACCATAAGGGCATTACAAATATTACAATTGGAACAAGGCCTTATTACATTCCACAACCTAGTAGGTTGGATCGAAATGAAAACTAATTGTAGTGTCAAAAAATGTACTCCTTTACATTTTCACACTTTGTTTGGGTCCCCTCAATTAAATTGGACTTAATTAGGCCTTAATAAGCCCTATTTTGCATCTACAAGCATAATAAATTACATTTTTTGAAGGGGAAACTTGACAATAATTAATACCAACACATAATACATTACCTTGAGCAATGTGTGCTCCAGGAATAGGGACCTGGGATCCATTTTTCCATGGGAAAATGGGTCCTCCATAGGCCTTTTAACCCAAATTTAAAATATGTTTTTGGTGGTATTTTAATATCCCCAAATTCAAATTTCAATGTTGGCCTTCCATGTTTAATTTTTGGGAAATTAAGGATAGATACCTATAAATACAGGTCTTTTTATCAATTTGAATCCTAAAAGCAAGCTAAGAAATTAAATTAAGCAAAAAGTATAGCAAAGACTATGATCAAGGGAATTCAAGAGCAGATATATCAGTGGTTTTTGGTAGCAATCAAGATCTCAAGCATCATGTCAAGGTCTTATGCATCATGCATGTTTTTGGAGCTAACATTGTGATGTAGGTTTAAAAGATTCAAGTCAAAGCATTCAAGCATCTATTCAAGTATCAAGATCCACATCCATTGAGGCCATTTCATGCAAGATCGAGATCAGGGTTTTAGTCATCCAAAGGTTTATTCAAGGGTTTGGTGAGTTACAACATAGAAATTGTTCATTCGTCATTCCTTTCATATTTTTTTATTTCAATTCAAGGTTTAATTACCAAAATGGGGTTTGACCAAGGAAAACCCCCATTCACCAAATACAAATATTTTTATCCTCTTTGTGAATGTGCAGATTTATAGGTTGGAGAAGGATTAGAGACCTCAAAGTTTCAAAGTTGAAAAAAGTTGTCAATTCACAGAATCTCACCTATATACCTCATTTACGATTTCTCGAGATTGAAACCTTGATAAAAAAAAAAGCTACAAACTAGCACTAGAGGACCTCAAAAGCTGAGTGAAACCTTTGCATAGAGATTGATTCACCCATAGGAAAATTAGTCCTAGTCAACCTTTAGAATCTGTATTTTGGTGATGGGTACACACCCTCTTGCCATTTCCAAATCTACCATAAGTTTGTTTTTTTTGTCTGTATTATGTTTTAAATTGATGATTCAAGTTTGAATATGCATAATTAGGTTGATTTACTATTTTTAGTTCTTCTTCCAAAAGTTTTGTTCAGGCTGATACCCCCATCCTCAATCATAAGGAAACCTGTAGATTCTCTCATTGAGTTGACTCACCTAAGGGTTGTAAGTCAATTATTTTTGGGGATCTCATTTCCTAATGAAATAAAGGAAAATAGGGCCACCCACACACATCCATCATCCATACATTCCTAGACCCTATTTTTCTTCGTTTCATTTTGGTGAACTTGACTTTTGAACACCATTATTTTATGATTTGGAGTCCATTTAAACCCTAGATCTAGGATTTGCATTAATTTGAGTTGCATTGCATTATTTTTAATCTCATTTATGGTTGTAAAGATTGCATTAGTTTACATTTAATTTATAGTTTTTAGGCTTGCATTTGGCTTCCTTTAAAATTTGAAAAATTCAAAAAATTGGCACAATGTTAAACTCATTTTGCATAGTGTTTGCATAACGTTGCATGATCAATCACTTAAATCATAAAATTGAATCAAAATTGCATATTAAATTAGGTCTTTTTTCTAGTCATTAGAATCATTTCACACTTGCATTTAGATTTGATTTTCTAGAATTCTAAAACTATAACTGCCTATTTGCAACCAAGATCTAGAAACACAAACATTAACTCATAAATCTGTAATTTAATTTTTAAAAACCATGAGCAAGGACCCATTTTCCCGTCGGAGAATGAGTTCCTAATCAAGCCTGTTTCTGAATTTTAGTCACTTAAAACTCTTTTTCTACATTCCGAGTTTCTGCATTTAGGTCCCTATTTTAGTTTCCATTTTTTTTTGTTTTCTACAATTGTTCATAATTAAGGTTATTGGTCAATTCAAGTGCATTTAAAACATATTTTTTTTGGATTAAAAGAAATCATTTTTAGGTTTTTGCATAGTATTATCAATAAATTATCTTGCTTAAAATTTGGAAATTTCTATCTATTTTACATACTTGCATCACACTTTATATTCTAGGGTGTTTAATTGCATTATCTAGAACTATTCTCCATTTTGGGTCCACCTAGGTTTGGTGAAACTTGTATGAGCTTCACAACCTAGTATCCTATTACCAATACTATCATGAGATGTGGTTTGATACTCATGTCATCCCATGATACATCACTCATCGTGGATCTTGGGTTTTCCAACTCTTTCACTCATAGTGTTGATACTAGTCAACCCACTATGGACCATAGCTCTCATACCTCATTCTCCATGACTACCCTACTCACAACTAATGTGACTGATGTTGACACAATGGTTGCTAATATCCCTCAAGAAGAACTAAGACAAATGGATAAATATTTAGAGAAATTGTAAAACTTTGTGAGTTATGAATACATTGTTGGTACTGCAATTCTTGTCATAGATAACATGAGGAAAATGTTTGATAATGAAAAAGGAATAGATATTTTACATAGCCTATCCCACATAATTTATCATCACATGAAAAATAATGAGAATGATTCTATAAATACTACGGTCAATTTCACTGATGTTCAACCTCATAAGGTCCAAACCAAAATGTCCCTTTACATTGCTTTCTCATCAAATGACATAATTAAACATGTACCCAATGGTCCTTTTTACATCATTGGAAGAATTAATGGCAAGCCTACAAATGGGATACTAATTGATCCCATCTCTATAGAGAACATTATCACTGAAGAATTCTTGTTTGTGCATGAACTTTATCAAGATACTTGTGAACAACCGAAAGAATGGATCAAAACACATAATGGTTTTGTTTTCCCTGTGATAAGTTCAATCACTCTTCCTCTAAAAGTTGGAGCAAAAAAATTGTCTCATTCTCCATCATCTTGATAGCAAATATATTTCATGTGAAGTTAGGTTACCTATGGCTTCACTCCATGAATGCCATCCTGTCAGTAGTACATAAATACTTAAAGTTTCCATTTGGAAATGAGATCTTTATCATGCACCATAGTGGCTTTAATCCTGTGTCTTCTCATGGGAATTTCTCACTAGATTTCTTTTGGCCCAAGCCTGTGGAACCTACTAAGCCCTGTGAGGACTTACTTTTCAAATCTTACCAAAAGTTCAAAGCCAAGTGCATAAAAAAATTATTCCTTAGCAACATACCTCAATCCATGATTGAGTCTCACATAATTAATGAAGCCATGATAGAACCAAAAGCCCTTCCAAGTAACCAATACCAACCCATGACAAATCCTTCACCTATTTCCTATAAGAGACCAAGAAATAACCAAATAAGTAATGTTGTGCCTCCTAAAATCAAGAAAGTTTATAAAGCCAAAGAGAAAGTTGTTGAAAAAGCTCCTATGGCTCCTTCCATTCCTCCCTTATAGGAAGAAAAGAAACCCATGGTTGATAAACCCACTCCTACAAAATCATAATTTGAAAACCACACAAAAATAAACTGAAATGCTAGAGAGCATAGGCGTAGACATTGTGCTATTTCTCATAAGCTAAATGAAGAGAGTAAAATAGAAAATAAAGAACAAAATTTAACTCAAGCATTTAGAACCTCACTTCTCTTTGGGCTCTGTGAAACCTAGGAGGGTAGTCCTACTTATGCTCATAATATCTCAACTTGATCAAGAGCATTTCCTCACAAATGTATTCCTTAAGAAGCCAACATCATCTAAGGCTTGGAATACCTCTTATTAAATTGCTATTTGTTTCAGGGAATACACTGTTACTTGAAGGTTGGTGTAGTGCAATTTAAAGTATATTAAGAATTAATTTCCATTTCAAATCCCCAACCAAATTCATTACTAGCTCAGTTAGCCATGAGATAAACTAATAGAATAACCAATGCCCTATTTGAGGGAATAATGGAGTCATAACTTGCAATGAATTAGTAATACAATCATGATTGAACATTAGAAATTAATGGACTATCAACATGTCACTTTGTAGTATCTAACTCACTGTGTTTTAAAATATTGCTTCCTTACCAAATCCTATATCCCTTTCCCACAAAATAATGGTCTCATTTTAGCATTTAATCAACTCATTGAACTGAAGCAAAAACAAGCCCATTCATTCGACGCAAATAACAAAAGACAAATGAAATTATAATTAATAACTTCATTCATAATTTGGAAGAAAAATACACATGAGAGCAACATTTTATAACTAATATTATCCTTCATTACTGATATTGCTTTGTAAAACCATATTTAAGATCTTCATACAGTAAACTTTTTCCCTAGACTAGCTTTTGATATATTTTCTAATTTATCTATTTACATTCTATTTGCTTCGAGAGAATAGAATTCACCTTGACCTATTTTGGACTCAAAAATTTTGAACTTTGTAACCTTAGCCATGAAATCCCCTTTATAAATAGAGGAGCAATAAGGATTCAATTGAGTTACAATTTCATTTTCATTTCATTAACCTAATTTCAACTGCATCCTCAAAGGACTCCCTAGGCGGTTTCATGCAATCATTTGAGAATAGGGGAGGACAAAAAACAAAACACATGTATAAGATATTAGTCGTTGTCCCCACATTCATGCTTGAACAAAAAATATTTTGTATCATATTACTCGGAGGACCTCCACATTAGCATGGAATAGTAAAAGACCAACCACAAACATAATGAAACAAATACCTCCTATGCAAAGACCATGGATTCATAAAAAACAAAAATAAGGGGAAGACCCTATTTAGAGCCATTATCATTGGAGGATGCTAGACCACTCCTTGTCCTCAATGAAAATGGAGGAACCATCACCATGTCATCATCAGAGCTCCCATATGGCACTAGAGAAAGAAGATACTGGCCATATCGTGAGTTAGTGTCACCTTCAGTACTCAAAGGACTATCAAAGAGCACAATGGGAGAATTATGTTTTCGCAGGCAAGCTCTGTGACCCTTGTCCTTTTTCCTAGCCTTTTTTGCTTGTTGAGATAGCCCCTTTCCTTTAAACTTGACCATTTCTTCTAGAATGGTCTTGTTTCTAAAATTATATGTACTCTACACAATTTCTTTCTTCTTATGACCTTGAGCCATCCTCTTACCCTTTGAAACCTTAGGGGATGGCTGGTTTTCTTTCTCAGTTACAAACATATCCTCATAGCACTTGAACACATTTAGCCGACTAGACCTCCTAACAGACTAATTTGGCATACCCATCTTTCCCATCTCCAACACAAACATAAGTCAATAATTCAAAATAATCTAGATCAAAGTTGTAGGGAAATACACCTACAAACCTAGACAATCACAACGAGTCCTAGAAAAGGAAATCCTAACAGACTAGAGCATAATCAATAGAGAGCCCAATTGAAAACTAACTCACCCAGGACACGAGCATTCACTATTCGACACAAGGAGAATTAACACCTTCACACTCTTCACTAACCCACACCTCACATCCACTGAAAACTTAGAAAGATGGTGAAAATCAATAGTGAACAATTTGCTTTAAATAGACATTTTGGAGCATGCAGGAATTGATGATTCAAGAACTCGCACGAGCAAGTTGATAACTTAGCATCTCAACTTTGAATCTAGCCCATCGATCTTAAAGCACTTAAAACTTCATCTATGGCGATCATGAGCATCATTTTTTGACCATTAGCAACTTGTTCCTAGAAAACAATAATGCCACCTCAAATGCTGCCACATCCTCCCTTAATCCTGATTAATGATATGTGATTTGACAATTAACATGCATCGCAAACCTAATTTGTGCTCCTTCATTAATATTGGTGAAGTACATATGATCGATGTTTTGAAGAGAACAGTTCCTCATACACTTCATCACTCATCGCTGGCCTTACTCAAATTTTAGGGTACAATAAGTGATGAGAATGTTACCATGATGAAATCTCAGTCTGTTGGATCACCCTATCTTAAAGCTAGATCAACAGTTCCCCATCCATCCCGCTACTTTCCTTTTTGCTTTATACGATTCCTATAGGATTCTGCCACTTTGTCTCTTCATGCAATGGTTGTCACCTATTGCTGATATACCTCATCATTGACTAGCTCAATCAGTGATGCAAGTGTCCATGAGGTGAAATCTCAGCCCTTGGATCTATGGCTCATCCTTTGACCATGTTTACTTCCCCATCGTACACCACTAATTCACACCTTGCACCTCAAATCCTATTAGAGACAAGAGATACAATGAAGATACCAGATTGAGACATGTACACCTACATGAAAACAAACAATACAAAAGACATCACACATAAGATCTTTTCAAATTAGCAAAAGAAACCTTTAGGAGAATCTTATCGCTCATCATTGTTTTGGAACTTAAGCTTTGGAATGGATCCACGATGAGCGATAAAAAAAAATATCAGGCCATAACTCATCACTAATTATCCTCATACAGTTTTTGAGAAATTAGTGATGAGAGATCTTCATAGTGACATTATGTATCGCATATCGCTAATGTAGAACTTTGCACTTAAAACTAGTGCAGGAGCACCCAAGCTCTTCAAGGAACACTTCAAGGGCCAAGAGGATGTAGGGGTCATGAAGAATTTTGAAGCATCTCAGAGCATCAATTATAACATCCTAAAGCTTATAATGGCTTTTGAAATGGTTAAAAACATTAAAGGAGTCAAATGTCCTAAGGGTCCAGATAAGAACCATAGGACCAAAATGCATTGTAATTGGACAAATAATGTCCTAAGAGTCTAGATAGGTTTTTAATGTTTTAATCATGTTAATTAAGGTTGAATAATTCCATTTAATAGGTTTGAAGGCTTTTTAGTTAGTAGGAGTTAATAAAATAAAAGTTGGAAAATTCAAATTTTAAACTTCCAACTTTGGGTGGGAAAGTGACTTTTAGGAGTTTTAGCAACTTTAATGTAATCAAACCAATTCCAAACGGTTTGAGCAGTTGGGGAATGAGTCTAAAAAGGTTGAGAAGTCATTTTTACATTGGTTGGGTTGCTGGTACGGATTTTGTATAGACTGCTACAAGAAAAAGAAAAAAATAGCAATTTCTTGCATTTTTCTTGTACTCTTTTGATGATTTATTGATTTCTATTGAAGATCTGTTTAGTAGGATGGTTTAGGTACTTGTATCCACATGTATTTAATCCCTTTCATGTTCTGATACATGTTTATAATTAGTTCTTTGTATTATATTGTTGACTGTCCTCAAGAAAGTGCAGTTTTTTCACTAATTTTGAGGTTTTTCATGGATGATTGATCCATTTCAAGGTAAAATGCTGCTATAACCTATGAAATGGATCATTCCTAACATGTATCATATATATTTGACAAACTAATGTGCAAGAAAGAGGAATATCAAGGTGTACACCGAGTTGTCAAAGGGAAAAGTGCATGAAAATGGGTGGTAAGGTATAGCAGCAGGAGATCTGCCTTAATGAGGGGTGTGTTTTTGAGTTTGTATTGATTTATTATGTTTATCTAATGGTGAAAAGTAAAAGAGGGGATTCTGGAAGTGTTTGGAAGGTGAGTAATTAAAAAGCCCTAGTTTTGAGGCAATTTATGGAGGGTTTTGTGTTTGAGCGTATTAAGGGTATCATAGAAGACTAAAAGCTTGAAAATCCTTGGTTTGGGAACATTTTAAGGGACTATTGAAAGTTTCATGGTCAGGGGTTAAGTTTAGAGAGGGGTTGCTTTGAAAAAGAGGGCTAATTAGGCCTAGATTTTGAGGAAACAACAGATTTTGGAGAATTTGATCCAAAACAAGTGCCAACAATATTTGGGTATGTTGTGTATCATCACAAAAGACATCTAAATCAGTCATTTATTTGGGGAGTCCTTTGGGAAAGATGAGTGAAAGTTCAAAAACCACCGCTAGAGGCCTACTTGGGCTAGAAGCCTAGTCAAGGTGTAAAAAGTGAGTTGTGCTTAAGACAGAGGGTTGGGGCTTTGTAAACATTTAAGACAAGTTTGTATAAGTATATTAAGAGAAACCCCAAGGTTTGGGTCCATAAGGAAGCATATAAGTTATAAGTGATCCTTTGAGCCCTATTTCTATAAGGGTGTTTGAGAGTGCATTGTTATGATCTTTGAAATCATAGTGTTGTTTTCTTAAAGTTCCCATCCCCTCTGCATCAAAAACATATCCGTGATACACGAAGCAAGGGAAATCCATCATATCGCTCACCACTAATTTGAAACTTACCGTTTCATGACCATCCACGATGAGCGATGAAAATAAAAAGCATAAGGTCGAAGGGCATCACTTATCGCTATTACAATACTTAAGGTTCAAAAGCCATTAGCGATAAGAGATCCATCAACAATACAAAGAACATTTCTCATTATGCATTGAAATTAAGAGCTCTAGTAGCTATTCGTGATGAGCAAAACAAAGAAATACCACTCATTTCTTGTTGCCAATTTGGATCACACACTTCTAAAGTAATTAGCAATGAGCGATGAGGATAAAAGGCCGATGAGACTTAAGTGAAAACATTTAGACACATGCTCAAAATTTTTTCTAATGGAGGGGACCCTCTTAGGATGATATGACAGAAAGGACTCAAAACTCCTAAGTCATAATAATGCAAAGGATGTAAAGGCCAAAAAGGATCTTTACTTAACCTTATAAGAATTAAGATAGTCAGACCTAGGCATGGGGGACCGGTTACCCAACGACAATGAATGACATAAGATATTCTTAAGTGACCGGCAACAGGCAATAGGAAGTCAACAGTGAAATAGATTGTTTTTCAAGTATTCAGAGCCAAGGTTTTCATAAGAAAAGACTCCAAACCAATACAAGAACCATTCAACAGTGATACAAAGTAGAACCCTAAACCCTCAGATGTCATCCCAACATTCAAATGAAGCAAGGACTTGAGATGGAACATAAAAATTTGGCAAGTTCCATCACCACCTTTGTCGCAACAAGAAATTCCTATATCTCAAGCACAATAAGAACAAGCACCTTCCATGGATATTATCATTAGACCTATTATGATTAACTTGGATGATGATGATGAGATTGATAAAATTGATGAGGAAGTGCATAATGAGTTGAATTTATTGTTTTCCTCTTCCATGAGCTTAAATGATAACAACCATGATGATCCTCCTAAAAAGAGTGACTCACCATGTGTTGAACTTGGTGATGATCCTAGTAAAACACTTGTTGTCCATTTGGCTAGTTTTCTACCTTCCGCATATGATGAACAAGATTGAGATGTAGATGAATTGCTATAGGTTGACTCACACATGTTGTACTAGTATTTTCTTTGTCTTCTTTTTATGTTCTTTGTGTTATTGCATGTGTGTAATGTGATCCCCTATATCATTTTGTTTGGCATGTCTTTATGTTCATTCCTCTATTTGTACCTACATTCTTCTATATGTCATAAGACTTTATCTTTTCCCTTGTCTCATGTTTTCCTTTTGGGGATGATGCAAAGAATTGAGACATTTAGGTCTCTTCCATGTTGGCCCAAATCAATTTTTTTTTTTTGGTTCTCTATGTGTTATTCTTCCAGTTCTACGAGTATTTGGTGAATGATGACAATTTCAAGCTCGATTATATCATTGCAGCAATGACAAATGTTGACCCTAAATTTGTGGATCCCTTGTGTATTATTTTTGGGATTTCATTTGGGGGAAACCCCTCTTCATGACACAGCTTCACTTGGAAACATATGCTTGACATAGGGCTTTCCAAATTAGATCTCATGTCTTCTTTATTATTTAGCATTTATCATTTTTCTACTTTAAAGTAATTTCTCATAACACATTGTAGAAATTTATTTAAAGTGGGGGCATGCGTGTCTCCGCTCATTGTTCACTTCAAACTATGGTCTTATTAGTTCACGTGATGTGTCTTTTTGATGGTATCATTGGGTTTGATGTCCTTCAAAATTATGACCTTTCTTGGCATATAGCATTCCTCTTAGTGGCGATGCTATGAATTGCATTCCCTAAGTTGTGAATCTTTTATTCTCGACTAGTCCACTCTTAGAGAAATTAGATACAATGTTTCCTAGGGTGAGACCTTTCATGTGTTGAAATAATGGATGCACAATGTCCCTGGAGTTGTAGCCCTCAAGAGGACCCTTGCCAAGAAGAAATTCACCCGCATAGAAAGTGTTGCAACTAAGGGCATGCAAATGGAGATGATCTGATTAATATCTAGAATATGTTTACAAATGTACATATGCCTTGATTATATAGGCATCAGTGAAATACAAGATGCAGTATGGTGTTTCCTTGTGTCTTGATCTAATATCATGTGACAACATGTAAACCCTAACTAACTACCTGGGGAATGATAAAGTGATTGAGATAAGTTCTAGAAAAGAAAACTCATCTTCTAGAAGGAATCTTATCTCCTAAATATAGGGAAAGGGTAATAAACCCATTATTAATGATTTCCTAATAATGCAACCTAGGACTTAATTAATTAAATAAAGACCTAAGTTAAACTTATGCTAGTGTAATAAATAATTAATTACACTAACACCCCCCATAAGTGCAACTTAGAGAGGAAATGAAAAATGCAATGATTATGCAATGGATGACGGGTCATAACAACATGATGGCCATATTAGGTACCCATTTACAAATGAGAATGAAAAAAGCAACTAATCTCCCACAAACAGAGCAAAGGGGAAAACCTAGTGGGAAGAAAATCCCTCTCCAAAAAGGAGATGAAATGCAAAAAAGTGAGGAAGGATGGAGGACACCCAAATACCCCCAAGTACACCATCTGTCACATGGATACAATACAATCAATATCTCCCCCATAGGGAGGAAATAGAGAGACTATATAGCCCCTCGGAACATGTGATCATTTGCAAAAATGGTAAGTGTTTGAAGAAATAACATGATCCAATGTCGACAAACAATTTGTCTCCCTTTCATAAGAAATAAAACCAAGTGCAAGTGTAGGGATGCTTCCCATTTTGGATAGGAATTGAAGGAAGGTAGGATGAATGTGAATTATGATGATGTCTCTAAAAAATTCTCACGTGTCTCCTTTGTCATTGAAGATGAAGATTCCACAATCAACTCAGGTACATTCCCAAACAATGAAGAAGGTGGCAAACTAGGACTATGCAAAAATTGATGTTGAACAACATCCAAAGACTACAATAAAATGATCCTTTGATTGAAGGAATAGATGGAGACTAGATTGCACCCCCATAATGAAGTGTCCTCAAAACCATTGAAAGAAGTTTGAAGCAAAAAAGTTTTCCAATTCACATGTATCCCACTAGGAAGAAGAAAATCGAATGGTAGATGCTAAAGAAACTTCAACTCCTAAATGGAATGGGAGGGAAGAAGTCTAATGTATGAAATATTTGAAGAGAAAACAAGTTCCTCCAAGGTAGTCTCTGGATCCCCAATCAAGGTTGAGACAATGGAATGTGGAGATTCAAGAAAAATATCCAAAGTGGGATTTGAATAGAGGAGTGATATCCCCTCAAGAATTTCCTCCAAACCTGTAGAAATAGCCAAGTCATCAATCCCTGAAACAAAGCCATCTTGTGATGTCAAGTCTGGAAAAATTAATGTGTCCTGATGAATGATGGAAGCCTTAATCAATGAATTTGCACAAGGAATCAATAAATGTGAAGGGATACCAATAGTATTTGATGGAGAAGAAGCATCTGTAGAAACCATGTCATCCTCATCTAAATAATCAAGACATTCCAAATCTGTAAGGTCCTGAATAGCAATATCATCATGGGGTACTTGATCTGAAGAATGACATTCTGAATCATGATCATTAGGAAATTGTGGAGTGTTTGAAACTGCATATAGCTCCCAAATATCAGTCCAAAGGATATGAGGACAATCATAATGATCAGTAGCACTCAAAAAATCACAATCAACTTGCATTGTGTTGGTGTAAATAAAGTCTTGTACCTAGTTAATTCGTTACTAGGGGATGTATTTACATCATGTTAAGTTTACTTAGGTCATAGGAAGGAATATTTTTAGAAGGTGTTAGTTGTCATTAGTTGTTATCTTATCTTTTGAAAACTACTACATGTGAACCAAGGTAAGTGTGATTAGTTGTCTCATGTCATATGATTAAGACACTTGTCATAATCCTATGACATCTTGCATCTCACCTTGGCTATATAACCAAGGGGTCTCTCATTGCAAACAATCATCTCATATCATTGAATCATATTGATGAGAATATAGTTTATTCTTGTCATATTCATCTCTCTCTTTCGTGCTTTCCATTTGGTCTCAAGATCTTGGCAGCCATAGCCAATTCTAACATGGTATTAGAGTGGGTTGGGTGCCATTGGAGAGTCTTTTTCTAAAGAGAGATACCAGATTTGGGGGTGTTCCATTTTGTGGCTCTTTATTGTAGGTTTAAATCAAAGCTTGTTGGTGAAAATTTGAGCTCACCATTGCATCCCGAAGGTTCGAGAAAGTTGATTTTTCCTTTTGTTTCGTCCAAATTAGACATACGAGGCCAAATCTATGAGGATTTGAAGCTGAAGAGTGGTTGCCAAATCCAAAAGGTAGCTGCAATTTTGGAGAATTTTGGGTCAAATCTAACCCTACCATCACATCCAAAAGGGCCAAAAACCCTAAAATTGACTTTCAATTCATCCAAATCGGAGCAATTGTCTGGTGTGGCAATTTGTTTTTGCCTAGGGAGCCATACAACCCCCCAAGTCATCCTAATTATGCTGGTATGATTTTAAAAAAAATAAAATTATTTCATCAATTTTTTTTGAAAAAATCAGATTTGATTTTTTTGAAAATTTCTATTGTAAAAATTTGCTTAAAATTTCTTTGTTAAAAGGCTTCAATGATTTACAAAAATCAAAAGTTGTTTGGCATACCCTGTTGTATGCAGACCCTGCACAAGCATGGTACTATCTGTACCCGCATGTATGGCATGACTGGTGGAGGCCATGTAGCCTATGGTTGTGGCCCCTACAGGCCCCACCTCTCTCCCACACGGTCGGGCATTCTATCGGCCAGTTATAAATCTTGGCAAAAGCATTAATTCTGATGCCCATTAAGAATACCGATGGTCTGGTTAAAATTCGACCACCATAATTTAATTGGTGGCAGCAATTTCAGAATCCGGTGGTCAAATTGAAGTTAGCATATTCCCTAAAGATTCTAGTTTTTGTCAGGAAAGGAAGATTTCTTCAGTATATTTTGGGATTTTGCCAATCTGAGAATATTCTAGCATAGGAGTATATTCCGGTACGACAGGAAAATAGTCATCAAAATTAACTTATTGGAGGTGTGAGATGGTCAGATGACCATCAAATTTAAGCTAGGTGTTTGTTGATGTTAGTGCAGTTTTGAAAATATTTTACCCCTCATGGTTTGCATTTTTTTTTTGGAAGTTGATTTTCAAATGTAGATATCTCGGCCATATGACCTCTTTTTTTTAAGCATTTTTTTTTTATTTGGGCTATTTTTTCATGCTCTACATAGTGGTACAATCAGTTTTTGGTTTTGGTGCATGATTTTTCCAATATTTTCATATTCTCAAGAGTGTTGCTGCTTCGTTCTCATTTTGGGAACTTTGGGAGCTCATATCTTGCTCCTACGATAACATTTTTGGGTGCAATTTTTTTTTAAAGTGCAAGATTTTTCCTATAATTCTTAGTGGTATGATTAGATTGATCTCATTTTATACCAAAAATTGTACTTGATTTTGTGGTCAATTTTGGCAATCTGCATGTACCAAGATCAAGACCACTTTGCTATTTTTGGCAAGTGGAAACTATAAACACACTAATAATAATGTGCCAAATCAAATATTGCTTGGGGGGGTTTCTTGATTGAGTAATTTGGGGGGGTAATGTTGTAGTGATTGGTTGCATTCTTTTTCTTGGTTTGCGTTCTTGCAATGGAGAAATATCAAGTTGAACTCCTAACTCCACATAATTATGCTACATGGAGAAAATTAGTATGGAACTATCTCATGATGAAAGGTCTAATAGGTCATCTAATGGACACTATTCAAAAAACTACCAATTCTAAAGAATTGGCAAGGTGGGAGATTGATCGTGAGAAAACACTTGGATGCATATGTTCATTAGTCTTATTTGATTTGCAATTTCATATTGAATCATGCAATACACCTAAAGAGGCATGGGGGAATTTTGAAAAATTGTATGGTAAAACAGATAAGATTAGAGGATATTAGATTGATAATGATTTGATGAATCTTGATCCTAAATGTTCTAACCACATCCAAGACTACATCTCCAAAATCAAGCAACTAAGAACACAGTTGAAAGAATACAGTATTGAAAAAGAGGATTTACAGTTGATTTTGAATGTGTTATCCAAGCTTGGTCTTGAGTATTTAGTGTTTGTTTCTAGCTTTCATACCCATCGACTTTCTATGGGAGCATCATATGTTGATCCTAAGTTTGATGAATTTGCAAATTTCCTAATTCAAGAGGAAGCTAAGTTAATGAACATGGGTCTAATCAAGTCTTCCAAGTCACAAGCATTGTTGACTAGTAAGTCAAAGGTACAGAAAGAATCAGGGAATCTTGATAAGAAGCAAAAGAAGAAAAAGAACAAGCCACATAAAAAATCAGAATCCTCATCCTCAAAAGGGGAATCATCAAAGAAGGAGAGGCTTTTTTGTGCATATTGCAAGAAGGATGGACATGAAGAATACTATTGTTACAAGAAGGATATTGATGAGTTGAAAAATATTCTCAAAAGGAATCACATTGATTTTCCTTCTAGAATGTCTGAATCTTCTTCTCCTTCTACTTCAAAACAGTGTAAAAAGGACAAAGGTCAAGCATCTACATCAAGAAATAAAGGACAAGCTCTTTATGCTCTTTTAGGTCTAGGATCAAGGAGATGGCTTCTAGATTCGGGAGCTTCTCATCATATAGCATCTTCACATACTATCTTCTCTTCATTTCAGCCTTGTACTATGTCTCCTATCCTGATGGGAAACAATACATACATGAGTGTAATAGGGAAGGGATCTATTAGCTTTGGGGACAACACTTTTTAGGATGTTTTGTGTGTTCTTCATTTGATGAACAATCTCCTTTCCATATATCAGATTACACATGGTGGAGATGGGAGAACTATGGAGTTCACTCCTGATTCAATAATCATTTGAGACAAGGAGAGTAGAGATATCATTGCTACTGGGGTGGTTGATCATTCATCTTGGTTGTATACTTTTGCACAGTTTGCTTCTGATGATGACATTGTTCCTTCGACTGTTGATCATATGAACCATGATTTAGAGGAAACATTTGGCTTCTTGAAATTGGGAGTTCTCACATTAGATCCATTTCTTGAGTCATGCATTTCATCTCCTCCATCTACTATTATAGTTGATGATGCTTGTGATTCCAGAGTTTGGGTTCCTTGTGATTCAGTGCAGTAGGACATATATCATTCTCATAGTCTTCTAGATATGGCTTCTTTGGATGACTTCCTTGTTGGATGTAGGGAACACTAAGAGGGGGGGGTGTGAATCAATGTTCAATAAATTTCACTGTTCATATTAAATTTAAAACCATCTACAACAATGTAAGAGCTTTGTGTAGTATTAACAACATAAGACATATAAGAACATGCACACACAATAATGAAAACCATAACACGAAATATTTTTACGTGGAAACCTTGTTAGGGGAAAAAACACAATGGAGATTAATCCACAAAGTTTTTACTTTGATAAAAGTAAAGATAAAAGGGGAATGCACTTGCATTCAGGCTCATTGCCTAGAGCTCATTGCTCAACAAAATAGAGGCTCACTACCTACGATACATATGATAGAATGTTTCTACAAAATTTGAACTGATGGGACAACATCTTCAAATGCTAAAGTTCAGATCCAATGAATCACACAATCTGCTCTCTGATCACACTCTTTTCATGCTCTGTTCTGCACTTCAACAAAAGTCTTCTTGCAACACATATAGTAACTCACTTGATGATTTTCTGATGTAGGCTCATATTACTATAAATTTTTTTCACATAAATACCATACACACTTGCCATACACACATTTTAGACATTATTTTCATACCAAAGATGAAATACCAATCTTCTTTATATATCCACTATCATCAATTTCACTATATGTCGGCTTGAAGCAAAATATAATAGCTTTCCTTGTGTCGGCCCAAAATCAAAATCACAATTTAGTGTGTACCTACATAAGTCAGCTAAAATCATAGTAGGGACCCAAACAAAGGTTCAAACATAAGAAAATAACAAAACATTTACTCCATATACATCCACGATTCGTGATATTGAACATTTTGTCAACAAGAGAAGAATAGGCAATGAGTTATACCACCAAACCTCTTAATTTAAGCTATGATAGCAGTAATTCCACAAAACTTCTTCAACAAAGTAAGATACATACTGAGAAGCCTTCCTTGCAGATCCACACAACAAAATGATGATCCAGTGAGGTGACCAAATCAACAGACTAACTGAATGTCCTGTTCAACTGGTAAACTACGAAAACATAGATCTTTTTCTGGTACGATCATAACTGATACTATGGACCAAACTGAAGACTTTAGTTGCCATCAATGACAACACAGGCAACCAAAAATCATGTCCACAACCATGATATGCCAACATTCCTAATAGGTATTTCAAAATTTTTTGTGGAGTCTCATCTTGCAGATTTGGAGGACACCATTGATGACATTCATCTTCTCTTTGATAGAGAAGATCCTTCTTCAGTTGTTGTGAGGGAATATTTTGACCCTCTTGTTCAATCTCTACATGATCATTCTTCATAGTTTGGTGTGAGTGTGGATACTTTTGGACAACATTTGGAGGAGGATTCTTTGTCTTTAGAGGGGATATCCTTGTCTTTGGATCATGTTCTACATTCTTCTCTACTAGATGTTGGATTGTCCTCTTGAACAGTGTGGCCTAGAATGCCTATTTGGAGTGTGTCATCTTTCAACATTGACATGGAGACATTTGAGCATGCTTCAGAGACATCATCACACATCATCCACATTTTAGACATCCTGCATACATCCATGGTTTTGTTTCTTCCTAAGGGGAGGAATATTGTTTGGAAAGATTGGACCATCTTTAGCATTCAATGTCAAGCTTCTACCATCATTGTAGGAGACTCAACATTGAAGGGGGGCTGCCTTGTCTCTCTTTTACTTCTCTCTTATTGCCCAATCCTTTTCCTCACATGGGGTTTTGGCCTTCTCATGCATCATTGAGAGAATTTCTTTATTGCATCTCTCTTTTGGGGAGGAGTTTTGTCCCACTGGGTTTTCTCCTTTTCTCCATTTGTGAGAGATTGCATTGCATATGTACATGGGTACCTAACATGGCCTCGTAGCCAGGACCCATCTTTGCATATTTGTGTCATTTACATAAAATCTACTACTCCCCAAGTTGCACTTAAGGGGGGTGTTATTGTAAATAAAGTCTTGTACCTAGTTAATTCATTCCTAGGGGACTTATTTACATCATGTTAAGTTTACTTAGGTCATATGAAGGAATCTTTCTAGAAGGTGTTAGTTGTCATTAGTTGTTATATAATCTTTTGACAACTACTACATGTGAACCTAGGTAAGTGTGGTTAGTTGTCTCATGTCATATGATTAAGACACTTGTCATAATCCTATGACATCTTGCATCTCACCTTGGCTATATAACCAAGGGGTCTCTCATTTTAAGCAATCATCTCATATCATTGAATCATATTGATGAGAATATAGTTTATTCTTTTCATATTCATCTCTCTCTCTCTCTCTCTCTCTTTTGTGCTTTCCATTTGGTCTCAAGATCTTGGTAGCCATAGCCAATTCTAACACATTGCAATGATCTCTAAGATAGTAGATTTGTTGCAACTCCAAGAAAATTCATGAATACCTTCACTTGGATGGGGAACCATACCATACAAATTTGACAATAATTCAAGGGATTGGAGATGGTGGATGATCCCATCTTGCCATTGTTTATAGTTTCCCTTATGCAACATAACTAGAGAAGGAGTATATGCAAGCCCCATAATGTACTATCAAATTTCTCCAAAAAAAAAAGACAATGACCTTCAATATCAAATAGAAACTTCCAAAGATGATATGCAAATGAAGAGATGCCACCTAGATCAAAAATTCTTTTCCCAAGCTTCAAGATATCCAAGTAATTGAAAAAAAGCACCAAATTTTAAAAAAACCAATGCAAGAGTACTTGGAGCTGAAACTGATCAAAGTGAATAGACTAATGAAAAAAATTTGCAATACCTTCCTGATGCCACTGGAATCATTGGATTTTGATAAATGGTTGAGAAGATATGAGCCTTTATGTCTAAACTAGGGTTTTGACTTCAATTGACTATTGATTTTTGATGGTATCTCATTTGTCAAATTTCAATACCCTGGTGAAAAGTTGTGAAAAAATGAAAAAGGCCTATATTAGGCACTTTGTAGGCTTATTAGGGGAAAAAATTTGCCCCCCGGGGTGCTAGCATCTGGTCACTGATATGACCTAGGTGAAAAAAGTGGAAAAAATGAGCACTACCAGAGGTGGCATTGGGGTGACACAGTGGATGGGCGAAGTTGAGTTTAAAGGTGACCACTTGTTTTAGTAGAACCCTTGGTCATAGATGGGACCAGGTCTTCATGAGTTGAATCAAGCCTTAAATAAAAAAACACTGGTGAAAAACAACCGGCAGGGGCATTTGTAGCATCGACTAGTGAGTAGCCCGGTGGTTGGAAAATAGGACGGTGATTGGCAATGGTTGTTGATCAGGCTGAATGGAAACTACAGGAGTTGGTGATGACGACAATGAATCATGTCGGCATACAAAGCTGGGATGGACGTAGTGTCCAATCAAATCATGGATGAAAGGTATAGCAAGTCGGCGGTGATGTGCACCTAATATGTGTTGGGCCCTCTAATTTGTACCTCCCCCTATCAAAACTTAAATGTAGCCAACCTATATTTTTTATGCAAACTATTAAAAAAAATGACCCCAAATATTTATATATTTTTTTAATATTCATTAAAAGCAATTCAAAAAAAAAATTTGAAAGCCAATAATTGAAAATAATTTTATTCACAGAATGTAAAATAAGCCCTTATTGCTTGCCGACGGACCAAAATATATGCTAATAAAAAAATAATATTAAGCTCGATGGATTTTTTTTTTAAAATCAAACCCCAAAATGCCGACGAGTAATTTAATTTGCAAGTTGCCCAAAATATTTTTTTGCAAACTATATAGAGCCTAAAATATATATTTTTTGCCAAAAAATATGAAATTAGCCTTGATTTTTTTGAAAAAGAAAAATGGCCTACGACTAAAAGTTTTTTGCCATAGAGGACAATTGACAAGGGTGATTTTTTTACTACAAATTGTACGGTTTGTACTGTTGATTTTGCAAACCCTAAAATACCTCTGATGGCTCCCAGGTTGATGAATATGATTTTGATGAATGAACATGAAATCCTAGGGTTTCAAGACCTTCTGAAGACAATGGCGAGCTCGGATTTGGCTCAATATGCTCTAGAAATCAGCTTGGTCCTCAGGTGGAGTCAAGTAGCCTGCAATGGAAACCTTCAAGCCTGCAAAATCTCACTCGCCCAACTTTGTTAATCCTGGGATGAACCTTCAATGGACAAGCTTTGATACCATGTTGAAATAATGGATGCACAATATCCCCAAAGTTGTAGCCTTCAAGATGACCTTTTCCAAGAAGAAATTCACCCACACAGAAAGTGTTGCAACTAAGGGTATGCAAATGGAGAGTATTTGATTGATATCTAGAATATGTTTACAAATGAACATATTCCTTTATTATATAGGCATGAGTGAAATACAAGATGCAATATGATGTTTCCATGTGTCTTGATCTAACATCATGTGACATTTAAACCCTAACTAACTACCTAGGGAATGATAAAGTGATTTAGATAAGTTCTTTAAAAGACAACTCATCTTCTAGAAGGAATATTATCTCCTAAATACATGGAAAGGGTAATGGACCCATTATTAATAATTTCTTAATAACACAACCTAGGACTTAATTAATTAAATAAATATCTAAGTTAAACTTATGCTAGTGTAATAAATAATTAATTACACTAACATCATGAACTAAGAAAAACCCCTTTGAATATCCTATTGCATGTATCAAGGCCACCAAGCATAACACAACTTTCTTGCCAGTGGAGGCTTCATGTCTTTCAAGGCCACCAAACATAACACAACTTTCTTGCCAATGGATCCTTCATGTTTTTCAAGGCCACCAAGTATAACAAAACTTGCTTGCCATTGGAGCCTTTTTCATAAGTTCCTCGCATAATGTAGCTTGCTAGCCTTGTGACCATTTTGTGTGGCACCTTATCAAATTTATTAAGAGGTATAAATTTGGTATGGTTAGCACAATGGGATCCTAATTAATCTCTTATTGGCCACTTTCTGGGGCTCACCTAGTGTCTATTAGATTGCACTAGCCCTTGTGAGCGCATTTGGTTTGCATAGTGGAAAATGGGTTTCCACTTGTAATTTTTTTTTGGACAAATAACTGAGGATTGATCCACATCGAGTTGGACAAAGAGTCTAAGCTTGATCCACCCCCTTTTCTTTCCTTATTTAAGTATTTGACATTGAATGATTGGGTATCTTGTCATTGCTGCTACATATTAAACATAGGCATGTGTCTCCTTGTGCCTTTTTTGGTTTTGCCATGATATCTTAGATCTTGGGGGCTTGATCATCTTCCTTGACCTTTTTCATCTTATCTTTCCAACAATTTTACAATTAGACCTCTCTTCATTGTGTGAGTTTGTGCTTGCACTCATCCTCTCACTAAAGTAAGGGCTAAATGTAATGTTGAAAAATGTACTCCTTTACATTTTCACACTTTTTTTGGGGCCCCCTCAATTAAATTAGACTTAATTAGACCTTAATAATTCAAATTTTCATCTACAAGCCTAATAAATTACATTTTTTGAAGGGGAAACATGACTATAATTAATTCGAACACATAATACATTACCTTGAGCAATGTGTGTTCCAGGAATAGGGACCTAGGACCCATTCGTCCATGGAAAATGGGTCCTACCTAGGCCTTTGAACCCAAATTTTAAACTATGTTTTTGGTGGTATTTTAATATCTTTGAATTAAAGTTTAAATGTCGGCTTGTGATGATTAATTTTTTGGGAATTAAGGATAGATACCAATAAATACAAGGTCTTTTTATTAATTCGAATCCTAGAAGAAAGTTAAGAAATTCAAGTGAGAAAAAAGTATAGAAAAGATTATGATCAAGGGTATTCAAGAGCAAATATATTAGTGATTTATGATAGTGATCAAGATTTCAAGCATCATGTCAAGGTCTTATACATCATGCATGTTTGGAGATAACATTGTGATGTTGGTTTCAAAGATTCAAGTCAAAGCATTCAAGCATATATTCAAGTATCAAGATCCACATCCATTGAAGCTATTTCATGCAAGATCAAGATCAAGGTTTCAGTCCTCCAAAGGTTTACTCAAGGGTTTGGTGAGTTACAACATATAAATTGCTCATTCATCATTCCTTTCATATTTCATTATTTCAATTCAAGGTTTAATTACCAAAATGGGGTTTGACCAAGGTGAACCCCCATCTACCAAATACAAATATTTTTCTCCTCTTTGTGAATGTACAGGTTTATAGGTTGAAGAAGGATTGGAGACCTCAAAGTTGAAAAGTTGCAAAAAATTTCCAACATTTTTGTCAATTTACAGAATCTCACCTACAAACCTCATTTTTGATTGCCCAAGATTGAAACCCATATTAAACAAAAGCTACTTGAACTAGCACCAGAGGACACCAAAAGTTGACTGAAACCTCTACATAGAGACCCATTCTTCCATAGGGAAATTAGTCTTAGTTAGCCTTCATAATTTGTATTTTGATGATAGGTACACACCCTTTTGCAATTTCTAGATCTATCAGAAGCTTGTTGTTTCTATCTATATTATGCTTTAAATTGATGATTCAAGTTTGAATGGGCATAATTAGGTTGATTTACTATTTTTATTTCTTCTCCAAAAAGTGTTGTTTAGGCTGATATCCCCATCCTCAATCATAAGGAAACCTCTAGATTCATTCATTGAGTTGACTCGCCTAAGGGTTGTAAGTCCATTCTTTGTGGAGATCTCATTTCCTAATGAAATAAAGGAAAATAGGACCACCCACACACATCCATCATCCATACATTCCTACACCCTATATTTATTCATTTCTCTAACACTAATTATCTACTTGATTAACTACTTTTCAATGAATTACAAATGATCTTTGTGTGCAAGTGAAATCTCCTACTCTAAAATGCAAAACTAAATGAAATGCAAGCAAGGGAAACACAAACAACACCTCAATGATTAACTGAGTTAAAATTGAACAAAACAAAAAAAAATAGAGTGAATTATCTTGTCCAAGTTGATTGGTTGGTTGGCCTTGTTAATTTGTTCGATTGTGTGCTCCTAGAATCATTCGTGTAGCATAATAGCTTGTTGTAGCTTGATTTGGATGCAAGGATGGATGAAAATGGCTATGGTTGCAAGATGGTAGGATTGAGAGATGATCAATGCTTTAGAGAATGGTTGAGAATGTGGTAGAGAGTGCAAAAATGGCTAAGTGTTAGCCATTTAACCAAGATAGAATGAATGGAAATTGGAGATTGAAAGAGGACAAGAGATCAAGGGCTGCAATCAAGAGTTAACCAATAATGTGCATGGGAATGATAAAAGGGATTTAATATTCCTTGGAAAAGTGAAAGGGAATTTAATATTCCTTGGGAGATGGGAGAGGAATTAAAAATTCCTCAAAAGGACCTTGGGAAGACAAAAAGGAATTAAACATTCATTGGGGAATGGGGAGAGTTGACTAAAGGGTTGATTAGACTAGTTAATCAATGATTAGAGGAAAGTTAGGTGGCTAATGAGGATTAAGATCCAACTTGCAAAAGTTGGAGGATGTGACACATCCTAATCATGGATTAGGAATGTGCACATCCATAATGATGGGATTAGGAGGTGGATTAGTATTAAGTGTAGATTATGGGGGAGTGGGAGATAAAGGGAATTAAATATATGGATTATTTATTTAATTCCTTGGAGGAAAGGAATAAAGGGTAAGGTATTTAATTATTTAACTAAATACCTTAGGATTTAGAGGACTTTAGAGGTATTAATTAAATAATATTAATATTACTTAATTAATGTAGATAAGAGGATATTTAGATGAAAAGGGATAAATTTGACCAAATGTAAGTGCACAAATTTAGGTGTCTACATTTTCCCCCTCTTTGAGATGGTGTTACAAAGTAGCATCATTTCAAAGAATAAAAGATATCACCAAGAAGAATATGATTAGATTGTGAGAGATGCCCTAGTCATTCAAAGAGGTGACTAGGAAGAAAGATGATGGGAGTGAAGATGAAGATTAGGGATTAAGGAGAAGATGAAGATTAGTGATAGGAGGATGCCCCTTGAGAGGACATGCAGGTTCAAGAGAACATGGTTGTGCTCTCAAAATAGATGAGGTGATGAAAGGGTAGATGGGGGAGATGATGGAAAGTGATGGATAAAATAGAGGACAGTAAAATGAAGAGAGAAAAGCAATCACAAATGGATTTAAGGACAAAGGTGGTGTTTCCCCAATAAAGCTACAAGCCAAAATGGGTTGATGATGGATGGAGTGTTGTCGATGAGGGAATGATAGGGAATGATGCATCTCGATGATGATTATGAGAGTGTTTTTGATGAGGGAATGATACATCCCAAAACAACATAGAAGGATAGGGAAGGATACATCCCGATAATGATGATGAGAGTGTTGTTGATGAGGGAAGGATACATCCCAAAACAACACCAAAGGATAGGGAAGGATACATCCCGATGATGATGATGAAAGTGATATTTATTGGATCAAGGCTAGGAACAAGACCAAGGATGTGATTAGATGATTTGTGCTAGATTGAATGGATTAGGATTGGATGGAGACGTGAGATTGTTGAAATGAATGAAAAAAATGAAGGGAAAGATGCTTAGAAAATCAATCTATATTATCCTAAGATTGAAGAGAGTATGGAAGAAAATATTCTTAGAATAACCAATCTATATTATCCTAAGAATATTGAAGAGATGATGATATGATAAGGATCAAGAAAGTGGAGGGATGAAAATGGATAGGATAGATAGATGAGGGAGAGTGATGAAGGATGAATGGATAGTGTTAAGAAATAACTTGCACAATAGAAGAATATGATATGAAATATTTTGAAAATACTTGATAATAACTGAGAATAATAAGCCACTTCGAGGGGGAAAACCTCCAAATATCTCTAATGAGAACACACTTCACAACCTCCTATATATACCTATTTATACCTAGGATATCACCTAGGCCAACTTAGACACACCTAGATAAGTCTTAGGCTGACCTAAACAACTAAATAAAAATATACTAATGATAATATGACTTAATAGAGAGTTAAGATAGCCACAAGACGGCTATTCAAATACTTCTCCTCTACCCTGTGTGCTAAGATAAAAGATTCATTTATGGAGCTAGGGCTAAACATGTGTACCTCATGTTGAATGTGATCCTTGAGACCCCCCAAGAATAAATCATTCAATTTTTCCTTCGTAATTGTATCCACTCTTAAGGATAGATTTAGGAATTGTTGAATATAATCCTTAATTGATCCTATTTGTTGAATTTTAGCCAGTTGGCTACAGAAGTTGTCTGTCACGCTATTGCTATATTGTGCTTGGAGTTCCTCCGTAAAAATTGACCATGAGATGGTGAGCCCCTTTTTCCTTTGATAAGTGCAAAGCCAATGATACCAAATGAATTGATCTGGTTCTAGATATAGGGAAGCCATCATGACCTTTGTCCATTTGGGATTTGGTGTACTTCAAAAAAGTTCTCCATTTGATTTATCCATGTTAGACGATCCTTGCCATCAAACTTGTGCATATCCACATTTGGAAATAAATTCCTAGATCCCATAGGAGTACTAAATCGTGTGTCAATGTTAGTTGACCTAGAATTTTCACCTTGGTCACTTGAGAACTCCTTTCTTGGTTCAGCCATGTAGGTGCTTAACATGTTTCGTATGTCCGATATATCTCCTCTTAGGTCACACATATCCATCTTCATTGAGGAAATTTATTCCTTGACCTTAATAATTTCCTCATTAGGATTGATATCCTCTATTTCTACCCCATCCTTATCAGGAGTCTTCCCCGGAGTGACAACATTCTTTTTGCCGCTTGTTGTAGGCCCTGTCATGATGGGAACCAATAATTTTGAAATAAATCACACAAATGAAACTTAAATTATCTAATTTTTTTATTGTAATCTCCTTTAGTATGTCTTAAAAAACCCAATAAAAATAAGACTCCAATTTGACAAGATGTGTGAGATATGCAGATTCCAAAAGAATTGTGTAGAAACCCTAATTATGCAATAATTCTCTTAATTCTGCTCCAATTCTTCTGAAATCTGGAATGTAGATTCTTTAATATTTTCTTCAAAAAACCTTTAAAAATCAAAAAAAAATTTGCCAAAATCTGAAATATATGCTCTTCCCAAAATCACCTCCAAAATTGAGAAAAACCATGCCTCTACGGTGCCAAGATCGTGCTCTAATACCACTTGTTAAGAAATAACTTGCACAATAGAAGAAAATGATATGAAATATTCTACAAATAATTGATAATAACTAAGAATAATAAGCTAGTTTGAGCGGGAAAACCTCCAAATATCTCTAATGAGAAAACACTTCACAACTTGATGATGAAACAAGACTCTATATATACCTATTATGCCTAGGATATCACCTAGGCCAGCTTAGACACACCTATATAAGTCCTAGGCTGACCTAAACAACTAAATAAAAATATACTAATGCTAATATGAATTAATAGAGAGTTAAGATAGCCACAAGCTGACTATTCATAACCCAATGTACACTAATATTAAGGGTGTAGCAGATAGTAACCCAAATCAAGCAGGTTAAATGTTATGTGTTATGTTGCCATGTAATGAGCACTTAATTTGATAGCACATGAGATACTATGCACTAGGGTATGAGGAATCAAGGTGACTCTGTATCACATGCATTGGATTGACACAACAAACAAAAGGTTAGTCCAACATCCCAAAGTCACGGGGGCTTTGGTAGGGCCAATGTTGGAAAACAAAAAACATAAAGGATGCCCCAACATAAAACAAGATCATGGGGATATTGGTGGGTACTACGCAGGACAACCAAGAAGAAAAAAAAACAAAATATCAAGATATGCCCCTATGTTTTCCAGTCAAAGTGCACCATAATATGATGGATCATGGTGACCTTGATAAGGTATGATAGGAAGCTCAAATGATAAGCAAAATACCAAAAGTAACACAAGAAAGCAATCAATTTCAAATTTCCTTTGCCATAGGATCAAGAGGGTGGATGGGATTGATGTGGTCTGATGAGGAAGGATGCATCCTGTTAAGACCAAAGATGGAGACTAAACTAAAGATTGGCATGATGCAGGATACTTGAAATTGATTGGATCTCCTGATACTAGTGGATCTTGTTTGATAAGAACTAGCTAGATAGGGACATACTTGATGACATGACACAAGACATAGGATAGACACACCCCAAAGACCTAGGGGCTCGGGGGTTGATCAAAGATTAGCCTTGCCTACATGAAAGCACAGAGCCATTGTAGTTCGATAAAATGCCATGGATAAAAGTGGAAAGAGGAAAATGGAGATGATGATGGATGACAAAGACCAGATGGATGAAAGCCTTGGGGATTGATCAAATGATCAACCTTGCCTATGTGAAAGCGCAGGGGAAACGTAGTTCGAATAAAGGCCAAAGACTGAAAATGGATAAGGGATGATGAAGTGACCATGATAAGATGACACAATGATGGAGTTGATACAATGGAAAGATAACCATGGTGGATATGATGGTGGTGATCATGTGTAGCTCAAGGATGGGATAGTTATCCAAATCATCAAAAGATGAATTGGGAGGATGACATGATGGAGAGACGAGTGATGAGAAGTTATAGGAGATTGGAAATATGTGTGAAAGAATTAGGAGTGATGACAATGATATAGATGGCATTGGATTTCATGGGGGAAGCCTATAGCTAGATACCAATGACAAGGGATTATGAGATGGGATAGGATAAAGATGAATGGATAGGGAGATAAGGATAGGGGATGGAAGGGGTGCTATGATGGATGGATAGGAGGATAAGGATGGGGAGATGAAAAGCATTTTTGGATGGGTAAGGAGATAAGGATGGTGATATGGAAGGGATTGTTTGGATGGATAGGAAGATAAGGATGGGGAGATGGAAGGGATTTTTTGGATCAATGAATGATTCCTCCAAGGACTGTCACAAAGAAGGAGATGTACCACTCTAGATATGTCATGCATGATGAGACAGGAGGGATGGAAGGATAGAAGGATGGGAAAATAAGGCAGTGAGATGGATATGGATATGATTTGTGGAGGAGGAAGAGAGATTTATGGTAGCAGGATGGGTGGACAGGGAAGGTAGATGGATGTCGATAAGGATTAGGATAGTGTATAGGTGAGGGGAATGTATATCAAGAGGTTTCCAAAGCATGCATATATGTTTTCCCCTATCTATATAAAGATCACAAGGAGGATGGAGGGATTGGGATAAATGGGATATGATAGGTAGGATGTGTAAGATAGGTGGGGTGGAGGAGATGGGTGAAGGGGATGTAGTTACCCCCAAGTCTGGAAGTAAACTAGATGGGGGATTTACACATGACACCTATTTTCTAGGTTTTCATCATGGTACTTATCCAAGGCACTTGTTTGCCAAATTTTCACCATTGGATGAATTATTTCTCTTTACTCTTTTTTTCTTAATTTTGTTTTTGACTTTTAAATTTTTTTTTTTTTTTGGATAGTATGTGGATAGAGATGGATAAATATAGGGATGTGGATAACTTGATTTAACAGATATATGATAAGAAGATGGATGAACGACTCAAGCATCAAGTTCTATACAAAGTATTAAGAGCCCATGTGTGAAGTTACTATTGGATGTTGGTACAACCAAGGTTATGAAGATGGATGGATTATGCAAGGGAATGGATTAAAGGGATTTGATGTGGAAGATATGTGGGATAATGGATGGGATATTGGAAAGTATATGGATGGAATGATAGGCTAGATGTGTGATGGGGTAATGTTTTCAGGACCAACATTGGGACATATGGTGGTGGATGTGAAAGGATAGGAGGATTAAGGGATGGAGAATGTGGGGATAATGGAGGAGATGGGATAGTGAATTTTGGGACACAAGGACCCAAAATATATTTAGGCGATGGAGGGTGTGTATGATTAGCTTTTGTATTATCAACTTTGGATGTTGTTACTAATTTTTAATTTGAAGGAATTGCATCTTTTTTCTTTGGGATCCACATGGTTTTGATTTTTGCTTTGGTGGGCCTTTGTGGCCTATGGGTTTGATTTTTCTTTTTGTCAACATATATTTTGAAGGATACCTAAGGGACTTTAGATTCATGTGTATGTTTTGATTTATGCATTTTTACTTTGGCATCCAAAGTGCTTCCAATGGCAATGGGATGGGTGTAAGGAGATGGATGGTGTGGAGGAAACATGAATGGAGTGATGGAGGTAGGATTTTGGGGATGATATATGGATGGAGAATGTGCAGGTATGTGCCTTTGTTGATCTTGATTAGGGGACAAGAGAATAGGATGTTTATGATGGGTGACATGGATAGGTGATGGATGGATAAAATGATGGATAGGATTAAATGGAGGATGTGATTTTGGGATATAAGGTCCTAAAATGGACTTAGTATGTGGGGGATGTGTGATGGTGAATGGAGGGACATAAGAACCCAAAATATATGGAGTAGATAAAGGATGGGAGATGGTGGATGGAGGGACATAAGGACCCAAAATGGATGGAGTAGATGAAGGAGGAATATGGATAGTTGTTTTGAGGTGATACAATGGAGGGGGGATAGCGGCAAATGGTTTTTTGGAGCGATGGGAAGATCCTATTATTCTTTTGGAAGAGGCTTGCTTAGGATGTATAGAGGTTGTACCAAAATTTTTGGATTGTGAGTATTAAGAGATATATCCAAGACCTTGTGTACGCAAATTTTCTTTGATATGGATGGGCTCTAAAATACCTTGCTCATGAAGGCCTAAACCTTTTCCTTGATAGTTCATGATCTTGATCATTCGATCTATAGTAGGATGCTTGCTATTTTGGAAGAATGATGCGAGTCCATTATTAGGTGGAGGATGGGTGGTGTATATGACCGGTTCCTCTTCTACAAGGAAACCACCATGGATGAATGTAAGAGTACCAAGGGGATATAAAAGTGGCGTTGGGATAGCTTGGTTAGGTGGCGATGGAAGATCATGAGATGGATATTATGGGATAACATCTTGATCAAGAGGAGTAAGTGATAAGGAATCAAGAGAGGGATTAAGTGATATGATAGGATCTAGAGTTGTGGCAGTGGGTGATAAGGGCTCATGAGATTGAGTAGTTGGATCTTGAGTATCAAGGGGATCATGGGATGGAATGGATGGGGGATTATGATCTTGAGGTGGACTAGATGGGATGACAGGATCTTGATGTGGAGAATGGGATATGTTGGTATGCTTTGGATCAAGCTCTTGGCATGACTCATCATGTGTGGGAGGCATGATAATGGAGTGTTGGGGGGACTCCTCAAGTGGGGGAGATGGTAGGATGGAGGATTCATGAAGTTCATGGGAATGGATTTTAGTGATACTAGGAGTGGGAGGAGTGGATTGGATTTGGGTGTCTTGGATGTATTTGGTGGATCTAGGAATAGAAGATGGTTATTAGGTTTGGTTATCTTTGATGGGTTCAGCGGTTCTCGGGGTAGGAGATAGGGGTTCAATGGATTTAGTGGGTTTGATGGTTTCAACGGGTTGATTAGTGCTAGGGTGGTAATAATAATGATAGGTGTGGGATGGAGCAGGGTCTCATCACTAGTGATTGTACATGGGGGAGTGGGGGCACATGGTTCCATGACTTCAAGATGCAGATTTGGGGATGTATTCTTTGTCGTGAGTCCTTGGAGGACTTCTAGAGTGAGAATCTTCCATATTGTAGGCTTAGATGGAGTGGTAGGAGTGGATGAAGGATTATGGATGGGTGGAGGACTAGGATTATGGATTGGTGGACTAGGATTAGGAGGACTAAGAGTAGGTGAAGGATTGGGACATGGTGGAGTGGAAGATGGAGTGACATAGGAGGATATGGATGGTGGATTAGGACAAGAGGATGTGGGTGGTAGATTCAAGTAAGGGTACTGGGATAGTGGATTAGAATAGGAAGATGTGGATGGTGGATTGATGTTGGAGGAAGTGGATGGGGGATTAAGGTAGGAATATTGGGGTGCTGGATTAGGATGGGAGGACATGGATGGTAGATTGATTGTGGAGAAAGTGGATGGGAATTGAGATAGGAATATTGAGATAGTGGATTAAAGTGGGAAGATGTGGATGTTGTATTAGCATAGGTTGATGGGGACGTGGGTATTGGATTGTGGTAGGAGTATTGGGATGGTAGGTTAGGATGGGAAGATTGAGATGGTGGATTAGGATAGGAGGATGTAGATGAAGGATATGTTAAATATGCGGATGGAGAAGATATTGGATATCCCTTGCCAAGGGTAGCATAAGGATTGTTATTTGGTGTGGATGAAGGTGTGATGGGATAGCTTGGATGAGTGATCGGATTCTAGATGATGCTTGGGGAAAGCTTGCTATTAATGATAGCATCAAGGGGGTCTATTTCATACTCATCTTGATCAACAAGACTTTCGTTATCATCATCAATGTAATTGGGATTCCCCTTGACTACTATTTTTTATTGTATTGATGGAGAATAAGGATTCATGATGCTAGATTGGATGGATACAGATTAAAAAGATGGGAATAAATGATTAGAAGGAAGGAAGATATCATGAGAAGATAAATAGAATGGATTAGAAGAAGATGGAAGAAGGGATCTTAAGATTTGTTTCGATATGAAAAGATCTTGGATATAGATGGACTAAAGCTCAAATTGGGATTTAGGTTAAGCTCAGATTGGGATTGGATTAAAACTCAAATTTAGATTAGAATGAAGCTTAGATTAGGATTGGATTGGAGGATGTGATGGTATTTTATAAGATTGATTGATGAGAGGGGATTGGATGATTGATCAAATAGGATGAAGAAACGGATTCTAAACCTAGTTTAGAGATTTGACTTAGATGACATAAGGTGTTGACGATTGGATTAGATTACAAATGGATGATCATGACATCGAATCTACCTCAAGATGGAAGTAGATTGATTGGGTCTAAGATGATTACTAACTTAGGACAAATAGAAATCCTAAGTAAGTGTGATTGATGATGATCAAGATCAAACACCTAAGTCAACTTGCATAAAAACCCCTAAAACAAAGTCTAGGTGATTGGGTTTGATGACCCAATGATGGATATGTACTCTAGAGATGTCCTGGGATGAACCTATATTATTTGATCGAGGAAATGATGAATTTTGATGAATGAAGATGACGATTATAGGAAGATGGGTGATGGGATGTTCTGAGTAAACTCACCTCTGCTTGGAAGAAAATTCGCTTGTTTTGGGGAGGAAAATTTTCCTAAACTTCAGATGGTACAAGAAACAGGTGACTTTGTGAGGAAAATTTTCCTATCTAGGGGTCAAATTCACCTAAACCTAGGTTGACACAAGAAACAGGTGAATTTTCCAAGCCAAGAAAATTCTCCTATCTGGGGGAAATAGGTTGCTTCTAGAAATAGGCTAATTCGCTTCGGGAAATAGGCTAAGTTGCTAGGGAAATAGGCTAAGTCACTAGGGAAATAGGCTAAGTCACCAGGGAAATAGGCTAACTCTAGGGGAAACAGGCTAAGTCACCAAGGAAATAGGATAAGTCACCATGGGAAACAAGCTAAGTCTCCAGGGGAAATAGGCTAAGTCACTAAGGAAACAGGCTAAGTCAGTAAGACAGGCTAAGTCCCAAGGGAAATAGGCTAAGTTGCTAAGACAGGCTAAGTTGCTTAGGGAAACAAGCTAAGTTGCTAGGGAAAACAAGCTAAGTCACCAAGGAAAATAGGCTAAGTCACTAGGGGAAACAGGCTAAGTTGCCAAGGGAAACAGGCTAAGTCGCTATGAAAATTCGCTTATTCTAGGGAAACAGGCTAAGTCGCTAGGGAAAACAAGCTATGTTTCCAAGGAAATAAGCTAAGTCTCTATGCAAATTCTCCTATTCTATGGAAATAGGCTAAGTCGGCTAATGAAATAGGCTAAGTCACCAAGGAAATAGGATAAGTTGCCATGCAAATTCACCTATTCTAGGGAAATAGGCTAGGTCACCAGGGGAAATAAGCTAAGTTGCCAAGGAAACATGCTAAGTCTCTATACAAATTCACCTATTCTAGGGAAACAAGTTAAGTCACCTAGGGAAATAGGCTAAGTCGCTAGGGAAATAGGCTAAGTCACCAGGGAAAGGGGTAAATTCACCTATGAAGGTAGGGGATGACTGTGGAAAAGGACAAAAAGCATGAAAAACAATAGACAGAAGGTTGGGCTGACTCAACTAAAAATGAAAGCACTGGTATCGCACAAAGAAGACACACAAGACAACACAATCCTAGAATTAGTGATAAGGGTTTACAAACTTGATGTAGGCCCACCACCTTGAACGGACAACCCAAGGTTAATACTCTGTGATACCAGGGTGGTTCTCTAGATCACCCTTTTCTCACGAAGGTGGATAACTAGTGTTCCAGTGGCACAAGGTCATCAACAGATGCCATAGACTTACCTTCACACTCTCACTCGAGGACTATTGTAGTCCACCATGAGGATTTCTATCTCAACCCAAGGGAGTATGTGGTGAGTAACTTCATGGTACGGTGCACATCCCCACCACTACACCAAGTTGCGGCTACAACACGAGTCTCTATCTAGGTTGAACAATGCTATCTCATGAGTTCCCAATATACGCACGGTATGTGGGGCACAACTGTGAACACCAGCCCATCACAAGTGTGAGTCAAGAGCCCTAGCGAGGTATTGGAAACTCAGAACAACACTTCACGTCTTATCTAGGTATCACCCTAGCTTTGACGCTCTACCAAACACGACGTGACTGGATTGAGGTACAACTTTTGCTCTCCCCCTTTCTATGCCCTGCCAGTAACACGTGGTTGGAATTTTCCCCCAGGCGATGAAATCCAAGGTAGGTCCTCCTAAAGGAAGAAGATACTAGATGTTTTTGGTTGGTCCCCAAGCTCACATGTAGTGTAGGGGGAGAGCTTAGGCGCACTAGCACCTCTTAGGAAGACTCAACTAGACTAGAGTAAACTGTGATTTCTCGTCACCCAGGATCGCCAAAGGTGCAAGAGGATTGGATATGTCAAAAGTCACTCCCAGGCATGAAAAACAAGTTAATTGACCCTCTAATTAAAGCTATGTGTGCCTAGCTAGTATATAAAAACAACAAACAGACTACCTGAAGGGTCTTTAACCTATTGTCTTGCAGAAAATGCGTCAGTAGTTTGCAACCATCGGTCTTGGAAAGACGAGAAAAAAGCTACACAAACCATTATTGAAAACCAATCACACTCATGAACAAACAAGTTAGTGGATTAGTACGTAAAACTGAAACCAAATGGAAGTTGAAAACTGAAAGTTCAAGTCTTGGGTTTACCTCAAATTTTCCTTTGTATGAGGAAAATTCGCCTATCTGGATGAGAAAATTTGGTCATTCTTTAGAGCGAATTTGGTTGTTCTATGAAGAATAGGAAAATTTGCTATAGAGAAAATTTGGTCATTCAATGGGCAAATTTGGTCAATCTTTGGAGCGAATTTGGTTGTTTTGTGAAGATGGGCGAATTTTCTTTAGAGAAAATTTGGTCGTTTAATGAGCGAATTTGGTCGTTAGAGTGAATTTGGTAGTTCTCCAAAGTGAGTTTGGCTATTCTCCAGAGCGAATTTGGTCATTCTAAAAGGATGAGAAAATTTGCTTTAGAGAAAATTTGGCCGTTCAATAAGCGAATTTGGTCGTTCTAAAAGGATGGGTGAATTTTCTTGAGAGAAAATTTGGTCATTTAGGTAGCGAATTTGGTCGTTTTGAAAAGATAGGTGAATTTTCTCAGAGGATGGGTGAATTTTCTTAAGAGAAAATTTGGTCGTTTAGGTTGCCAATTTGGTCATTTTGAAAGGATAGGCAAATTTTCTCAAAGGATGGGTAAACTTGCTTGAGAGAAAATTTGGTTGTTTAGGTAGTGAATTTGGTCATTTTGAAAGGATGGATGAATTTTCCTATGCTGCAACTTCATCCTTGTATTAAGAAAATTCACCCTTGTGAGGTGCAAATTCACCCATTTAGGGTATATTTGCCCCTATGTGTAAACCTAGACCTGCAAAACTCAAACAACAGAAAACGTAAAAGTTCATACTCATGACACGGGTCCCATTGGGCATGCCAAAAATGTGTGTAGGTGAAACCTCCTAGTCTAAAATGCAAAAAAAAATGAAATGCAAGCAAGGGAAACACAAACAACACCTCAATGATTAGATGATTTAAACTTGAACAAAACAAAGCAAAATAGAGTGAGTTACCTTGTCCAAGTTGATTGGTTGGTTGACCCTATTGATTCATTCGATTGTGTGCTCCTAGAATGATTCTGATAGCATAATGACTTATTGTAGCTTGATTTGGATGCAAGGATAGATGAAAATGGCTATGGCTGCAAGATGGTAGGCTTGAGAGATGATCAATGCTTTAGAGAATGGTTAGAGTGGCTAGGGTTTTAGAATGGTTGAAAATGTGGTCGAGAGTGCAAAAATGGGTAAATGCAAGCCATTTAACCAAGGGAGAACGAATGGATGGTGGAGATTGAAAGAGGACAAGAGATCAAGGGCTGAGATCAAGAGTTGACCAAAGGAATTAAAAATCCCTTTTTAATGTGCATGGGAATGATAAAAGGGATTTAATATTCCTTGGGAAAGTGAAAAGGAATTTAATATTCCTTGGGAGATGGGAGATAAATTAAAATTTCTTTAAAAGGACCTTGGGAAGACAAAAAGGAATTAAAAATTCCTTGGGGAATGGGGAGAGTTGACTAAAGGGTTGATTAGACTAGTTAATCAATGATTAGAGGAAAGTTAGGTGGCTAATGAGGATTAAGAGCCAACTTGCAAAAGTTGGAGGATGTGACACATCCTAATCATGGATTAGGAATGTGCACATCCCTAATGATGGGATTAGGAATAAGTGTAGATTATGGGGGGATGGAAGATAAAGGGAATTAAATAAATGGATTATTTATTTAATTCCTTGGAGGAAAGGAATAAAGGGTAAGGTATTTGATTATTTAACTAAATACCTTAGGATTTAGAAGATTTTAGAGGCATTAATTAAATAATAGTAATATTACTTAATTGATGCAGATAAGAGGATATTTAGATGAAAAGGGATAAATTTAACCAAATGTATGTGGCCAAATTTAGGTGTCTACAATCTTAAATATGAATCTCAAGCTCCACTTATGATCTACATCATCCTTAAGGGTTTACAAACTTCAATGTAAGATCAAATGTGTACGTCAGCCTCAAACATGAAAAGATAGCCCATCGGTAAATGAAATAAATTTTGGATCTTCAAGAAAGTTCCCCTTGCACCTAAAATCCTTGTATGATGTTCAATTAAGCTTTGCACATTCCATAAAAGGTCTGCACAACAATTTTGGACTAGGTCGGCCCTAAATGTTCTGTTAGAGAATTGATAGTGAAATTATGAGTGATAATTTTTTGAAAATAAATAAAAATCTTCTAAAACTTGGATATGGTGAAGATAACCTCATGTAGAAACTATTTCCTGCTTTGAAAGCTAAGAAATTATATAGTGGTGAAATGCAAAAGAAATTTTTGAGACAACTATGAACTAAAATGAAAGAAAAGAAATGCTTTTTTGGTTGATATAACATTGCTTTACAACCAGGAATGCTCCTGCATCATATATATAGGGGGTCATGTCCATCCCCTTGTACCCCCTATCATTGGGGTGGGTGTCCTAACCCCCTTTAGGCTAATATTAATTTTATTTGATCACTTTTGGCATCTAATCATCTTGTTGTACAACTTGATATCACTTGTCAAATGTAAAAAAAAAACATAAACTATTAACACATATTCTACAAGCACACATCAAAGACCTCTTTTTAATCACTAATTTAGGCACACTTTAATTTTTCTAAAGGTTCAATTAACCTTGTTTTTTGTTTTTGGGATTCTTCAGTGGCTTATGATGTCCCCTTGCACCATTTAGTGAGTCTATGGATCAAAATACACAAAGTAATCTAAGCCTTGTTGTATTAGCCCATGAGTGTTGACCTATGCGTATGCTCTCTTTTTTCCCTTCATGTGGGTATGGAGATCATAAACACCTAGAATATCCTTCCATTTAGAAGGCCTTCTTTGGTATTTCATCATCCTAAGGGGAAACCTCAATCAATGAAATTTGTACCCCAATCTAGTCATGTCATGTTTAGAAAATATTTGATACCCAGGTGATACCAAGATAAGAGTGTAGGGTTGGTCTGAATGGCTTAAGCGATTTTCTTGAACCATGCTTGTGATGGGCTAGTATTAATGAATGTGGCTCACATACCCTCCTAGTATTTAGAGGACACACTAGATTTCCTTATATTAGCCTAAGATAAGACCATTTAGTTGTCAATCAATATGGTGCAGGGAATGTGTATTGTACCTCAAAGGTACTCATGATATACATCTTTGTATTGAGATAGAGCTTATCGAGGTATCACTTTTTGGTCACCATTGGTAAGAGATCCTTTACCCTTGTGGTTTGTGATCTCTAGCTATCTAGATGCAAGTAGATAGTATCAACGCTTGCATTGTGAACCTACACTGATTGTCACACCCACTTGATTAATCTCATATTTTTATTTTTGGTGTATCTTATTGTACTTACCAATACATATCTTTAGTCCATCCTTTCATCATCCATATTGTGTCTTTGTGATTGTATTCTTTAGTCCTTTTTCCATCTCTATCTAGTTAGCCTTGGGAAAATCTATTATGGACTTGGGCATATTTTCCCTGTCTTGATTGATCCCACTCCATTCTTGGGTGGATCCACCTAGGTAATCATCCTTAGTCATCAATCCTTATTGGATGAATCTACTCCTTGGGTGAATTTTCCCTAACATTATTGTAAAAACCATCACTCCTTGTTAGGAAGTTCCATGGTCTCTACTTGGGTGGATCTACTCTATTCTTTGGTGATTCTAAATCTTTTTAGGTGGACCTACACTGTTGTTGGGAAATTTCATTAGCCATGGAAAATCCATTGAGAAAATCCTTCCTACCAAAAATAGCTAGTGACCTCTTGATTCCAAAACCATAATCAAATATTTTTTTTGCTCCATATCTAGCCCAAAATAATCACTTCCATCTCATCAACCACCATCAACTTGTCAAAAACATCATCTCCTTTGAATAAGGAATTAGTTAAACATACAAAATCAACATATAAACTATCTAGCATCATACATCTTGTTGTTGTTGTTTTTAGCACTGCACAACACAAATAAAGTACAAGTACTCTATCTCTCCTGAAAGGTAATTTTCTACAAAAGTGTTTAGAAAGAAACCCCAAGGTCTCTAACATCAGGTCTTGACAATGCACAAAAAACTTAGTGATGATGTATAATGGTGGTAATCACAAGGGACATTTATGGTAAAACAAAGCTGAAACTCTTCCAAATCAACAATAAGGGTTTTGTAAGATATGAAAATGTATATAAAATCCAACAACAATTTTCCCATATTTGTGATCTGAAAACAATACTTTCATCAAATGTAGCAATTCCAGTGATGCTTTCAATCCTACTTTAACTCATATTTCAAAGAAATGTCAAAATATGGAGGGTTTAAGAGATATCTAAATCTAAAACCTAAGTGCAATCATGAAAAAAATGCAACATACAAGGTGGACCAATCTTCAATAACCAATTCTTGCTTAACCAAGATGAAATCTACAATATAACAGAAATAATGCAATCTCCAAAGATATGAGAGATTTCTAGACTATGAAGCATTTAAACACACATTCAAAATGGCATGAAATGTATAAACTCCCACACTTGAACTATCACAAAATATTAGGCCCAGAATAACTATACACATTAACTTACAATCAACAAGCCACCAATAGTATGACCGAAGATTCCTCAAACACCTCAAATACTTTATCATCAACATGAAAGAATTGAACTAAATTTGGAGCTAATCAACTAAAATAACTTTGAAACATAAGAACCATGCACATAGATGAAATGAAATAGAAAAGATCACCAAGCCAATGTCTTCTCATATATTACCTTCACCAAAATTTGCAACAATTCCATAATCAATCCCTCAAATGAGCAAAGACCTCATATTTATAGATTTCACATAGCATTAGGTTGGCCAAATTATAATTAAATTAGGGCACTTAACACAGGTCGAAAAAGATAGGTTGACCTAATACAATTTCAATTCCCATTTAATTTTCTAAACAAAGTATTTAAAATCATCCCCCAAATGATACATCAATATCAAATAAATTTCTTTTGCACTATTCTTTAGGTAATCGATTTGTTTCTCTAGTTGGCTAATGTAGTATGCAAAAAACATGAGGTAGATTCCCTTAGTCATCCTCTTTTCCTTTTTGTTGCTTTTTGGAAAACTCTTGAAATTTGATTAATACTACATTCAGGTCATCTTGACTTGGAGTTGGGATAAAATTTAGTCTCAAGTTGATCAAACTTAATTCATCTTCATACTTTTTAGAGTTTTATCCCAATCAATTTTCATCTCCTGGTATTTATGCAAAACAGTGATATACATAGTTGCATCCTCTAAATAAATTTCTATGATAGATCCATCTTCCACCTAAGAATACACATCCTTCCACCATTGTTTCAATTGATCAACCTTTAGGTATTCTTTACTGAGTTTTCTTCTAGTCATAATCTCCAAAAATAATATACAACCAACAAAGATATCACCTAAATCATTTTGCATCTTTGGGGTCTATTCCAGTGCTTTATCCATGATTTTTCTCTTAAATTTAAAAGCTTCAATCCACTTCTTAGGTCTATCTACATCCTTAGAAGTGAGAATATCCTCTTTGACCAATACTTCCCTAGGCATTTTTATTACTTTTAATAACCTAGTCATGGATTTATCATCAATTGCTTTACATTCTGCTACTACTTTCTATACAATATCTTGAAAGAGTCTTCTCATGCAATTGTAAGATCTCTTTAATCAAAACAATACCTTTATGATAAACTCTTTCTATCCATTGTTGAGTCACTTGTACAAATATCTTCATCCTCTCCAATTCATTAATGGCATCCTTAGACAATATACTAAGATAAGTAGATACACCTGCATGTGTTTGGGTTTGCAAAGGCTTAACAAGGTGCTGAATATACTTTTTCAATTCCTCTACCTAACTTTGAAACCTCTCTTTCACCTATACTCTTTGTCTAATTTCCTCAAGGCAACATCTACTGACCCTTTCAAATCTTTTTCTTCTTGTTTCTTTTTGGATGGCCCTAAGTTGATTGTTTGTAAATTGTAATATGTAGGAGTGACATATTCTTTATTCTTCTTAGTTGTAGGGGTAGCAATGTGCAACACCCAATTGTTGGACTCATCCCTTGTAATTTTGGAGATTACCTTAGCCTTCTTTTTCTCATTTGGTTTTCCCAAGCCTATCAAAAAATTGTCCCAATCTGGAACTATTTATTCAACTACCACTAGCTTAGGCCGTAAGCTCTCCTTCAACTAATCTGGAGTAGTTGATTCCTCTATATTTGTATCAAGATGAGGACTATTTTGTCCTAGAAGGTCTTTTGACTTATTCATTTCAACATTCTCTAATTTTTTCTCCTCCTTGTTTATATCTTCTTTATCTGATTCTTGTGCTTCCTCTTCTTTTGGTGATTCAACATGTACTTCATCATTTTTTGTTCCTTTTCCTTTTCTTCTTAAAAAAAATTCACCTCAAGCTGCTCCCAAATATTTCTAAGGTCTCCATCTTCTAGAGTCTTTGGCTCCTCATCCTCTAACTCTCACTCTTTTGAAGCCTCTACCTCACTCTTTGTTATATCCTCTTCTTTTCTAATAGAATTATCATCTTGCTGGGGTGACTTAGGAGGAGTGATTTATGTGGTTACCTTTCCTACAACTTCCTCCATATCAGATTATGGCACATTTGCAGCTTTATCTAGCTCTTCAGCTACATTCTCTAAATTTTCCAAATTGGGAAATGGTATCCCAGTCTGGGGAGAAGCCTTCTTGGTGTAAACTTGATTTTTCTCTCAAAAACTCTCCACATCAATTGCTCCTTCTTGAGTTTACCCCTCTACATCTTGAAATTTTTCTTCACTATATTTTCCTTTCTTTGATTTCTTTTAGGGAGAAGCATCCACATTCCCTCCTCTGATAATCTTTCTTCTTTTAGGGGGGTGAGATTTAGGAGATACTTCTTCTATTTCTTTAGTAATTACTTTAGTGGGATTCCTTTTCTTCAGCATTGGTTGTCTTTTGGATTTTTTTTCCTTGGAATTAGCCTTGGATTGACCTATAGTTCTTCTTTTTATCACTAATGGTCCTTCTTATGATCCTTCTTCTTGAGCAGCAAGAAAATTCTCTTCTTTCTTTTCTGAATCATCTTCTGAAGATGAATGGGATTATAAATCTCCCATTAACTCATAAGTTGGATTTATCCCATATACCTCCATCTCTAACATTTTATGTTTTTCCCATTGTTTTGAATATTTGATGACAGGGGCATTAATCTAGGCCAAATCTATTACTTCTTCCTCAGCCCAATCTATAGGAGGTTGGGGCTTATTCTGGTATTGCATATAGTCATGATACTGTATTACCTCCTCCTCATCTTGAACTTGGTACATGATTTGTACCACCTTATAAAGCCTTATCATTTTCAAGGACAACCTGAAAATATTCCTCTTGAAGACTTCAAACTCATCTCTGCAATTAGCCCAATAGTCTTCTATATCATCCCTATGCCTGTAGTCTCTGGAGGATGCCTTCTGAGTTGCTCCATATGGATCAAAATTATACCTGTTAGTATGTAGGATTAGATGAAGATGTTCCATTTTAGTTTTTGAATGTTCACCACTTTGGATAAATGGAAAAGCCTCCCAACCATTGATTTTCAAAGAGAATTCCCCACCAATTCTAGTCTTATGCATACCTTTCAAAACTTGATCAAAGATAACTAACTGCCTCATCACTTCTAGTAACACAAGCTTGTTAGTTGGATAACATGGGAGCCTATACAATACCTTAGCAATTCCTTGTGTTGGAAACACAAGGGAAAACAACTAAGAGGGGGGATAAATCAGCTGTCACAAAATTTCAAACTTGTTCAACTTATTAACCTTATTCTTAGATCTGAACAATAACCATGAAAGCATAAATGAACAATACATCAGAAACACACATAACACCAAGATTTTTACATGGAAACCCTGTTAGGGGAAAAATCACGGTGGGGGTTAGTACACAAGATTATACCCTATTAAAAGTATAAAGAAATATGAATGGGGAATGCACATGCATTCAGGCACATTGCCTAGAGCTCACTGCTCAATTACAAAAGGAAGACACACTATCTTACAAAAATATTTTGATTACATCCATCTGATTTGAACTGAGAAAAATAACATCTACTAATGCCTAATTACAATTCTGGTTAAGCTCATGAACACTTCTTCACACTCTGCTCTGCCTTCGCATGATTTGAAAAATATTTGCACATAGGACTCACACACTTCACACATACACTCTTTTTTTTTTCAAATGATAAAAAAATCACTTATATATATATCTTCAACAAGGAATTACATCATTACAAGTCAGCTTCAACAAAATAATAAAAAGAATATAAAATGTCGGCCCAAAGCAATAAATATTATTCATGTGAATCAACCAAAGTCATCCATAACATAGTGAAGACCCAAAATAACATCCTCAAACACAAACCACTTCAATTAATTACTCTTCAAATATCTTCAACGCGCTACAAACACCTTGTCGGCCAAGAACATGAAAAACATGAACACACAAGAGAAAATCCCAGAACTCGAGCACAACGATTAATGCAGACATGTAACATAGATAGAGCATGATCTAGAAACATCCACAAACATCATTAATCACCACAGAAGCATCCACAATAAATGAACTTACTAAAATCACATAATCTTCATTCAAGAACACAGACTGAAGTAACAAAAAAAATGTCAGAATACAAATCTTCATAACTTGATCAAATCTTCACGTAGATCTCTAAAAATTGACATGGATAAACTATATATACTCAAAAAGAAACCCTTTAGTCCACAACCTTTGAACAACAACGTGCTGGACTTCACTTCACCACTAACAACCTGCAACTCTTTTTATTACAATTTTCTCAATATCCTCGACATATACAACTTCAAAATAATTAATGCTAATAGTGTTGACATCAATGAAAAACACATATCAACAAAAAAACCACAACATCCAACAATCTCCCCCTTTGGAATTGATGGAAACACATGATGTGAAAAAAACCATCAACGCAACAACACTTCTCCCCCTTAGGTTTAGATTCTTCTCTCCTCAATTCATCCACATAACTCTTCTCCCCACAAGGTTCTTCTCTCCTAGAAATTTTTTCACATTACTCTTCTCCCCCTTTGACATCAATGACAAAGATCTCTTCTATACAAGCTTTGAACCACATATCTAAACATTTGAATACTCCCCTCGAGTAGCAACCACCACAACGTCAATCGGGATCAAAATATGGCCATGAAATGCACGAATTGATGCAAGTCAATGCATATTAGTTTTGATTAGGATGGGTAATCACCCCTAACTTCCCTCTAAGATACTTAAAATTATCCTTAGGTAATGGCTTAGTAAAGATGTCTGCAATCTTCTCCTTAGTAGGCACATACTCCATCTGACTTCCTTTTCACTTACTTTCTCTCTCAAAAAATGAAACTTGATAGATAAATGCTTGGTATTTGAATGCAACACCAGATTCTTAGAAATGTTAATAACACTTGAGTTATCACAAAATATAACAATAAGCTCATCATACACAACTATGATATCCTTCAACATCTTCTTCATCCAAAATACTTGAGTACAATTATTAGCAACAATGTATTATGCCTCTACAATAGATAAAGAAATAGCATTTTGCTTTTTACTTAACCATGAAATCAACTTCCTTCCCAAGAAAAATGCTCCACCACTAGTACTTTTCATGTCATTCACATCTCCTTCCCAATCAACATGAGTAAAGGCACTCAAAGTAAGATCATCATCTTTAGGATACCATAAGCCAAAATCAACTGTCCCCTTCAAGTATCTAAAAATCCTCTTCACAACAATCACATGAGGTTCTTTAGGATAAATTTGAAATCTTGCAACAATACATACAACATTCATGATATTAGGCCTAGTTTGAGTTAAATAAAGCAATCCACCAATCATTGATATATATCTAGTCTGATTTTCCTTCTAAGAATCATCATTTTTTGTCAACTTACATTTGGTCACCATGGGTGTACCAATTGGTTTTGAATCTTCCATACCAAATTTCTTCAGCAATTCTTTCACATACTTGGATTGAGATATAAAGATCCCTTTATCTAATTGAGTAATTTGCAATTCCAAAAAGAATTTCATCTCTCTAATCATTGAAATCTCAAACTCACTCTACATCTCATTAGCAAACTTCATGCACAAGTTATCATCTCCTCCAAAAATGATATCATCAAAAAATACTTCCACAATCAAATCTTTATTATGGTCAATCTTGAAATAAAGATTACTATCAGCAGTACCTTTGTTAAATCCAAACTTCAGCAAGTACTTATCCAATCTATCATACCATGCTCTAGGGACTTGCTTGAGTCGATACAATGCTTTCTTCAATCAAAATACCATATCTCCCTAATCATTCAACTGAAATCCATCTAGTTTCTCAACATAAACCTCTTCTTCCAACTCACCATTTAGAAAAATTGAATTGGCATCTATCTAATAAACCTTGTAGTCTTTGTAAGCAGCATAAGCAAGAAACAATCTCACAACTTCAATTCTAGCAATAGGGGAAAAGGTCTCTTCAAAATCAATACCTTCCATCTGTGAATATCCCTTACATACTAGTCTCGCTTTTTTTCTAACCACTTCACCTTGCTCATTTAGTTTGTTTCTAAAGGCCCATTTAGTTCCAATTACATTTTTATCCTTAGGTTTGGGAACAAGAATCTATGTATCATTCTTCTCAATTTGTTGTAGTTCCTCTTTCATTGCTTCAACCTAATGTTCATATTTGCATGCTTTAGTCACATTGTTATGCTCAGTCTTTGAAATTAAACAATATTCTTCTACAATTATTCTCCTAGTTTGAATACCTTTGTTCTTATCACCTATGATCAGAGTCTTAGGGCGTTCTTGAATTTTAGGCTCTTTTGATCTCTCTTCTGCACTTTCACCAGTTTCTTCTTCCTCTTGATATTTTTGATTCACCAAAATGAATTGAACTTGATTTGAAGTCTAAACTTGCTTTCCTTTTTTTGTACTATCATTCTGATCATTAGAATTATATCCACATGATCTAGATGGTGTTGCTATGTCTTCATCAACCTTGACATTTGTACTTTCAACCATTTTCTTCAATCTCTTATTGTAGCACTAGTAGGCCTTGCTTTTAGTAGAATAACCCAAAAAGATACCTTCATCTCTTTTGATATAACATTTACTTCCAAAGATCTTGAAATATCTAACAGTAGGCTTACGACCAATCCATAGCTCAAAAGGGGTCTTACTAGTATCACCTTTGATATGTACCTAGCTAAGTGTGTACACAACAGTACTCATAGCTTCTTTCTAGTAGATATGAAGAAAATTTCCTTCCAACATCATAGTTCTAGCAATATATTGAACTATCATGTTCTTCCTTTCCACAACTCCATTTTGCTGAGGGGTCCATGGTGATAATTATCTCTTTATTCATTGTTCTTCACAAAAATAATTAAACTCGCCAGAAGTGAATTCACCACCTCTATCTAACCTTAGAAATTTAATCTTCAAACCTGTCTCTATCTCAACCATAGCCTTAGATTTCTCTCTTAAGAAAGCAACCCACATCATGCTTGAATAATCTTCAATAAGAAACATGAAGTACATGTGATGCAAGAGTATCCAGTGGTGTAAGGGCAATCTTGCATCACCCAAAAATAGGTAAATTTCAAGTTTCTCAGTTTTTAGATGTTTTTACATTTTTGGATACCCTTTTCATCATAATGAAATTCCCAATTTATGGTTTTTATTTTCTATTCTTGGGTTGAAAGATATTACAGTTTTAGTTTCCTAGATTTGCACCTGAAAATCTTTTGAGTTAGATTTGAGGCACTTAGAGTTCCCAGAATGGCCCCCAAACTTGCCAAAATTGGTGATGCATATTTCTAGCGCGTTATTGACTTCGAGACCTTTCCAACGGTTCAAACGGTTTGTGAATCGGAGTCCCAGATCAAAAGTTATGGCCCCAGGAAGTTGGCGCACTTTCTAGAAGATACAATTGCAAATTTTCTTTTGAAATTTGAACTTCAAGTTGTAATTTTTGGCGCCAAACTGCCTAAACTCAAATTTGAATGTTGTTTTGGCTCCAAAGTAAAGAGGAGCTCTATTTATGGGTGGGTTTCTAATTTTTGGGTAGCTTTTTGGGGGACAAGCTTGCATATTGCGAAAGGGTTATTTTGTAGCTTTCTGTAACTTGCATGTGTTGTAGAACTTGGGGATTTGAGATCCTCTACATGTAAGAAGCTCCATTTTTTGAATAATAAAATTATTCTCTTGTTTGTGGGTTATTTTCTATGTCTCGGGCCGTGCCTTCATCAACATGCATCCTTGTAAACTTCTGACTCTAGAAGAACCACACAAATTAGTATGCACAAGCTCCAACAATCCATTTGAATTATGTTGTTTGCTCTGAAATGAAATTCTAGTTTGCTTGCCTAACTGACATTCCTTGCATATGGAATTAGTAGGTTTCATCAACTTAGGAAGATCTCTCACAACCTTAGTAGAACTTATCTTGACAATATTATCAAGATTAACATGACACATTCTCCTATGCCACAACCAAATTTCATCAACTTGAGCAATCAAGCAAATTTTACTAGCAACACTTAGGTGAAAGATATTACCTTTTGTTTTTTTACCTGATGAAATCACATTTCCATAATTTCCCAATATTTTGCACTTTCCATCCTTGAACTGAAGATTGTATCCCTTATCAACCATCTATCCAACACTTCAAAGATTATGCTTCAAACCTTCCACATACATGACATCATTAGTATTATGCTTACCATCAAGAGAAATGCATCCTCTACCATGGATCACACTAGCTTTTCCATCACCAAATCTCACAACACCACCATCATACTTTTCCAAGCTCACAAACTTACTGTTATCTCCTATCATATGATGTGAACATCCACTATCAATCACCCATTCATCTTTCTCTTCAACTCAAGCAGCTAGGGCTTTCTCCACATTTGTACAACTAACAAAACCAGTAGATACATGATTATTTTCCTTGATAGCAATAAATACCCATTCATCCTCACTCCCATTTCCTTTGTCAGATTCATCATCTGTCACACCTTCATTAGTAGTATAATAACACTTCTTTTGAAATTTAGGCTTGTTATGTCTTGGATTAGAATCTCTTTCTGGACACCTTGATGCAAAATGACCTATCTTATTGCAAGAGAAACATTAAGAGGAAACTTCCCTTTATAATTACCTTGTCCTCTAGCTTCTCTCTTCACAATTAGTGCTTCTAGCTCTTCTATCTCTCTTTATTTTTCTTCGATCCATTTCATTTCATCCTCATAATTGATTATTTTTCTTGATGAACTTTCACCTGGATCATATCTCTGTTTATCTCTTCCAAAAGTAGTGGCATTGAATGCAGATTCTACCTTAGGAAGGGCATCACCAAATTCAGTGAACTCAAAAATAGTAAGCTTACCAATCAACATATCTTTGGTAACAGTTGTTATAGTCCAGAGCTCTTCAATAGCACTAGCTTTGACTTTGTAGGAAGTAGGTAAGAATCTAAGCACTTTAGAAACAATCTTTGATTCGTCCAACTATCCACCAACACACCTAATACCATACACAAGTTCATTCACTCTTTGCATGAAAGTAGTAATGTTCTCATCATCACCCATTCTCAAAATTTCATATTTTCCTTTCAGACTTTGTAGCTTAGCAATCTTCACATTAGCATCACCTTCATACAAAGTTTCCAACTTTTTCTAGATCTCATAAGCAATCTTTAGATCTATCACATTTGTCATCTCAGTATCAAATAAAGCACTCAACAATCGAGTCTTCCACAAAGAATAATTTTTTCCACCAAATCTAGGACTATCCTTCTTATAAGATGCCATCTCAGATCACCTCAATTTGTTAAAATTCTTCCAAGGAACCTACTCTAATACCAATTGTTGGCAACACAAGGGCAGACAACTGAGAGGGGGGGTGAATAAGTTGTCACAAAATTTCAAACTTATTCAACTTATTAGCCTTATTCTCAGATTTGATCAATAACCATGAAAGCATAAATGAACAACACATTAGAAACACACATAACAACAATATTTTTACATGGAAACCTTGTTAGGGGAAAAACCATCGTGGAGGTCAGTCCACAAGATTATACACTGTTAAAAGTATAAAGAAATATGAATGGGGAACGCACATGCATTCAGGAACACTGCCTAGAGCTCACTACTCAATTAAAAAAGGAAGACATATTGTCTTACAAAAATATTTTGATTACATCCATCATATTTGAATTGAGAAAAATTGCATCTGCTAATGCTTGATTACAATTCTGGTTAAGCTCATGAACACTTCTTCACTCTTCTTCACTCTTCTTCACACTCTGCTCTACCTTCATATGATCTAAACAATATTCACTCATAGGAATCAAACACTTCACACATGCATACACTCTCTTTTTTTCAAATGATAAAAAAATCGCTTATATATATCTGCAACAAGGAATTACACCGCTACAAGTCAGCTTCAACAAAATAATAAAAAGAATATAAACTGTCAGCCTAAAACAATAAAGATTATTCATGTGAATCAACCAAGGTTTTCCATAACATAGTGAAGACCCAAAATAACATCCTCAAACACAAACCACTTCAATTAATTACTCCTCGAAGATCCTCAATGTGCTACAAACACCTTGTCGGCCAAGAACATGAAAAACATGAACACACAAGAGAAAATATTGGATCACGAGTACAAAGATCAATGTAGACATGTAACAAAAATAGAGTACAATCTAGAAACATCCACAAACATCATGAATCACTAGAGAAGCTTCTGCAACAACTGAACTTACTGAAATCACATAATCTTAATTTAGGAACACAAACTGAAGTAACAGAAAAACTGTTAGAATACAAATCTTCAAAACTTGATCAGATATTCATGTGGATATCTAAAACTTGACTTGGATAAACTAGATATACTCAATAAGAAACCCTTTATTCCACAACCTTTGAACAACAACGTACTGAACTCACTGACAAACTGAACTTCACTTCACCACTAACAACCTGCAACTCTTTTTATCACAATTTTCTCAATATCCTCGACATATACAACTTCAAAAAAATTAATGCTAATAGTGTTGAAATCAATGACTACCACATATCAGAAACACAACCACAACATCCAATGCCTTGAATCCTGATATATGTAAACTTAGGAAACTATAAGAACTAGTACCCATACTTCTTTATCAACTCCATAGCATTAGCTGGAATTCTTACATGTAGTGGCTCCCGCAATGTTCTTGTGATATACATGGCGAATGCATCATTCACCCTCATGTAATTAGAAGCACTAGATAGATGGAGTGATGGGTAAATATCATATACTCTATCTTTTCCAATGGTACCTTTTTAAGTCAATCCCTTATACTTGTAATGTCTTGCAAGCATGTAAACCACATAAAAAGTCATAGTGAACTTCATATCTTGCACAACTCTTAATTGCTTGTCCAAGTTATCACTAATCAAACCAGCCCAATGATAATTAACTCCCTTCTCAATTTGTGAAATCACATAGAACATCCAATCCTCAAAAACTAAAGCCTTCTCTAATCCCATCACTCTGCTGAGAAGAGTGATCATATCATTATACTCCTGTTTGAAATCACTTCTATGCAATTGCTTTGGAAACATAGAATAGTGGGATCTAGGATTATCAATCCATGAAGAATTATTATCTCCAAGGATTGCTCAGGATCATTAGTGTAAAATTTCCTCATTATGTTTGTATTGAACTTCACTAGCTTCTTGTGTGTAGCAATATCAAATGCCTCTACCAAAGAATCCTCTATCGAATTTTTCATTATTCGAGGACCCACTATTACTCTTCTATTTGAGTCATAATGTTTAGCATATTCCATGATCAATTCTAGACATTGGATTGATGGAGGAAAACCTACAGCCTGTTCCAATCCATTCTTCACGAGCCACTTTGCCAAATCAGTAGGAACAAGGTAGTACATCCTTTTCTTAAAATCTTCCAAATCGATGTGCCCAAGGTTTGTGTCTCCAAATCTTGCCCAATAGGAAGTGATCTTAGACTCTGGAAGTATTCCTTTGAAATTGTACTTCATTCTTTCAACTCTTGTCCACTCCTTCTCAGGTTCAACAATCTTATTTCCTTGAGTAACCATGGCCTTGCTCGACTCTGCTTGCATTTGGTTAGACAAACACTACAATCACTTGAAATGTATAACCAAAATTTATTATTGCATTATTAGAGGGTGAGTGAAACCATCATCTTATTCCCTATGCAACATAACATCTCGTAATTCATAATTAAGTTCAAAACCAAGCACTAAAATCCTTAAAAGTAAAGTGAAAAGAACCTTCAGGTTTTCAGTCCATTCATGGATTTCAGAGATTTTATTTGTCCATGGATTTAGAGAATCTAGCCCTCCAAGGATTCTGTGAGACAAAATCCTTTGAAAAATATGAAGGCACACAAATTCCACGAAATATAATAATACATGGGAAAAGTGATCATTAATAGTTATACAATCCCCCCTTGTTGGGAAAATGTGTCTGAACTTTGCAATTATATAAAGGTTATTGTCGATAGGATATATATATATTATAGTTACACTAATAGGTGTAATATACAATGGTAGCAAGGGGGGAGAGTGGGATGCATGTAAACAATTTTTTGCTAACTTTTTCAGGAGACTCCTAATTTGGCCAACATACACCAGATAAATGATCAATTGTAAATATAAACCATTAACTATTAGGTTTTAGATCCAATGGTGGATATTTTGTTGGCTTCTCTTGCCCTAGAATGTAACCCTATTTTATGAAGGAATTGTATTACAACTGTAGTAGATAGACGGTGTTGTATTCTGAGAGTCTGTTAGCAGTCATGTCTCTTGATCTTTGAGTGGTGATAGTCCCATGAGAAGCTTGCTCTGCAAGTATATTGTAATCTTTGTGATTTACTGAATAATATATTGGGTGGCTTTTGGAGTGTGGGTTTTTTTCTCTCGAAAGGGTTTTCCCCATGTAAATCACTATGTGGTATGCATGATATTTGTGTTTATTTCTGCTTAAGTTTCTATAATTGTTAAAGATCTACAAAAGTTTTAAATTATTCTCCTCTCAAGATTAGTGTAGGAAGTTGTTTTGCTACCTTAGCTTCCTTACACCTATATGATTCAAATATACTTGATGACTAAAATTTAAACCTTGAAAGCATAAAACATAACTTCAATTGCATCATGGCACTCAACATAGTGATAATAATGGAATCTCAGAAAATCCAACCAAGCCTAGAATTAATGAAAGCATGGTCATTGAGTCATCCATAGCCATACAAAACCCACAAAATTGGGTGAGTTGGGTAATGTAAAGGTCCATGGATTCTGCAAAAACAACTCATTGAGGATTTCAAAGAGGTGTGGATTCTATGATAGGGAGAAAGGTTTGGAAAATTCAAAACTTTAAGGATTCAACGATAGTTGTAGTCATCAAACAATCCAAGCACACGAAGATTCTGTGAAGAGTTTAGGATTCGACATTCAACCTAATTTCTTTATAGTGTGAATTTACCAGTGGTTACATAAACAAATCAAAAGATGTGATAGAATCAAATGGCTATTGATATTGCATTCACACCATTGCACCCATGAGAATATGCCACTAATATTTATAAACATGCATATATTTAGAATAGCAACACAAATCCTAGCATGATAAGTATGGCCCAAAGTTTCAAAATGATTATGACAACTAATCAAATCCTAACTCCATCCTATATTAACTAGTTTGCACACCATACATGAACTCATATTAACACCTAGGTTACAATCATCAACCTTCAAACACTCAATGATTCTTCCAAGCACCAATCACACTAACCCTAATTCACAAAATACACATCTACTGGGTTCCCTAGCCAACAATACCTTTGAATATGAGAAAATGAAAATTGAAACACAATAAAAGGAAAGATGACTCTTCAAATCAACATTAAATTCATTTGTAAAACCAAATATATGGGGTTTAAGACCCTACCTTGTGATTCAAATGGTGAAAATGTAATGTAAAAACCACACTTTGGAAACCCTAGATGATGATCAATGAAATCCACCTACTTAGATCTTCCAAATTAGGTTTAATCTACCTAGGCACTCATGCTTTCAATGCTTCAAGATCCCCAAATAACAAATATAACAATGACATAAAAAATGAGTCAAAATCGCACTATAAACCAGCCCAAAAGAATCATTAATGGAAACTTACCATTCGTGGGGCATAATAAAGTCTTGACTTGACATTTACATAGGGTTCAGGTAATCCATAAAGGCAAGGATTTCACAAGGACTGAGATTTTAGGGAATCCAAATAGGTCTAGATTTAGTGATTAAAACTTTTGAGAATTCCACCTAGTCTTGGAATACGTGAAGTCATGACTTTCGGGGAATCCATAGGGTCTTGGATTCTTTGAGCTTTGACCAATTTAATCATTTGAAGGAAATTCATAATATTTCAATTTTTTAAACATTAGGCCAATTGTTGCAAAAAAAATTCACCCCAATATTAATGCAATGATTGAAATCTCAAAAGGTGAAGTCATCAAAATTCAAAGGACCTATCCCTCAAGGGGGAAAGGCAAAAAACCCTAAAAAGAAAATAGAAAGCAAAGAGGGTCCTTTCCCTTGGCGGGGCATGTGTGTGAAAAATTACACAACACATCCAACCTCAAATACCTAATCGATATCTTAAATTTTAAATTGATCATCCATCATAATGGTTTCTTGGGAACTTATCCTATCCCAAGTTAGTAATTCCTCACTCAAACTATTTCACCTCAAAATAGAGGTATAGTTTGTATTAATATCTCCTCTTCCTTCATAACTTAGCCTATCACAAGTAGGAAATCCATCCAAATGAATTTTGACATAGGATCTTGACCATATTTGAGAGGATACTATCAATCATCCAATCCAACAATCACCCTATTAGTTTACTGACATCCTTGAACATTATCATCACAATTTTCCTAATATAAGCTTAACCCAAATCCTAATCTAAGATTAATCTAAATCCTAATATGATATTTAGTAAACCCACATCTAATATCTTCTGATATCAAAATAAATTTTAAGACCCCTTATTCCATGTTCTTCTAGTCCATCCCATTTACCTTATAATCATATATTTTCATTTCTTCCATCCATGCCCATCTAGTCCATTATCATGAATCCTTATCATCCCTTAACACAACCAAAAATAGTAATAAAGGGAAATACCAATTACATTGAGGATGATGATGAAATTCTTGTTGATCAAGATGAGTATGAAATTGATCCCCTTGATGCTATCATTGATAGTAAGCTTTCCCTAGGAATTTTCAATGCACACCCATTAGCAATCCTTATGCTACCTTTGACAAAGGAATCTCATTAACTCCCCCATCCACATTTCCCTCTTATCTATCACTTGCATATCCCTCTCATCCAATATCCATACCTCCATCTTCTCCCCTAGTCATATCTCAACCTCCATATTTGCACAACAATACTATTACCTCCATCCCTAGTCCAAATATACCATCTCATTATCCCCCAAACCATCTCCCAATCCATAGTCCTAATTCTCTAATCCATGATCCCAACCCTCCATCTACTCCCAATATTTTCTCTTATCTTAGTCCACCATCGATGTCCTCCTATATTGATCCACCATACACTTCCTTCTACCAACTCATTCCACCATCAATGCCCACCTATCTCACTCCACCTTCCAATTCCTCATACCTTAATCCTCCCTCCAATCCATTATAATTCCATCCTCCATCTAATCTTGATCCCCCCACTATTCCTAATTCTCCACCTACTCTTAGTCCTCCATTCATTCCCAACCCAATACCTAATCCTAATTTTCCAATCCATAATCCTAATTATCACACTACTCCCCCTCTTCCATTGTTCCATAATCCTTCATATATTCCCAACAGTTCCCCTAAGCCTAAAATATACAAGTATATAATTCTATATGTCATCCAAGAACTCTTAGCAAAGAAGTCATCACCAAATCCACATCCCAAAGTTAAGGAGTCATTTCACCCCACTCCACCATGTACAATCCTTAGTGATGAGACCCTTCTCCATTCTACACCTATAATTCTTCTTCCCAATCCTAATACAATCCAATTTTTGAAACCATCCAACCCATCGAAGCCACTCAAATCTATTCCTCTTCCCTTAATTCTAGCATTAACAACACCCACTATCGTGAAATTCATGAATCCTCTATCCTTCCATCTACCCCATTCGAGGAGTCAGTCTAACACTTCTCCACCATCACACCACCCACACAAATTGAAACATGCCAACAAATTATTCCAAATCATACCAATGCATTCCCTCATCCAAGTCAAGATCCTACCCTCATACATAATCCCTTATCATCCCCTCATCCACATCAAGATTCTCCCATCCCATCAAATCCATCTCATGATCCTCTATCACCTCCTATCCAAACTATCCCAACACCACCTCCATATCCCCTTAGTCCTCTTATTTTTACCAATGGCGGTTCTCTTGCAAAAAAAGAACAAATAATATCCATCGCCCATCCTCCTTTAAAAATCAACTTATCTTTTAGATCTATTCTTGAAAGTTCATAAGTAGATTGACTAAGGTAGACTCTACTTTAATGTTTTTTTTTGTATGGTTTCCATTTAAAAAAAGTTTATTGTAGGTTAGTTTTAATATTTTCTATAAAGTTTCATTTTTTATAGAACCAAAGTACAACAATTTTTTTATTGAGTTGGGCTATTGTTATGAAATATTTGTGTTAGTCCCATTAGATTGCAAATACAAAAAGGGAAATGTAGTCGAGGTAAATATTTAATGTTGGATACTATGGTTGTGTTGCTGATATGTGGTTGTCATTGATATCAACACTATTAGAATTATTGTATTGAAGGTTGTATATGTCAAGGATATTGAGAAAATTGTTAAAGGAAGCATTGCAGGTTGCCAATGGAACTGTGAAGGTCATGAAGGTGTCTTGTTTTGTACGTTGAAGATTATTTTTTGTGGTCTAAAGGGTTTATTGTTAAGAGTATCTAGTTCATCTACTAGAAGTTTTAGAGGTCCGCATGAATATTTGATCATGATATGAACAGTTTTGTTCTGATAGTATTTATGTGGGTTATGTCATTGTTCTTGATTGAATTTTATGTGTTTCTAATAATTTTTGTTGCTTTAAATATTTCTCTATTAGTTCTTATTGTTTGTGGATGCCTCTAGATCATTCTCTATCCTTGTATGTCTGCATTGATCGGTGTGCTCATGGTCAAATATTTTGTCTCGGTATGTTCGGGTTTTCATATTCTTGGCCAACATGATGGTTGTGGCATGTTGCAGATCCTTGTAGAATTAATTTTTAATGTTTAGCATGCTTGAGGATATTTTTTGGGTCGCATCATGATATTAGCTGATGGTGTTTGATCCACATTGAACATTTGTTTTTAAATTTGGGCCGACATTGAAAATATGTTGTATATTTTGGTCGACAAGGTTGTTGATGAGATTCCATGTTGCGGATATATAAGAGCGACTATTTGAGTGAAGTCTATGTGTGCATAAGAGTGAATGTATGCCAGTGAAAGTGTAAATGTGTGAATAGTGTCCTAATCATTCGATTGCAGAGTAGAGTGAGAAGAAGTTTGAGTGAAGTGTGATGAAGGTTTTATGTGCTTAACTAGAACTATAATCAGGCTTGTGAAGAAGCTATTTCCTCAATTCATACCCTATGGATCTAAGTCGTATTGTTGTGTATTGTTGTGCAGTAAGCCCTCTTTTATTTGAGCAGTGAGCTCTAGGAAGTGTGCCTAAATGCATGTGCATTCACATTATTATTCTCATTATACTTTTAACAGGGTATAATATTGTGGACTAACATCCACCGTGGTTTTTCCCATAACAAGGTTTCCATGTAAAAAATCTTGGTGTTCTTTGTGCTTCTGATGTGTTATTTGTTCATAGTTTACTATTCATTCATTAGATCTGAGATTAAGTTAAGCAAAGTTTGAATTTTTTTTAATATTCTATGACAACTAATTCACCCCCCCTCTTAGTTGTCTATCCTTGTTTTTCCAACAATTGGTATCAAATTAGGTTCCTTTGAAGATGTTTAAAAGCTTGAGGTGATCTGAGATGGCATCATACAAGAAGGACAATCCTAGATTCGATGGAACAAACTGCTCATTGTGGAAAACTAGGATGGAGTGTCATTTGAGGTGTATTGGTGAACCCTTCTGGAAGATTACAAAGAAAAAATATGTTATTCCTCAAAATGATCCTTCCACTACCAATGAGATTAAAGAGGCTGAGAATAATGTCAATGCTATGGAAGCTTTGTTGAGTGCTCTAAAAGATTCAAAAATGACAAATATGATAGGTCTGAAGATATCTCATGAGATGTGGATGAAGTTGGAAAGTTTGTATGAAGGAGATGTACATGTGAAGATGGCTAAGCCACATAGTTTGAAAGGAAAGTATGAAAATTTGAAGATGGGTGAAGAAAATATTTCTTCTTTTATACGAAGAGTAAATGAAATAGTGATGGGTATTAGATGTGTCAGTGGTACCCTAGAAGAGGAAGAAATTGTGGCTAAAGTGCTCAAATCATTGCCTCCCTCCTACAAAGTGAACTCTCATGCTATTGAACAAACCAGATCATTGATGAATGTGACAAGAGATACACTGATTGGTAAACTTGTTTCCTTTGAGTTAAGCAAATTTAGTGAATCTTTTCCCAAGACTAAAACTACATTTAAAGCTACTATATATGACAGAAACAAGCAAATATATGATTCAGGAGAGAGTTCTAGAAAGACATTCAAGTATGAGGAAGAAATGAAACAACTTGAAGATGAAGAAAGCGATGTAGAAGAGTTGGAAGCACTGATTGTGAAGAAAGAAGGTAGAGGACAAAGTAAGTATAAAATAAAGTTTCCTATCAAATGTTTTTCTTGCAGTAAAATAGGTCATTTTGCATCAAGGTGTCCTGAAAGAGTTCCTAGATCTAAGTCATACAAATCTAGATTCCAAAAGAAATGCTATTTTGCTGAAGAAGGTGTGACTATTGAAGAGTCTAATAAAGAGAATGGAAATGAAGATGATTGGATTTTCATTGCTATCAAGGAAAATAGTCCAGTGGCTACTGAATTTGCTAAAGTTGAGAAAGCTCTTGCAGCTCGAATTGAAGAAAAGGATGAGTGGGTCATTGACATCAGATGCTCACATCATATGACTGGTGACAAAAGTAAATTTGTAAGTCTAGAGAAGTATGAAGGTGGGATTGTAAGATTTGGAGGTAACAATGCTTGTGTGATTCATGGTAGAGGATCTATTTGTCTTGGTGGTAATCATAACACTGATGATGTTCTTTATGTTGAAGGCTTAAAGCACAAATTGTTGAGTGTTGGATAGATGTTGGACAAGGGTTATGATCTTCAATTCAAAGATGGAAGATGCAGGATATATGGAAGTTTTGGAAATATAATTTCTTTAGGTAAACAAACAAAAGGTAATGTTTTTCACCTGAATGCTGCCAGTGAAAGTTGTTTAATTGCTCAAGTAGATAAAATCTAGTTATGGCATAGAAGGTTGTGTCATGTGAATTTTGATAACATAGTCAAAATAAGTTTCACTCAAGCAGTAAGAGATCTACCCAAGCTAGTGAAGCCTGCTAACACAATTTGCAATGAGTGTCAGATGGGAAAACATACCAAAGTCTCTTTTCAAAGAAAACAACATCATTCAAATGGATTACTGGAGTTGGTGCATAATAATTTATGTCCTCCCTCCAGTGTCAGAAGTCTCCATGGGAAAGGTACTTTATGTTGCTTATTGATGATTATTCTAGAATGATATGGGTTGCCTTCTTAAGAGAAAAATGTGAAGCATTAGAAAAGTTTCAAAGTTTCAAAGCTATGGTAGAAAATGAGAAAGGTCTAAAAATAAAATGCTTAAGGTCAAATAGAGGTGGTGAGTTCACCTCTAGGGAGTTTAACTCTTTCTGTGAAGAGCATGGAATTAGAAGATAGTTATCTGCTCCTCGAAACCCTCAACAAAATGGAGTTGCAGAGAGGAAGAAAAAAATAATTCTGAATGTTTCTAGAATAATGATGATTGAAGGAAATGTGCCTCACATCTACTACAGTGAAGTTGTAAGCATTGTTGTGTACACTTTAAACTGGGTAAATGTAAATGGTAATTCTGGTAAGACTCCATGGAATTAGAAGATAGTTATCTGCTCCTCGAAACCCTCAACAAAATGGAGTTGCAGAGAGGAAGAAAAAAATAATTCTGAATGTTTCTAGAATAATGATGATTGAAGGAAATGTGCCTCACATCTACTACAGTGAAGTTGTAAGCATTGTTGTGTACACTTTAAACTGGGTAAATGTAAATGGTAATTCTGGTAAGACTCCCTTTGAACTATGGTTTGGTTATAAGCCTATTGTTAAATACTTCAAGATCTTTGGAATCAAGTGTTACATCAAGAGAGATGGTGATATAGGAAAGTTTGATGCAAGAAGCAATGAAGGAATCTTTCTAGGTTACTCTACTAGAAGCAAGGGCTACCAGTGCTATAATAGAAGACCGAGAAAAATGGTTGAGACTGCAAATGTTAGAGTTGATGAGGATTCTACTAAATCATCCAAATATTGTGGATATGATTCAAATGAAAACAATACAAACAAAGGGAACAATGTTCAGGAACAAAATCAACATCAAATTGTGTCATATGTTATGGCAAGACAACTCCAATTTGTTCCGAGAAATCAAGATAGTCAGGAAGAAGAGGCAAGTGCAAGTGCAAAAGAAAGAACAAAAGAATCATAAGTTTGAGAGAATCCTAAAACTCTGAGGTATGTAAAGCTAAATCATTCTAAAAATAAAATTATAGGAGACAAGAATAAAGGTGTGCAAACTAGAAGAAATATTTTAGAAGAGTATTTCCCGATTTCCAAGATTGAGACTAAAGATGTCAATGAAGCTTGCAATGATGAACATTGGATGGAAACTATGAAGGATGAACCGATTTAGATTGAAAAGAATGATACATGGATACTTTTTCCTAGACCTAAAGATAAGAATGTGATTGATACTAAATGGGTCTTTTAGAATAAGTTGAATGAACAAGGTGAAGTGGTTTGGAATAAAGAAAGATTGGTATGTAAAGGGTATTCACAAATGGAAGGTATTGATTTTGAAGAAACCTTTTCCCTTGTTTCCACAATTGAAGTTGTAAGGTTATTTCTTTCTTATGTTGCATATAAAAATTATAAAGTCTATCAAATGGATGTGAAGTCAACTTTTCTGAATGGTGAGCTAGAAGAAGTATGCATTGAATAGTCACATGGATTTCAACTAACTGATAAGGAAGACATGGTTTTCTGATTGAAGAAAGTTCTATATGGACTCATGCAATCCCCCAAAGCTTGGTATGCTAGACTAGACAAATATTTAATGAAGCTTGGATTCAATAAAGGTACTGTTGACAACAACTTGTATTTCAAATTGGATGATGATAAAGAGTTAATTATTGAGGTCTTTGTTGATGACATTATTTTTGGAGGAGATAACAATCTATTTATGAGGTTTGTTGATGAAATGGAGAGTGAATTTGAGATGAGTATGATTGGAGAGATGAAGTTTTTTTGGAATTGCAAATTACTCAATTAGACAAGGGGATCTTCATATCTCAGTCCAAATATGTGAGAGAGTTGTTGAAGAAGTTTGGCATGGATGACTCAAAACCTATTGGTACTCCCATGGTAACCTGATGTAAGTTGACACAGAATGATGATTCTCCTAAGGCAAATCAAACAAGATACATGTCAATGATTGGTGGATTGCTCTATTTAACTTAGAATAGACCAGACATTATGAATGATGTATGTATGGTTGCTAGATTTTAGGTTGATCTAAAAGAGTCTCATGTGACTGTTGTAAGGAAAATATTAAGGTATTTGAAAGGAATAGTTGATTTTGGGCTTTAGTATCCTAAGGATGATGATCTTACTTTGAATGCTTATAGTGATGCGGATTGGGTAGGAGATGTAGATGAAAGGAAGAGTACTAGTGGTGGTGCCTTCTTTCTAGGGAAGAATTTGGTGTCTTGGTTGAGAAAAAAGAAGAATTCCATTTCTCTATCTACTACTGAGGTAGAGTATATTGTTGTTGCAAATAACTATACTCAAGAGATGTGGATGAAATAGATTTTGAAAGATATCATGGTAGTATATGATGAACCTACTGCCATATACTATGATAACTCAAGTGCAATTAAAATGTTAAAGAATCTGATGATACACTTTAAGACCAATAATATATCAATCAAGTTTCACTTCTTAAGAGAAAAAGTGAGTGAGAAAGAAGTTAGACTGGAGTATGTGCCTACCAAAGAAAAAATTGCAGACATTTTTACTAAGTCCTTGCCAAAGGATACTTTTGAGTATCTTAGAGGGATGCTAGGGGTGATTATCCCTCCTGATATGAACTAAAGATGCATTTACTTGCATCAATCTGTGTGCTTCATAGATATTTCCTGATCCAGATTGATGTTTTTGTGGCTACTACTCAGGGGGAGTAGTCAGATATGCAGATATGTGGTTCAAAGCTTATATGTGGGAAGATAATGCTTATCTTTTCCATTGATGTCAAAGGGGGAGAAGAGTCATGTGAAAAACTACTAGTTATTTGGAGTGGAGAGAATTTCATGCTAAATAGGTTAAGGATTCAGAGTCATAATCTAAGGGGAGTGAGTGTTGATTGAGAGTTGGGTTGATGGTGTTTTTCACATCATGTGTTGCCATCAATGCCAAAGGGGTAGATTGTTGGCTATTGTGGTTGTGTTGCTGATATGTGGTTGTCATTGATGTCAATACTATTAGCATTGTTGTATTGAAGGTTGTATATGTCAAGGATATTGATAAAATTGTTAAAGGAAGCGTTGTAGGTTGCCAGTGGAATTGTGAAGGTCATGAAGGTATCTTTTTCTATAAGTTGAAGATTAGTCATTGTGGTCTAAAGTGTTTATTTATGAGAGTATCTAGTTCATCTACCAGAAGTTTCAGAAGTATGCATGAAGATTTGATCATGCTATGAACAATTGTGTTCTAACAATATTTTTGTGGGTTCTATCATTGTTCTTAATTGAAGTTTATGTGTTTCTAATAATTTTTGTTGCTGTGCATATTTCTCTATTAGTTCTTGTTGTTTGTGGATTCCTCTAGATCATTCTCTATCCTTGTTGTATGTATGTGTTGATTGGTGTGCTCATGGTTGAAGACTTTTTCTCGGTATGTTCAGGTTTTCATGTTCTTGGCCGACATGATGGTGTGGTGTGTTTTGGATCCTTGAAGATTTAATTTTGAATGTTTGGTGTGCTCGAGGATATTGTTTTGGGTCACATCATGATATTAGCCAACAATGTTTAATCCACATTGAAAATTTGTTTGTAAATTTGGGTTGACATTGAAAATATGTTTTATATTCAGCTGACAAGGTTGTTGATGAGATTCCATGTTGCAGATATATAAGAGTGACTATTTGAGTGAAGTTTGTGTGTGCATAAGAGTGAATGTATGCCAGAGAAAGTGCAGATGTGCGAATAGTGTCCTAATCATTCGATTGTAGAGTAGAGTGAGAAGAAGTTTGAGTGAAGTGTGATGAAGATTTTTTGTGCTTAACTAGAATTGTAATCAAGCTTGTGAAGAAGTTATTTCCTCAGTTCATATTTTGCGGATCTAATATGTATTGATGTGTATTTTTAGGAAATGATCCCTCTTGTATTTGAGCAGTGAGCTATAGGCAGTGTGCCTAAATGCATGTGCATTCCATTTATTATTCTCATTATACTTTTAATAGGGTATAATATTGTAGACTAACATTCACCATGGTTTTTCCCCTAACAGGGTTTCCACATAAAATATCTTGGTGTTCTCTATGCTTTTGATGTGTTGTTTGTTCATGGTTTACTTTTCATTCATTAGATCTAAGATTAAGTTAAGTTTGAAAAAAAATTAATATTCTGTGACAACTGATTCACCCCCTCCTCTCAATTGTTTGTCCTTGTTTTTCCAACAATTGGTATTAGAGCAGGTTCCTCTGAAGAAGTTTAAAATCTTGAGGTGATATAAGATGGCATCAAACAAGGACAGTCCTAGATTTGATGGAACAAACTACTCATTGTGGAAAACTAGGATGGAGTGTCATTTGAGGTGTATTGGTGAACCGTTCTAGAAGATTACAAAAAACATATATGTTATTCCTCATAATGGTCCTTCCACTGCTGATGAGATTAAAGAGGCTAAGAATAATGTCAAGGATATGGAAGCTTTGTTGAGTGCTCTAACAGATTCAGAAATGAAAAATGTGATATTTCTGAAAAAAACTCATGAGATGTGGATGAATCTGGAAACTTTGAATGAAGGAGATGTACATGTGAAGATGGTAAGCTATAGAGTTTGAAAGGAAAGTATGAAAATTTGAAGATGGGTGAAGATGAACATATTTCTTCTTTTATGCAAAGAGTAAATGAAATAGTGATGGGTATTAAATGTGTCGGTGGTACCTTGGAAGAGGGAGAAATTGTGGCTAAAGTGCTTAGATCATTTCCTCCCTCCTACAAAGCAAAGGCTCATGCTATTGAAGAAACTAGATCATTGACAAATGTGACAAGAGATACACTGATTGGTAAACTTGTTACCTTTGAGTTGAGTGAATTTGGTGAATCTGTTCTCAAGATTGAAACTGTATTTAAGGCTACTATATTCAGAATAAGCAATCAAAGATATGATTTGGGAGAGAGTTTTAGAAATACATTCAAGTATGAGGAATAAATGAAACAACTTGAAGATGAAGAAAGAGAGGCAGAAGAGTTGGAAGCACTAATTGTGAAGAAAGAAGGTAGAGGAAAAAGTAAGAATAAAGGAAAGCTACCTATCAAATGTTTTTCTTGCAATAAAATAGGTCATTTTGCATCAAGGTGTCTTGAAAGAGTTCCTAGATCTAAGCCTTACAAATCTAGATTCCAAAATAAATGCTATTTTTCTTAAGAAGATGTGACTGATGAAGAGTCTAATAAAGAGAGTGGAAATGAAGATGATTGGGTTTTCATTGCTATCAAGGAAAATAGTCCAGTGGCTACTGAATTTGCTAAAGTTGAGAAAGCTCTTGCAGCTCGAATTGAAGAAAAGGATGAGTGGGTCATTGACATCAGATGCTCACATCATATGACTAGTGACAAAAGTAAATTTGTAAGTCTAGAGAAGTATGAAGGTGGGATTGTAAGATTTGGAGGTAACAATGCTTGTGTGATTCATGGTAGAGGATCTATTTGTCTTGGTGGTAATCATAACACTAATTATGTTCTTTATGTTGAAGGCTTAAAGCATAACTTGTTGAGTGTTGGATAGATGTTGGACAAGGGTTATGATCTTCAATTCAAAGATGGAAGATGTAGGATATATGGAAGTTCTAGAAATATAATTGCTTCAAGTAAACAAACAAAAGGTAATGTTTTCACCTGAATGCTACTAGTGAAAGTTGTTTAATTTCTCAAGTAGATGAAAGATGGTTATGGAATAGAAGGTTGTGTCATGTGAATTTTGAGAACATAGTCAAAATAAGTTTCACTCAAGCAATAAGAGATCTACCCAAGCTAGTGAAGCCTACTAACACAATTTGCAAAGAGTGTCAGATGGGAAAACATACTAGAGGCTCTTTTTGAAGGAAACAACATCATTCAAATGGAATACTGCAGCTGGTGCATACTAATCTATGTGGTCCCTCAAGAGTTAGAAGTATCCATGGTGAAAGGTATTTTATGTTGCTTATTGATGATTATTCTCGAATGATATGGGTTGCCTTCTTAAGAGAAAAATGTGAAGCATTAGAAAAATTAAAAAGTTTCAAAGCTATGGAAGAAAATGAGAAAGGTCTAAAAATCAAATGCTTAGGGTCAAACAAAGGTGGTGAGTTCACCTCTAGGGAGTTCAACTCTTTCCCTAAAGAGAATGGAATCATAAGACAATTATCGGCTCCTTGAACTCCTCAACAAAATGGAGTTGCAGAGAGGAAGAACAATTTTTTTTTGAATGTTACTAGAATAATGATGATTGAAGGAAATGTGCCTCACATCTACTGGAGTGAAGTTGTAAGCACTGCTATGTACAATTTGAACCGGGTAAATATAAATGGTAATTTTGGTAAGACTCCCTTTGAACTATGGTTTGTTTATAAGCCTACTATTAAATACTTCAAGATCTTTGGAAGCAAGTGTTACATCAAGAGAGATGACGGTATAGGAAAGTTTGATGCAAGAAGTGATGAAGGAATCTTTCTAGGTTACTCTACTAGAAGCAAGGGCTACCAGTGCTATAATAGAAAACTGAGAAAAATGGTTGAGAGTGCAAATGTCAGAGTTGATGAGGATTCTGATAAATCATCTAGATATTGTGGATATGATTCAAATGAAGAAAATACAAACAAAGGGAAGAATGTTCAGAAAGAAAATCAACTTCAAATTGTGCCATATGTTCCAGGAAGACAACTTCAATTTGTTTTGGTAAATCAAGATAGTCGGGAAGCAGAGACAAGTGCAAGTGCAAAAGAAAGAACAAAATAATCATAAGTTTGAGAGAATCCTAAAACTCTGAGGTATGTAAAGCTAAATCATTCTGAAAATAAAATTATAGGAGACAAGAATAAAGGTGTGCAAACTAGAAGAAATATTATAGAAGAGTATTTCCCGATTTCCAAGATTGAGCCTAAAGATGTCAATGAAGCTTGCAATGATGAATTTTGGATGGAAGTTGTGAAGGAAGATCTGATGCAGATTGAAAAGAATGATACATGGATACTTGTTCTGAGACCTAAAGATAAGAATGTGATTGGTACTAAATGGGTCTTTTAGAATAAGCTGAATGAACAAGGTGAAGTGGTCCGTAATAAAGCAAGACTGGTATGTAAAGGGTATTCACAAATGGAAGGTATTTATTTTGAAGAAACCTTTGCGCTTGTTGCTAGAATTGAGCTGTAAGGTTATTTCTTGCTTATGTTGCATATAAAAATTATAAATTCTATCAAATGGATGTGAAGTCAACTTTTTTGAATGGTGAGCTAGAAGAAGTATACATTGAATATCTAGATGGATCTTTCAACTGACTGATAAGGAAGACATGGTTTATTGATTGAAGAAAGCTCTATATGGACTCAAGCAACCCCTAGAGCCTGGTATGCTAGACTAGACAAATATTTACTGAAGCTTGGATTCAATAAAGGTACTGCTAACAACAACTTGTATTTCAAATTGGATTATGACAAAGAGTTAATTATTGAGGTCTTTGTTGATGACATTATTTTGGAGGAGATGACAATCTATGTATGAGGTTTGTTGATGAAATGAAGAGTGAATTTGAGATGAGTATGATTGGAGAGATGAAGTTCTTTTGGGGATTGCAAGTTACTTAGTTAGACAAGGGGATCTTCATATCCCAGTTCAAATATGTGAGAGAGTTGTTGAAGAATTTTGGCATGGATGACTCAAAACCTATTGGTACTCCCATGGTAATCGGATGTAAGTAGACATAGAATGATGATTCTCCTAAGGAAAATCAAACAAGATACAGGTCAATGATTGGTGGATTGCCCTATTTAACTTAGACTAGACCAGACATTATGAATGATGTATGTATGGTTGCTAGATTTTAGGCTAATCCAAAAGAGTCTCATGTGACTGTTGTAAAGAGAATCTTCAGGTATCTAAAAATAACAATTGATTTTGGGCTTTGGTGTCCTAAGAATGAATATCTTACTTTGAATGCATATATTGATTCAGTACTAGTGGTGGTGCCTTCTTCCTAGGGAGGAAGCTGGTGTATTGGTTGAGAAAAAAGCAGAATTCCATTTCTTTATCTAGTACTGAAGCATAGTATATTGTTGTTGCAAATAATTATACTCAAGTGATATGGATGAAACAAATGTTGAAATATATTAGGGTAGTATATGATGAACTTATTGACATATACTGTGACAACTCAAGTGTAATTAACATATCAAATAATCCAGTGCTACACTCTTAGACCAAGCATATATCAATCAAGTTTCACTTCTTAAGAGAAAAAGTGAGTGAGAAAGAAGTTAGACTGAAGTATGTGCCTACCAAAGAATAGATCGCAGAAATTTTTACTAAGTTGTTTCCAAAGGATAATTTTGAGTATCTTAGAGGGATGCTAGGGGTGATTACCCCTCCTAATATGAACTAAAGATACATTTAATTGCATCAATTTGTGTGCTTCATAGATATTTCCTAATCTGGATTGATGTTTTTGTGGCTGCTACTCAGGGGGAGTACTCAGATGTGCAAATATGTGGTTCAATGCTTGTATGTGGGAAGATAATGCTTATCTTTGCCATTGATTTCAAAGGGGGAGAAGAGTCATGTTGAAAAATGTTGCTTATCTAGAGTGGAGAGAAGTTTGTGCTAAAGAGGTTAAGGAAGATGAATTAGAATCTAAAGGGGAGTAAGTGTTTATTGAGAGTTGGGTTGATGGTGTTTTTCACATCATGTGTTTCCATCAATGCCAAAGGGGGAGATTTTTGGATAATGTGGTTGTGTTGTTGATATGTGGTTGTCATTGATGTCAATACTATTAACATTATTGTATTGAAGATTGTATATGTTGAGGATATTGAGAAAATTGTTAAAGGAAGCATTGCATGTTGCTAGTGGAATTGTGAAGGTCACAAAGGTGTCTTGTTCTATAAGTTGAAGATCAGTTGTTGTGGTCTAAAGGGTTTATTTCTCAAAGTATCTAGTTCATAGAAGTTTTAGAGGTCTGCATGAAGATTTGATCATGCTATGAACAGTTGTGTTCTGATAGTATTTTTGTGGGTTTTGTCATTGTTCTTGATTGATGTTTATGTGTTTTTGATAATTTATGTTGTTGTGGATATTTCTCTGTTAGTTCTTGTTGTATGTCTGCATTGATCAATGTGCTCATGGTCAAATATTTTTTCTCGGTATGTTCGGGTTTTCATGTTCTTGGCCAACATGATGGTTGTGACGTGTTGCAGATCTTTGAAGATTTAATTTTGAATGTTTGGTGGGCTCGAGGATATTTTTTTGGGTCGCATCATGATATTAGCCGATGGTGTTTGATCCATATTGAATTTTTTTTTGTAAATTTGGGCCGACATTAAAAATATGTTGTATATTTTTGCTAACAAGGTTGTTGATGAGATTCCATGTTGTAGATATATAAGAGCGGCTGTTTGAGCAAAGTCAGTGTGTGCATAAGAGTGAATGTATGCCAGAGAAAGTGCAAATATGTGAATAGTGTCCTAATCATTTGATTGAAAAGAAGAGTGAGAAGAAGTTTGAGTGAAGTGTGAAGAAGGTTTTTTGTGCTTAACTGGAACTGTAATCAAGCTTGTGAAGAAGCTATTTCCTCAGTTCATACCCTATGGATCTAATCTGTATTGATGTGTATTGTTGGGCAGTGAGCCCTCTTGTATTTGAGTAGTGAGGTCTAGGTAGTGTTCCTAAATGCATGTGCATTCCCATTATTATTCTCAATATAATTTTAACATGGTATTATATTATGGACTAACATCCACCATGGATTTTCCCCTAACAGGGTTTCCACATAAAAAATTATTGGTGTTCTCTGTGCTTCTGATGTGTTGTTTGTTCATGGTTTATTGTTCATTCATCAGATCTGAGATTAAGTTAAGTCTAAAAAAAAAGTAATATTCTATGACAACTGATTCACCCCGCCCCCCTTTCAGTTGTTTGTCCTTATTTTTCCAATAGGTAAAACCTATAAGGGTGAAATGGAATGGAATTATAAAGGAACACACCCTAAGAAATACTGCCAATTATAAATCCATTATAAGATAAATGTACAACCTAAAATAGACTTACAACAAAACCTAAAGGCAATAATAAGGAAGAGGGACATGTTCTTATATGTAATAATGTATTTATATATGCACCACATGCATGATATAAAGAGAGAATCAGAAAATATAGGAATATGAGAAGAACAATAAGGATATGACTATATGAGAGGTTAAGAGATACACAAAATATTGGAGTGGATGAGATAGAGAAATTATAAGAAGAATGCGAGTCGAAGAACATGTATTTATGATAATATACCACAAGTATATATATTGAACACATGATGGTTTATATTGGCTACAATATGAATGTTTTTGATGCAATGCTAGGAGGATCACAACTCAACTCAACCAAATTTTCAAGGCAATATTACAAAATCCTTGCTTAAGCATTCTTTGCTTACTTTGCAATAACAAAAATTGAAAAACCATCAACAAAACAACTCAATTGTCCCTTAGAAGACATAACACAAGATGTTTATAACAAACTCAACCATACCAAACCTTGCAAGTAATCTCAATACATTAATTCTGATGTTCTTCTTTGTAGACTACAACATTAAACTATGATTGTCCCTACCCTTTAGGCCTTTCCGTAGCTTGTCAACTTGGACACTCAACATTCAAATGAAAACTCAGACTCCCAACATGGCTTCAATTCCATTTAAGACTCTCAACATATAAAAATACATCCCAAAAAATAACTCCCATAAAAAAACACTCACCAATGAATCAAAATCATAAGATCATACCATAGCAATTCAATACTTGCAACATGAGGGTTTGTTGAGAATACATAACCCCAAGTCCATTTCTCCTAGAAAACACCTCAAACTTGTGTAAATTTTCCTACACAAGCTTATCAAGTCCATCTCCATATCATACTTATGTTATTTTATCAAAACACCCATTCTAACCTTTATTCTTGACCCAAAATCTTAACTGTCAAAACTCTATGATAACAGGGTAGTGAACAATAATGCATTCAAATGCCTAAAATTCATCATGCCAAATTTGGAAGGGGCCACTACATATTTTAACAACATTTACAAGCAATATCAACCAATTTAGATACCCATTTCACAAACAAAGACACAAAATTTCACTGTATTCTATCTTTTTAACTTATTTTTCCACATTTCTTAGTCCTAGGGCAACATTACTTTGATAGAAAAATTCATTCTTATTATCTAAAACTTTGGAATATGAAAATATATGTTAAAATGAACCTTTTCACGAATTTTCAGACCATTCCACCATGCCAATTGAGAGAAACACAATTTTGACTACTTGTTGTCTACCTTAAGAGGGTTTTAGATCTGCACTTACAAAAATGATCATAACTTCTGAAAATATTCATGAAATTGAAAAAAGAAAAGAAAATGAAACTAGATTCATTTATCATTATTTTACCATTGCTTTCAAACCAATACCTATCCATACAAGGACGTACAACATGCTGCTACAGGACTCTTATACGGAAAATCTAGGAATTGCAGCCACAAAAACATTCATAACTTTCATTCTACTCCATGAAATGAAGTGAAACAAAGACAAAAATGAACTATATTCTTTAAAATTTCAAACCAAACCAATTTTAGGCTCATTGATGGTCCATATAGACTGTACCATATCAAAGAACAGGAATAACAATGTTCAAACTTAGAATTTTCATTGATCTCTTACCTCCATTTCATTACATCTTCATTTTTCCCGATCCTCCCTACTAAGATTCGACCATACAAGGGTATTTAAACCATTTCTAATTCTACCCAACTACCTACAACTATCTAATTTTCTCATATGACTCTTCATCTTCTTATTTTCGCATTTTTGCAATTTTGACAATATGACAATATGACAACTTTGACGAATTTTTACAATTTTTGACAAAATGAACTCATAATCACCTAATAACCTATTGAATGACACAAACATATTAAATATGGTCTAAATGACCTTATTACATGAACCAAACACCAAGTAAAGAAAAAAATTACAAAATGGCCTCATGGAAGCATGAATTCCACTAGGAGCTCCTGCACCAGTTTTGAATGATTGTGTATATATTTTGATTTATGTACTTTATAGTCTACTACGCCATATCGTAAGTAAAAGAAAATTATAATATTCTTCTTACCCCCTTATGCTATAGTATGAATTACACATCTAATAACACACACATAGATATTTAGTCTAGACCCTATCTCTTGTTAAATTTTAGTTTCATTGTTGGGACCTTGACAAGATTTAAGGAAAGGTTGTAATTTAGAATTAAAGTGTTGTAAAAAGAAAATATAGATCAATAAGGTATTATATACAAAACAATAGTCATATTTGATTAAATTTATGGTAGAATAAGCTATGTCCTATCTTGTGAAAGGGGATAGGAACCTAGGGGATGATGAATAGAAAGAGGGATACTAAATAGCCATGACTACTAAAATTGGGTTTTTATCAAGTCATTAGGGATAAATAAAAGGATTAATGAAATTCCAAATTGAAAATACCTATCTAGCTAAGGGATATAATAATAATTTGAGAGATATAGTAGAATCGATTATGGTGGCTATGCATGTAGGAGAAGAGATTGAAAAAAATTAGGAAGAAAAAGGTATATTTTAAAGAATGATGTAAAATAAAAGGAAAGTTGATTTAAAGAATGATAGGAGGTATCCACTAAAGATGTTGAGGATTCCAAGAAAGTAGAATAGATGGAGTGTGCTAGGAGGGCTACTATTGAAAGTGTTAAGGATAGGGAGAGTTGTGAAAACCCACTAGCAATATGATAGTTGATTACAAATGTGTGCACCACAAGGGATGCCACTAAAAATGAGAATTGTGAAGATATGAAAATTGTTGAGACCCCAAAAACAAAGGGGAAATAATAGTTATGTTTCTTAATAAAAAAGATACACTTGATAAAATAAATGGCCATCTTAACGAAGCAACAAAATGTAATATTGAAAGTTATAGTGGTCAACTAAGACATTGAAGTAGGGGTGCTTTTCCATTTGAATTTTTGACTCATACACCACATTTTGAACATTACTTGAAAAAAATATTAAATACTAATGTTGATGGTTTTGAGGGTTTACCAACCCAATTTACTAAGCTATAACATCTATAATTTCCTGTAGAATATTTAGAAAATTCAAAATAAAAGTATGGGAGTTAAGAAACAAGATGAAATGGGGCACTGGTTTGAGCTCAGTTGGTTAAGGTGTTCCCTGTCATAGGGCGCCCACCATGGGTTTGACTCTCCGGTGCTCTTGTGGTACCGGTTGGTGTGTCCCACCAGCACTGCCGGTCACGGTAAAAAGTTTACCGGCGGTGGGGGGTTATATGGAGGTCGTGCTGCCCCTGATTCCCCTCGTTAAAAAAATAAAAAAAATAAAAAAAAGATGAAATAAATGTCGAATAACATAGCCATTGATATAATCAAGACAATTGCAGAAAATTTGGAGAACCCTATGCCAATTAATAAAATGTCACTAAAAAATGAAAAATTGTCTCCTAAACAAAAAAGGCACCACAAAGAGGTGAAATCCCTTGGCCAATAGTCACCCTTACTATTTTTTAGGACAAGAATATTTTATAGGAAAAATATAAATGGTAAGTCATTTCAAACTAAATAAAATAGTTTTTTTGTTGATTGTGAAGAAATATTGGGAAGACAAATCTTTGAGATCTAGAAATGCCTAGAGATAAAGATAGGAACAAGAAACTAGTGAATTAGAGGAGAATTAAAAAGTATAGAAAAAAATCTCATAAATTTTGGGATAAGGAACATAAAGGATCTAATAAAAGAGAACAAAGGTAGATAGTTGAGTGTAGGAAAAACCTCAATCAACAATGATAAATTAGAGAAACCTTGACCAATAGATCAAAATCACATCCAAGTACTAATATTTGGGAATGATAATAAAGAAACCTTATATCATTTCATTGTATTAAATTATATATGGGATATATGAATGGAGTAAGAGATGAACAAACCAAGCTTTATGAATTTACAAGAATTTTGAAGGATGAAGATCTTTAATGGTACATACAAAATTGTTCAAAAGAAGAGAGATAATGGAATAATATCAAATAGGAACTCTTAAATAATTTTTACCTTCTATAAATTACTTCCTTTAATTAAAGAATTCTTAGATGAGATATTTTTTGAAATATATGCAAAATATTTAGAATTAAAATCAAGAATTCAGGCTCATCCCTAGAGAAGGGAAAATAAAGAGAATACATAGATAGAAAAATAAAAATTAAAATTGAACAGTTAAATATTAAGCAAGACACCTTGGCTAGAAGAGGTAATGATTAGGAAATGACATCTAGTGGAAGAAAAAATAGTTGATTTTCTTATTCTTTCAAGGAATGTCATCTAAGGAATGATTGCATAATCATAGAGAAGAGAAGGGTTGCAGTAGTACAAGTAGACTTTGTAGAACCTCCAATGAGGATAAAAAGTGTGCTCTATTCTATTTTTAATGAATAGGATGACTACAAAAATAATGAATAAGGTCATACTTAACATTTTGATTAAGAGATGAAGAAGACTATGAACCTTGGTGCAATAAAATGTGAGGATATAAAACCCTGTCATGAAAAGAGAAAAAGTGTTGGAAAAAGAGGGCTTACATAGATAAAATTGTGGCTATAAACTACCTAAATGAAGAGAATAACATAATATCAACTTAGTTGAAAATACAACATGACAAGTCATAGAAGATAAACCTTCTAAGTTACTAGTTATTAAAATAATTGTAACATCAATAGGCCCTACTATAATGAGTTTAGGGCAGGACTCAATTGAGAAATGAGTCAAGGCCAAATAACAATAGTTGTCACTTGTTATAAATATAGTGATCCATGCTATTATAGCAATGATCATGGGGAGGACAGGAAGAAATATTGTGGGTTTTATGATAATCCCAACCATAATTTATCTATTTTCCCAAGAGTTGTATAGTATTTCAAGAACAATTAGACTCCTAATAAGAGTAAGGGACTATTTAAAACTAATTTATTAGGAGGGGATAAATTTATAATGAAAATACCTAAGGAAAAACTTCTATATTATCATAGATTCTACAGATATAATATTGACATTGATAAGCAAAAAAGAGAAGAATATTTGATGGAATACTTAGGGAAGAATGATTTGTTATGGAAAAAAGGGGACAAAAATTAAAAAACAAGGTAGCAATGTTGAACACACACCGAAATATTAAGAGGGGGGTGATATGGAGCAAACCGAACTTTAACACTACATCATAAGCATAAACATGAAAGAACGCAATGCACAACACTGCACAATACTAGATGTACATGGAAAAATCCAAAGGGGAAAAACCATGGTGAGAAATGTTGCTAGGAGCTACTATCCTAATCTAACCTCACAAATGAATAAAAGTTACAACATTGTTTTAGGTCTGCAACCAAAGGAAGATACTAGTCCCAATAAAGAGGTTTTAGGGTCACTCCCAAGGAAGCTACAACTTCCCATAGACTTTGGTGTAGGCTACAACCCAAGGAAGCAACTACTCCCTGATCTAAGAACAAACTTAGGAATGATTATAGAATGATAGTCCTTCCACTATTTGAAGTTGAAAATTAGGTTCAATCCTTTTGATGATTGTAATTCTGATTTTTCCCTTCTCTTTTGATGATTGCAATTCTACTTTGTAATATCTTCTGCAACTTCTTCAAATGACTTCTTTATAGCTTACTAGCTCACTACTTTCAGCCTTCAAGAAGCTTTTCCTTTGGCTCACTACCTCCAACAAATAGTTAGGCACACTCTTCACTTCCCTTATGTCATAGAGATATGATCAAATTGAATCCAAACAAGATATGCCACTTCTTCTCTTTCTCTTTCAGTCACTTATACAATTATCATAATGCATTACACATCCTCATCACAACTCCTCAACCTAGATCAACTAGGTTTACAATATATATATATATATATATATATATATATATATATATATATATATATATATATATATATATATATATATATATGACATTACATTGATTACATTCACATGTCAACTTACAACAATAAGAATATTACAATTACAAGTTAGCCAAAGATCAAACACATAATATGAAATGTGTAGAGGGCAAGACCCAAAAGATAACAATCAACATGAGGAAGAGGAACATTCCTTATGGATTCCAAAACACACCTAATTTGGTCGTAAACACTCTTCACAATATCAATCTTCAATGAACATCATTCACATGCTTCACAAATTCAAATTAGGTTGGCCTTAAGCAAGAAAATATGAAAATTCTAGCATTTCAGTCGTCACAACATTGGCGGTACACATGAATGATAAATCATTACTTGCACTTCTTCTAGATGAGTTAATATGACCCATACAACACCTTCAAACAATCCTTGAACTAGCACACACCCTCAACATACCCTAGTAAGCCAAGCAAAAACCCAACAACTTCATTCTGGACCACAACTTGTTTTGAAGAAAATTGTCAACACCTTGCAGAGCAACAAGAAACAACACGATATATTCAAGAACACTCACATACATTCCTTTCACAACTTTATGTTCCAACAAGCTAGCGCAAGCTAAAAAACACTAAAACCAATCACCAGACAACACAACCATGAACTCTATCACTTCTAACTTTCTCTACGGAAGGACTACTGACATGAGACTTTAAATATAACACCTTCACAACTTCAACAACTTATATTCTGATTTGCACAACCATATCTACAACAACAAAGAATTACATAGCCAACCTTTTCACTATTGTGAGCACAAATACATAAATAATATAGTCTTCAAATTGTTGCTTTCAAAAACACCTTTCTAGACCCCAAATGATCTAAAACTTGGATCACACATGCCATAACACATCATGAAGCTATCTTCAAAATCATAGGAGCAAAGCATCACTAGTGGAGAAATGCAAAGAATTTCTCAAAGACTTTACAACCAAACAACCAGATTGCAACACAATTTTGACATCAACAACTTTCTTTTAACCTCAATGACAAATATTGAAATGGGTTTCACTAGGACTTGTCAGGACTTGGAAAGTCCCAAGTCGAGTCACCCTGGTCAAGTTCTGGGGGCTCAGACTCGGAATTGATCGAGTCCTAGAAAGACTCACCAATTATGGCGAAATCATTGGAATTTTTGAGTCCAAACGAGTCTCATTAGCAAGACTCGACAGGCAATGTTTGACAAATGCAAAAAATTACTTGAAATTTAAAGTTAAAACTTGTTTTATTTATTTATTTATTGTGAATGAAAAATGATGTATGCCATGAAGGTTTGTATGGTTTTGGAGGTCTTAATTTGGGCTTGGTGGCGGGGGCTCCGCCCCTCAACCCCACCTTGTATCACGACAGGGAGTGCGCCTAAGGTGTTTCTCTGAGACCCCATGAGGGGCGTTGCCCCTAGACCCCCGCAAGGGGCATTACCCCTTAACCCCACTGGGGTCACTTCCCCCAGAACCTCGCAAGGGGTGCTACCCCTTGACCCCACTGGGGGCACTGCCCCTAGACCCCCACAAGGGGCATTGCCCCTTGACCCCACTGGGGGCACTGCCCCCAAATCCCTGCAAGGGGCGGTACCCCCATATCCCTATGAGGGGTGTTGCCCCTTGACCCCACTAGATGCACTGCACCTAGACCCCCACAAAGGGAACTACCCCTCAACCCCATTAGGGAAATTTCCCTGATACTCAAGATTATGGTTGTTGCATCATCCAGGACCTATCTTAGACACATTCGTAAGAAGGATGCAAGCTCCTTTGAGCCATAGACTTATAGTTATTGTTTTGAATCTTTTGATATTTCATATTTGTTGGAAAATTTGATGTCATGGATTTCATATTCAATGAGTTTTGTATACATTCAATTCTTTGACTATATATCTAAGTGTGTTATTTCCTTGAGCAACTCAGCTACAATTTGTGTTCATACTTATATGATCGATGTATACTTGTGTTAGTGATGAGGACATTGATTGGGTTGACCAGGCAGATATAGAGGCTAGGACTATAGCCATGGTAGAGGAGGAGGCTAAAGCACAAGCAAGCACATGCACAACTAATGTTGGTGAGGGTGGCATGGAGTTACAAGCAAAGACTATGGCTGCAATTGCTACATCATCTCGGACCCACCTTAGATGCCTTTGTAGGAAGGATGTAGACTCCTTTGAGCCATAGAATTGTAGTTATTGTTTTGATATTTCATATTTTTTTGGAACATTTGATGTCATGGATTTCATATTACATGAGTTTTGTATACATTTGACTATATTTATATATCTAAGTGTGATATTTCCTTTAGTAGCTCAGCTACGATTTGTCTACTTTATACTTATGTGATTGATGGATACTTGTGTATGTGATAAAATTTGTGTCTATTTAATGATTTTATTGTGTCTTTAAGGATTATTCAATAAAGGGTGCTTGAAACAAGCTTTAAATCCTTAAAAATCTCTAAATTTCTAGGGTTTTTTCATTTTTCCAAGTCTACACTAAGTCTGAGCACTAAGTCTCGAGTCCCGAGTCAATTCACCCTTGTCGAGTCTGAGCCAAGTCTGAGTCTCATTACTATGATGACAACCAAATTGCAACAAGAAATAATGCTAATATGTGGTAAATGTTAGAGTAATCATGCATTATCTAATAATTAACTAATCTTTAATTAATTGTTAGTCTAATTTATTCTCATGCACTTAAGCTAAACTTAGGAGTGATTTATTGTATTAATTAGAAAGCTATTATTAGATCATTCTATCTCATTTCATGAGATTATGACACTTGTCATGATCTAATCCATTTACCATTTAGGGTTTCTCCTATATAGCACTCAACCCTTATTATATTATCTCTGGAGCTTTCAACCATTTTGATAGTATCTTGAATTTTAAAGATTTTTCTTGTTGAGGAATATAGAAATTATTTGTTTGTAAATCTCTTGCATGGAAGGTGTCTTTGTTTGTTGTTTGATCTTGTGGCTCATGTTTTTCACAATTATAACTTGGTATTAAAGCCTCGATTCAGTGAACCCCTTCCCAATTTATGAGTTTTTTTCTTTAACAAGGGTTACAAGGCTTCATATTTGGATTCTCCATTGTCTTTTTACAATTTTTGGAGGTGGGTGAATTTTAGGTACATTTTGGCATGAAAAGGACCTCATTGTTGGATTCAGAGCTATCGATAAAGTTAGATTTTCCTTTTATTAAGCCTAACTTAGACTCTTGAGTTAATATCTGCAAGGGTTTAAAGTGGTTGCTTTTTTATTAGATGCGGAGGGTAGCTGTTATTTTAGAGTATTTTGGACCAAAAAAACCTCATGGTTGCATTTAGGAGATTTATTGGATGAATTTTCCCTATTTCATCATCAGGAGCTTCTGAGGCAATTTTTTTACAGGGAGTTCGTACAACCCTTGTAAGCAATGATATTTTCCCACCCTTGGCGACCTTCTCTTCCACAATTTTTTTTTGGGCACCGTTTCATTTTTCAGCCTTGTGCAAAATTTTGTAGTGACTAAAAAATATTTTTGACATGGAAAACATTTTTCCAAGTGAGAAAAATCTCAATGAATATTCAAACAGAGAGGAATATTCCATTAGAACAATAATATTTTGTTTGCCGACTTTTAGCTAAGGGGTCCAAATTTTTCTTTTGGGCATATGGAATATTCTGCTAACATCATGTTGATGTTAGCATCACATCAACAGTACAACCTACCACCTTGGCCCCCTTTGAACCCTCCTTGTGCCCTAAAGGAGGCATTTTTTTCTTTTGGCTATAACTTGGGCATACAGTGCCTTTTTTGGCAAATGAGATTTCATCGAAAAGATGGTTCTGCCAAATTTCCAATGGTGTGGATTTTATCACCATTTTCTACTCCTGATGCATTCTACAACCTATGGAAGTTAGATGTGTTTTCTTCATTTTTCACTATTCTAGTAGTGTTGGATGGTTTTTCAAAGCTCTTCACATCCATCTATGCAATTTTTCTAGATTGCTCTTTAGGTACATTTTATTCACTTTTTTGTGTTTTTGCACTCTAGTGAATTACTTGGACATCTTAGCTCCTATAAACTTTTTCATTTGCGTGGGATGACTCATTTTTCTCTATTCTACATGTATTTATAGTATTTTTTCCCAATTGGGCATTGTAGACATCTTTTTCATGCATATTTTCTTTTGTAGACACATTGAGATAAAGTGTCATTTTGATGTATAATTTTTGGGGTTTTTGCACATCCTATTATGACTTTTGTACTCACACTATGATATAAAGTGCCATGGGAGCGTTGATGTTTTCCTTTGGTTTTCTAACACATCTTTTTCGAGTGAGCATCCCTTCCACGACAATAGTGAATCCTAGTGATTCTTGCCTCATGTGTTTGTTCCTTAGTTTGCACACCCTTTTATTTGCAGGTTGTCTTGATTTCACATAGTTTCAGTGATTTGTCTTGGCTCTCCCTTTTTAGCATTATTGAGGGGTTTCTACTAATGGTGCTAATGTTTCATTGGTTTCACATTTGAGAGATCTATATATATAGTTCTTGTTCCTATGTACTTTTGGATGCAATGAACATCGTTGGCTAGCTACATGCATTTCAGTGAGATGGATCATTTACCATATGGACACTCTTGCATTACTATTTTTTGAGGTGACCTTTTATCTTCATTTGATCAATGTTCTTTAGACTATTGGTACATGTGTCATTTGTATCTTCAAGTTCCAGATGTGTTGCCTTTGTTTTCCATCTGATTTGAGTAGTGTCATTGGGGGAACTCATGCAATTCTTGTTATCTTGATCTTGATCATCATTTTTTTTAGAGGAGGTTCTTTATTTCAGCACCATATCAGTCATCTTTTGATAATAGTCTACAACTTCTTCATGCTTCAATGATGTTCTACATGTTCCTCTCTTTTTTGGGAGATTGTTTGGTTGGAGGCTTCTTTGTACTTCACCTTGATTTGGAGGCTTTTTCAGTCCTTCATTCACATTTATCTCTTTTGGAGAGGAGATTTTCCCATGTGATTTTCTCCTTTTCTCCAGTTTTGAGAGATCTTTGGTTTGTACATGGGTACCTCACCAGGCCTTGTTTGTCGAGACCCATCTTGCATTCCTTTGTAGGGTTTTTAGCTACTCCCTAAGTTCAAATAAGAGGGGGTGTTAGAGTAATCATGCATTAGCTAATAATTAATTATTAGTCTAATTTATTCTCATGCACTTAACCTAAACTTAGGAGTGATTTACTATGTTAACTAGAGGGCAATTATTAGATCATTTTGTCTCATTGCATGAGATGTTGACATTTGTCATGATTTAATCCCTTTACCATTTAGGTTTGCTCCTATATAGTACTCAATGCTCATTGTATTATCTCTTGAGCTTTCATATTATTTTGATAGTCTCTTGCATTTTGTAGTTTTTTCTTGTTGAGGAATATTGCATATATTGTTTGCAGATATCTTGCGTGGAAGGTGTCTTTGTTCATTGTTTGATCTTGTGGTTGTTGTTTTTCACAATTCCAATAGTAAAGACACCACAAGAGGAAGGTTGGTTATAGATGAAATAAAAGAGGAAGATATGGATGATTTAATCACTAAGAAAGTTCATAACTTGATAGTGCAAAAAAAACAAAAATATTAAATAGGAAAAGGAGGAAAATTGTCAAACCTACTTTTCTAAAAGGAAGAAATACTATTAAAGGAACTTTGCTATTTTTGTGAAAGAAGAAAACGTACTAGAAAAACTTAAGGAAATTCACTTAGTATTAGAATAAGTGTTGGAATCAAATACAACATAACAAACAAGGAGTAACACCAAAACCAATAGAATATGGCACAAGCATTCTATTTTGATAGATCTAAATATTTATGGAAGATAAACAAGAAAACATTGATAGATCTTGGTGTTAAGGTAAGCATAATGTATATAAAAAATTGGGAAGACTAAACTACAATTTAGATACATACCACCCTCAAACAAATGGGTAGACTAAGGTAGTAAACAAGAGTATGAGAAATCTACTGAGATGTAATATTGGAGATAAGCATAAGCAATGAGACTTGTCTTTACCTCAAGCTAAATTTTCCCATAACAATCTAGAAAATAGGTCAATGAGAAAGTCAACATTTTGAATTATTTATGGTAAAAACCTAAGGGGGTTTTATACTTGGTATAGTTTCCAATTCCAAGATGGGTTAGTGGTGATACAAAGGCATTTGGAAAGTACATACAATAATTGCAAGATAAAGTGAGGAGGAAGCTACAAAATGAAAATTAGAGGTATATTTAAGACAAGAAAGGTTTCCCTACAAGAGATGTACAACAAGATGGAGTATAAGAAGATTAATATATGTAAAATCCTAAAGAAAATAAATGACAACACAAGTATGAGGTAGACTTTATAAATTGTGGAGTAGGTTTTGTATTCAAAGGTTGGATTTTCTTTGTATTGGCAACATTAGAGGAATACAAAAGAATTGGTAATTTGTAGTGCAATCTTGTTGAATTTTATTTCTATACATTTTATTTATTAATTTTTGTTTACTATTATTTCTCTACACTTACATCAATTTCTGATCTTCTAAAATAAGCACACTCCACCTAATCCCACTTATTCCTCAACCAAGCTTATTCTACAAGAATGTTATAACAAATCACCCAACAAACTTATAATAAAACATTATTTTATTTAACCCTTTCAATATTTGCCTCTTAACAAAAGTTATGTAATCAAGTTATTACTTTTTTGGTAAAAGGATAAAGGCCTAAACTATTTTTATTAATCTTAAAGCTGAAATACATGCTTATGTGTTCAAGCATTTGTGCCAAGAGAGAATGTTTATCCCACTAAACTGAAAATTTAGCTTGAAATTCAAAACAAAATTGATTTCATTCATGGCCCATCAAGGGCAAACAGAAAAATATCTATAACCTACCCCATTTGCAGCCCAACATGCAGTCTGAAGCAACTGCTCATAATTCATGGTGCTCAACATCCATCCAAATTTTAACATTGTCTTTAGAAATTTCAAAACCCAACCACCAATCCAGCCAGAAGTAAATACAAAATCATTATTGTACACCATAGATAAATATACTATGGTGTAATATCTAAGATCTTTAACACACATGACAAACTAAAGGAAAACACAACTCAACACATTACAAAAATAAACTATAATGAAACAAAGTTTAACTAAGCTTTCGGAGCATATGTCTTCTTTGTAACTTGCTTTATCAACTCTAGCACCCTCTCTCGTTGCGGAAGTTTTTTCTTGATGTTGTCCCTTTCCATACATTTCTTCATCCAGCAAAAATGTTTGGATATTTGTTCTCAAACATAATCTTAAAATCTCCAAATGTTTCATATGTATGAAACCAACATATCATTGAAGCAAGTACAATATCTACCATTCCAAAAATGTTTCCTCCAAAATAATCCTTTCCTTTAAGAGTTTCCTCTAATATACCTAAACTTTCTATAAATTGTTGCTTTCCTTGTTCTTGTTCTTCTCCTTTACTAAAAATTATACACCTCCCTAAAGTATCAAGCTGAGAAAAATAACAATATTATAACACCTTCCATTAAAATATCTTATAAATAATTAAATATCAATAACGTTTTTGGCATACCTTTTTTTCAATAAAATCTACCCAAAATCGAGCCATGGCTCTATCATATGGATCAGATGGTAAGAAAGCTGGACCATTACTCCATACCTCATCAATATATTGCAGTATAATGGCAGACTCAGCCAAAGGCCTGCCATTGTGAATAAGAACAGGTATCATCTTATGCACAGGATTCATTTCCAGCAACAGGGGGCTCTTACCAGACAGCCAATCTTCTTCCACATACTCATATTTTATGCCCTTTTCTTCAAGCCCAATTAAAAATCTGAGGGAAAAGGGGCTGACCCAGAAGCCAATAAGCTTAACCTCATCTTCACTTGCCATCTCCACCTGTTTCTCGTCCAATCCTCACTTGAGTTTTTCTTTGCAGGAGAAGAACAAACTTTTGCTGTAGTTATATAAACTCTGTCTGCTTTGCTTGTGTCATGAGAACCGTCCAAATTTGACCCGTCTCTGGTTAGATAAACATGCCCAGAAAATATTATCTAAATATGTGTTCCATGCTTAATACTCCACTCGTGAAGACTTTAACGAAGGGTTTGGTTCGAACTGTTAGAATAATATGCCATGCAATGTTTTTCTTATTCATACATGTAGGGAATTTTATATATATAACAAAATGATTGAGATGGCGATGAGGGTGATGACAATTATATATATATATATATATATGATTGTCATGGCGAGGAGGGTGATGGCAATGGCTTTAAAAATGAGTGAATTGGAGTATATTCTTGTATTTCTTGGAGATCACACACTAAATTTCTCCAACCCTTATCCATCCCATATTAAATCCCAATTCTCTGATCATTCCATTATTCTACCCTCCATCCTTGTTAGTAGACTTGGTTTTGTTTCGCCTAGCATTGGTTATAACATTAGGAAAATAATCCCATCAAGTAGTAAAAGCAGAAGACTACCCAAAATACATCTGGATATAAATGTAAGTGATACATCCAAGCACAAGAAAATCATATCCATGTGGCTACTCTAAAATATAAACCTCCTATTCAAAGAAGGGAAAAATAAAAAAAAATCTCACCAAGTAGCCTAGCACCCATCCAAAGGCATGCATAAGATTTGTTCCTCCCCTCTCTACAAGCTTTGTTTAGTTCTAAATAAATAATTACTTTTTGAGATACACCATTCACAATCCTTACATTGTTCTCTAGATATATCATTCCCACATAACACTCATCATCATCAATAAATCTTAGGAAAATATTGTTTTTTCTTGCTTGTGTGTCTTCTTGTTTTTCTTTGAATTTGTGTCATTCCTTGGGTAATTTCATGACAACACCCTCATGGTATCATATGTCATATACGTACTTATGATTTTTTTCTTTTGGGTTAATCCTAAAACACATGAAAACAATGTCACCATGGTTTTTCATATCATGATGCATTATGGAATATGCTATAACTAACAATAACTTGCTCAAAATAATAAGAACCCCATGCAATTTTTATAGCATGTACCTTGACAATAAAAGTATTTCCTTGTCCATCATATTCATTCCACCTATCTCTTTATCATTCATATCTCTTCATCATCTACAAATAACCTAAAAAGATAATAACCACTTAGCCTATCACCTTTATTCATACACCACTATCATTAATCATTCTTCTTTTGCATACCTCTCCCTTTCATTCATCACTAATATACTCATCCTTAATTTATATACTCTAACCAACTCTATTTTTTATCACCCATCCCTTCACCCATCATTAACACTAAATCCCATCTATCTCTTCTATTCATCTATTTTGAGAGCACACTCATATTCTTCAAACTTGTCAATCCTCTTGAGGGTTCATTTCTAAACTATCAATCAATACTAAGATAAAAATTTCAATGCTTGGTGTATGTTATCTTGTCCCACTAAGTGCCTATATCTACTTTAATTGAAATAATGTTATGTCACAATTCTATTTCAACAAGGAGGAAATGTAGACACTTAATTTTCACCATATTCTAATGTCACACCTAACACTACATCCTAATACCATGTCAACATTTCCTCTTTTCATGCTAATTCCTATTTTTATTTATCCTCGCCCATTTTAGAGCCCACTAAGGAACCATCATAACACTCCTTGACTATTCTTATTCAATGAAGATTCTCCAAGTTAATCTTAATCAATCTCCACTATTCATTCAAGATCAAATCCAAACATTCTAGCCTGCACGGGTAGAGAAGTTGGCTTGGGTCATGGGTTTGCTCCCCACTGGTTTCGGGTTCAACTTCGAGGCCCGGGCTTACTTGATGCATGTGGTTTGTGGGCTATTGCATGCATCCCTAGGGGACTAGTCTTGCCTTAGCTCGCCTCGTAAAGGGAACGCGTTGGGCTGAGTCACAGGGACACCCCTGGGTTACCAAAAAAAAAATCCTAACATTCACATATTCAACTAAATATATATAAATTCAAATATAATTCTTCATCAAAAGATATTATCTTTAGATCTTGATAGGTACATGTAGAAATATTGCACGAGTCATTAAGAAACAACATTCACTACATCTCAAGCAATCAACTTCAACTAAGAGAGTTTTTATCAAGGTAATTGTGTCATGATTTTTTGTAATTTGATCTCTCTTTAGCTTGATATGAGGTTGTGTTTGATTTAAAATTAGAGGGTTCAATGCTGCTTTAATCTCCTTGCATTTTGTTTTGAACCTTGCATTTACATTCACGTTATGATTATTTATTTTTCTTTACATACATTAGTATAATAGTTTTTTTTATCAACTTATCAATGTAGATATATTCTTGAAAGCTCATAAGTAGATTGAATAAGGTAGACTCTAATGTTTTTTTTTGTAAGATTTTCATTCACAAAATCTTGATTGTAGGTTAGTTTTAGAATATTATGCAAAGTTTCAAAAAAAAATGTAGAACTAAAGTACACCTTGAATTTTTTGACTAGGCCCCTATTGGTTTGAAAGAGTTATTCCGCTCCCATTAGATTGAAAACCCAAAAAGCACAATGTAGTTGAGACCAATACTAAAAATATAGAAGGGTGCAATAGAAAGGAAAAAGAAAGGAACACACCCTAAGTGAGATTACCAATGATAAATCCATTGCAAGATAAATATGCCACCTAAGAATATGACTATATGAATGAATGAGAGAAGCATAATAAGGATATGATTGTATGAGTGGATGAGAGATATATGAAATATTGGAGTGGATGAGAGAGTGATTATAAGAAGTGTGATTGGATGGATTAGCATGGGCCGATTACGCTTGATCCATAAAGAATCGAAGTATAACGAAGCCACTAGCATTGAATCTCAACAGGATCATTCAAATGAAAGTTAAACTAAACATTTATCAAAACTGAGTATTCTAAAATATGAAATCATTTAAATGTCTAATCTAATCCATCTGAAACTTATCCTGTTGTGGGAGTGGTGTCGCGTTGATGTGGAATGACGACCCTTTCCCAATCTCGTGGATAAATGAGTTTTCCCCAGTTAGTTTTATTGAAGAAAATTGATGGAACAATTGTGAGATGTGCATGAAAACATGATTTTAATCTAAATGAGCATGATGCAAAATAATTAATCATGATCTATGCTAAAATGATAAATATTACAAATGTTAAGCTAATCTAAATGAGATTTAAACTAAAAGGATTCAAACCCTAGTTATCTTAATTAGTTAAATGGATGCATGATGGAAGCCATTAATGGAAGCTAGGCTATTATGCAACTAATTTAAACTAAAATATGCTAAATGTGTGCAAAGTATGAGTGTGAGTGATTTTGATAGCTCATAAGTTTTCTCTGAAAGATGGATCCCCTATTCAATAGAGGCAAGCTCTATTTATAGAATAGGTAAAAAGAGATGAATGGATGAGATAAAAAGATCAATCAATGGTCAAGGATGAAAGAAAGAATAGGCATGGATCATGGATTCTCATCAACAAGTGAGAATGCAAGATGGGATTTAATCAAGGGTTCACATTCCCTCAAACAAACACACTTTCAACTTGTTCAAAAGCTCACAAGTTAACTTGTACAAGAATTCACAAGGTAACTTGCATATGAAGCTAAGTGATATTATTCCCTTTTTCAAATGATTGGAGGAGAAGGAATATTCTTTAGAATATTCTCATGGGTGAGGAAAAATGATATTTTGCAAATTAAAACAAAGTTTAATTGTACAAAAGATGGGAATATTTCCCTTTTGGAGGAATGTGCAAAGGAGGAATATTCCCTTGCAAGTGGGAGGGAAATTAGATTAGTTAATAATTGATAATTAAATAATGTTAATTATACAATTAGGGGGATTTAGAAGAATTAAAATGATATTCATTAAATAAAAATGATTTAATGAATTGGGGAAAGGTGGAATGACATTTAATTAAATAACTTAGGGTTATTTAATTAAATAAGAGGATTTAGGGAATTAAATTAAATAGTTTGATTTTTTTAATTTAATGAGATGAAATGTTAGCGTGAAAAGGGGGAATTAACTTGATTAAATGAATTAGGTTAATAGATGCAAATGCCATAATTAATTAAATAACTAGACTAATTTAATCAATTAAGCGAAAAGAGGATGGGTTTCAAGACGAAATGATGTTAGTTAGCCAATGTGATCCATCGAGACATTTTTAAGTGTACATTTTTCCCCTCTTTGAAGCAATGTACCCGTTGCATTGGTTCAAAGATTGATGTTGATTTTGATGTTGATTTTGATGCTGATGATGATGCAGAAATGGATATCGATGATCTCTTTGAGATGTTGATAGCCAAGCTAAAGTTGATGGATATGATTGATTGATAACATTGTTGAGGATTCACAAAAATGCAACGATTTTGTTGAATAACATGAGGATTTGTAGGAAAGATATATCCCCGTGATGATTGATTTGATAAATTGATCAAGATTTGCTAGCAAGGCTAGGAACAAAATTTGTTAGATAATTTGATATCTATATGATCGAAAGATGGTTGGTTGCCCCCTAGAGAGATCGATCAGGGAATAAAGTGTTCTGATTAGGCTCATGATAGGTGAAAATCAGACTTATGCTTGAGATGCTTGAGATTTTAGGTTACTTTTGAATCAAAGAGCTGCAACTTTTCAAATTGTTGAGTTGAAGATGATATAGATGCCCCATTGTGCCCCAATGGAAGAGGGATTGTTGGTGTGCTAGCTCAGACATTGATGTAGACCGATTTCATGATGTATAGACAGTCATCGACTATGGGTAGCCTCATGTATATTTTGATAGATCACACATATTCGACACTTGGATAGAATTGTTAGTAAAGATAAAAGATGAGAATGATAGGATGGATGGATTTGACCATTGATATTGAGATTGATTCCAAAGTCCAACAAGTTCATGATCAATTGAGACTTTATTAGAGATGGTGATGAGAAATGCATGATGATAATGATTTTATCATATCTTGGGATTGGGATTTTTTGTTGTTCCTTATTGTTTGATATAACACATAGGCACAATGCATCAAGGTATTGATAACCAAGACAACGTTGTATCTAGTGTAATGGACTTTGACTCTGCAAACAAATAGGATACTTCTTGTTCACACCTTGACATACAAAAAATTCGTCGAAATGTAAGTTAAAAGATTAGAATATATTGGACCAAAGCATACACAATAGTCAACAATGTACTTCAAACAACTTCCCTACACACAACTAAGCAAGTATGCACCAAGATTATTTTACAAGATTACCGACAAGTACAACAAATGAAAAATAATGATCGATGCCCCATTCCTTTCTCTCTAAATCATTTTGATAGACATCATCAAGAGGTCCTCAAAATAAATCATTAGGATAAATCAAAAGAAAAGATCAAAGAAAAATAGTCAGTGTTATCTATAACTTTTGCTAGTTTAATTTTAGCTAAGGTGATGTCTGATACGGATGTCCATCATAGGAAGGATACATCCTAGGACATGTTGATCAGATGGATTGATTTAGGATGATGATGCTATGATGAGCCATTAAGACAAACTTCACTGACACATTTAACTATTATCTAGACATTAGATTTTGACACTTAAGTCCTCACTTTATGACTTGCTATACTTTATTTCTATTTGTTTTGCCAAAGGTTGAAGGTGATGATCGATTTATTATGGATGGGGGTGTATTGCGGGTAAAAGTGAAATGGGATGGGTGGTTTTTTATTTTCTAGAATATTTCAATGTTTTTTGGTATTTTAAAAATGTTTTGAGACTGTTTTTGGTTTTTTTGAAAGTTTATGTGGATGTTTTGGTTTTCAATTATTTGAGGTTGTCTAGGGTTTTTAAATATTTTCTAATGTTTTTGTGTTTTTATAATTTTCAAATGTTTAGGGTTTTCTGATATTTGAATGTTTATGGATTTTCCAAGTTCCGACCAAGAACCTAACCTAAAAGACCTATCCTAGGGACCTCGGGGGCTAATCAAAGATAAGCCTTTCCTACATTATACATGTAGAGACCACATAGTTCGACCGACTCAACTTATTGAAGATGAGATGAATAATTGAGGAATGTCAGTTTATTATGACTGACTCCTAAAGGACTGGCTTAGGGTGTCTCGGGGGCACATCAATGATGTCCTTGCTCACGTTCAAGCTCAGAGACCCGTAGTTCAACAACAGGGTACTGTTTTTGGATTTTCGATGTTCGACCTTTTTAGGGATTTTGATGTAATTTCGATGTTTTGGATTTTTACTTTACAATTTTTCAAATGTTTTTGGATTTTAGTTGTACAAGATTTTGATGTTTCTAGATTTTTTGATGAATTTTTTGGGGTAAACAATACCTAGATCATGATGTCGATGTCACATTGTGAGATATTGTCACGTCTCAAACTCTAATGTAAGTTACTTTTGGTTTTTTGTGGATTTTTTATATGATCTGATGTGTGTGGTAGAGTAATAATGAATATTATGGTGTTTTGGTGTGGTGATATATGAAAGTGCTTACTTAAATTGTGAAAATTTGAATAGTATTGAATGTGATTTTAATTTGAAGATGAAGCAAGAATAGAATGGAAATATTTGAATTAATGTATTCTATTGTTTTGATTTATATTTTTATGGGATACTAATTCAGTTTATTGTTGTGTGCTTGAGTGCACTTGATGCAAGAGGTCAAAGACCAAGGGTGTGATTAAGGAGAGGAGGTTAGCTTCTTGATAGGATAAAGCAGGATGTTCTCTCGATCACACATGAAAACTTAGATTCATGTAGATTGCATTTAGGAATGATAATTTTGGCTTGATTATTTTTTATTGTTCACAAAATAAATAATGATTATTCGAATTAAATAAATAGTGAAATATAAGCATAATAAAGTAAAATAATTAATTATAATTATAATGAATTATAGATTTTGATTTAAATGTCTATGCATGGTAAAAATCTGAGTAAGTATTCTATTATTCTTTTAACTTGTGTTAATTTTTGATTTAATAAATTAACTAATGGTTAGAAGATATTTATTTAATTATTGAATAAATATTTTCCAAAAGGGGATTTATTTGTAACTAAATTAAATATTATTTTTATTTTATATATTTTTTTCATCTGAGCACGGGAAATGGAAAAGATAAGTTATATCTTATTTTTATTTTAAAATCTATTATTTTCAAGATTAGGTTTGGAATAAAGAAAAAGAAAACTTTAAAAAGGAAAAAGGGGTAACAGAAAACCAAACTTTCTTGATGTTTTCTAGAATTGCTCTACAAATTCACTTTCATGACTACCAGATAGATTCTTGTTGTGTTTTTAGTTTCCAATAGATTAGAAAATAGGAGAATAGGAAAAAAGAAAGGGAAGAGGAAGGTCTTTCAGGAAGGAAATCTAAGAGAAAACAAGAAGAGGAAGTGGCAAGGAGGCATCTTCAACTGTCAACAAATTATCCAGGTTCTTCTTCATAATTCTCTTTTATTGCATTAAGTTTTCAAATGAGAGAAAATAAATTTACTGTGTTCAACAATTTGTTTGTGCAAAACCCCTATGTTTGTTGAGTTTGTTGAGCAAAAATACTATGGTGAAATCTGTACATTCTTTTCAAAATTCTTTATAAATTTTAAAGACAATTGCATTTCTCCGTATCTTATTCAGAATATCACTCTATTTGGATAAATCTTTGAACAAATCTTGTGCCATATTGTTGATTATCATATATATATATATGTTAAAATATATATAGACATATAAAATAATATGTGTAAGTATATATATAAACCTATATATGCATATGTTTTAAGAATCTGAATTGTATTTGCATAAAACAAATTCGAATTTTGAAGGGAAATGCATTCAAAAGTCATCGAAATCTGAATTCATTCTTTCAAAATTATTATTCCATGGTAAAAGGGGGAGGTTGGGATTTCCCCAACCGTGCCCTCCCCATAAGGGAAGGGCTGGGTTGTGGGGGACAGCGCCCCTCCACAGGCCGTGGCCTATTGAGGAGGCACTGCCCTCCATAGGTAGAGCCTCCCCATATGGGGGGCATAAGCCCTACTAAACTATGTTTACTTCCTTAAAACTGTGATTTGATCTTAAATCTGCTTCTTTGACTGTAGATCTCGTGTGGGAAAAATGTTGCACGAGTTTGGTAATATATATGCATATGTTGTATATATACATATATATACATATATATATATATATACACATACACACACACACACACACACACACACACACACACACATATATATCTCTAAGAAACATAAGATCTGAATTATTTACATATCTGAAAAAAAACATAACTGTGTCTATTAAAATCATTGTGGTATAGATTTCTTTTTTTTAAAAATTTTACTCTTAAATTTTTTGAGAATGTACATAATTATATATATGTAAATGCAACTAAATGTATATATATACATATGTATTTATATCTATATATATATATATCATTTTTTTATATTTGAAAATAAATAAAATCAGAAAAATAGAAATGGATAAACACGAAACTGGCTGATTGCATTAAAATTATTATCATAATGATGAACTTTTGTATGTTAGGTGTATTTTACATGCTACAAAATGGGGGAAACTATAATTCCCGAAAATATATTTTCTTTAAACTAGTGAATTTTAGGAATATAAAACGCGTAAATATATATACATACACATTATGGCATTTTAGACTAGATGAAATTTCTTGATATATGCAATTGTGAATGAAAGTGAGTGAAATTATTCTCTTTTCTTTAAATTTAACTTATTATTCTTTTTCATAAAAGTGTAGACATACTCCTATTAAATAGGAAAGTAATATGTAAGCTAGGTTTTTACCCCATACTTATAAGGCTGATTAAAGTAGTTTTTCTTTTTCTGAACTTATATAATTTACTTACTTTGATTAAATTATTTAATTAGAAATGAGAACTTACGAGTTTATAGATATACTCTTTCCAAAAGACCAAATTTAGATTGTTTTGAAATCATAGAAAGTAACTTGCAAAAACCAATTGTGTGATCAATTTTTCACTTAAGCTAGTGTGCTAATGTAAAGTTATTTGTGAACCTTGTGTGTACTTTGTAATTATTAGAATTCCTTTGAAGTAGAGATGTCTAAAATTGAATGAAAACTTTAGATGGAAAGTGTATTATTTATTGTTCTTTTGGGAAACTTTCAGGATAGGATGCCAAAGGTGGACCCACAGAGATGGTAGTTTTACCTTTTCTAAAACTATCAATTATTTATATATGCTTGGCCAAGCACATGCACCATTGAAATAGATGGAAATAAAAGCCTAGAAATAAATGTATATAGGTCTCTGCCACCTCTTGTTTGCAAGAAATATGTGATTCTCATGTTAGGAATGCATATAGGCATCAGGATTGCATTGAGAGTTCCCTCCTGCTTTGTTGTTTCAGGTTGCTAGGCTCCTCATGCAAGGCTGGGGATTTCTTCGAGTTAGGAAGATACCTGAGGAAGTCTTGTACTTCGTGGTTGGGCAGAAAAGGTGCCTTAATCACACTCTTGGCCCCAGCTTGCAAGAAGACTAGTGGTGTCACGGGGGTTGAGGTTCAAAGTTTCTTATGCTATAAATGTATTCATATATTATTTTTGAAAGGATTGTATAGCCCACTTGTAAAAGTAAATTTATTTGACATTCATTATTATAACATTGAAATAGATTTTTTGAATGAAAGATATTGATGTAACATTGAAATAGATGTATTGGAATGAAAGATTTTGATGTAACATTGAAATAGATGTATTAATTGAAAGTTAATGATGTAACTTGTACATGAATAAATGTATGGAAACCCATTGATATGTTATTGACATATACATATGTATCAGTGCAAAGATTCTTGTTGTAGATGCAATTTACTTCTTTTGGATACATGAAATGAAATTTATTTCTATTCTTTCTTTTGAGCTCTTATGGAAATCTCTTGATCTATGCATCCTGTACTTTTATTTTACTTGAAATGTAACGAGTTATGGCAACTTATGTGGTTTGAGCACGAAAATCATCTCTCGAGCATTATAGATATAAGACATGGATCAAGAGTTATTTGAAAACATGAGTGCAATAACCTACCCTTAGTGTCTAGCAATGTTTCATATATCACTAAAAAAATAAAGATAGGTAATGTATATGTGAAGAGTTTGATAGAGTTTTATCATGTTGGATATGGGTTATGGGACTTCACAAGATAAAGTGGTAAAGAGCCTGTCAAAAGTTTGCCATGAGTAGAGTTGCAGTATACACCAAATCTTTGTCAAGATCAAGATAAAGTGGAATATCTGGATGAATTTGGATTGGATGGATGAAGGGAACATTGGATTTATCATGACAAGGATGAGATGCTTCTATCTGAGAAGGATCATATAGATGCTCGATTCTACTCATGATGCCTGTTTTCCAGGTTTTCATCATAGTACTTTCCCAAAGCACCACCGTAGTGGTTTTCACTGGAGGATGATTTATTTTTACTCTTTTCTTGATTTTTTTATTTTTTTGATTTTGGAAAATTTTACCCTCATGTTGAACCACTTGGTGGAACTGATGTAGAGGCCACTATCATAACATGCCAACGATATCTTGCTTGAAGAAGTTGCTTTGCTAAGATACAAGCACTTGAATGCAACCTTGAAGAACTCTAATCTTCCATGTGGATACCAGAACTAACCTTGTCTATGTGTGCACATCATGATATGGTACCTTCAGAATCCTTATGATGAAGGGTAGCTACCAACACACGGTCAATGCAAGAATTAGATATTGTAAATGCAGTATATGGTGACATGTATGAAGGAATATGAAATGGATTGGTTGATAGTTTGGAACCTTTGACTCTCCAAACTTGGGAAGATGAGCGATGATGGGTGGGAATGGAGGTTTTCATGGAATTAGGACCAACCACTAGATGTACTTTTTTCCTTGCTTGAGAAGCTTTCTTTTTCATTTGAGGACTCTTTTGATGGATACATTTCCCTTTTTTTATTTTGTCCCATAGTTTCTTTGACTAATGGAGTTTTTGAGGAATGATTTTCTTTATTTTTCTTTGGTATCTATTTGTACATGACGTGTCATTTTTGCTTTACTACTTTGTTTTGTTTGATGATCTTCGCCTTGCTTTGATAGGAATTCTTCTTTCTACGTTGGTCCTAATTTGCGTATGAGATGATGGGTGAATTCCAACTCATGATACGACTAGTTGTAGCGTTGACTTTATTTTCATCATAAGGATCCTTCATGCCCCATATGTTGATGTTTTTTTTAGACAAGATTGCCCCTAGCGTTGTGAAGGTATTATCACTACCTAATCATTTTCCCTGATAATGTATCCTTTGATCCATAGACATTGAATATGACTTGTCATGAACACATGATATTGCTATGGGTTCATGTTATTCAAGAATATGAACTATTTGCTCTGATTCTATGACATCGTTAGTTGTTGATATTGCTTCAAAAGATGTTGACGCTAACTCAAAAGATGTTGATGATGCAAAATTAGTGCAAGAATCAAGAATCTTGACCATTGCTTGCTCTTGTGTAGGAATACCAAGAGTGGGAGACTCTTGTTTTGAATGAAGAACATCTATATGTCCGTCAGAAAGAAACATCTTAGGGGTGATGTTGGGGACATCTTTGGAGGTTAAAATGGTTTGGAAGATGTCCCTTAGATCTTGGTGAAACTTTGGGGATAGGTGTTCTTGATCTTGACTCGATTCAGATTATTTTTTCATTATCCTCAAGAGCCTCCTCTTGACATGATCCTTGGGTGGATGATATATCATCAGTAAAAGAATCTTCACAATGTTTTGTGGTTATGGGTGAAATAAGGTATATTTCTTTCTCTTTTGAAAATTATTCAACATGCCCAATCATTGAGTCATATGTGGGAGAGATATCACAATTTGATATCCACTTGATATCATTATGGTATAAAATATTGCTAAACAATGTTGATGGTTTTGAACCTTATTTTAAAACACTATATTGATGAGTGTCTGATTCCTCATGTTGTGATAAATAAATATGTCACACTATGGTATCATGGGTATTGTTTACATTTTTTGAGGTTGAGGCCTTTCCTAAATCTTTTGCTTTTATATGATCTGGCATAGGGTTTGTGAAAATTTTCAGATTTTCATTCCTAGATTTTTGATCAACATGAATGTCTCCTTGTTCAATGAGATCTTCTATTAGATGTTTGATTCTAAAATATTTTTGTGTGTTATGACCTTTGTATCGGTGAAATTCATAGAAATGATCATTTCTATAGCTACGAGGTTTGACTTGTGGATCTCAATAGTTTGAGAAATCAGGGAGTACGATAAACTTGGACTATATCAACTACTTTAGCACATCCTCCATAGGTTCCCCTAAGGGAGTGAATTGTCACTTAGGATCACTATTTGTTCTTTGTTGTCCACGTTAAGTGTTTGTAGTATTGATTGTTGTTGGATTGTTTGGTGGTTGTGTGTATAGTTGTTGTGTTTTCATGGGTTGGGTATTTGTCTGCCTAGGAGCAATTAAAACCACCTTTTCATCAACAACACCATCACTAGTAAAAAATTTGTTCTTGGCCCAATAGCGGGGCTTGTCATTAAAACTAGTGGATGAGCGATTGTCTTTATACACTTGTGTGTTCCCTTGTGATATTAGGGCTCTCTCGATGTTAAGGGCCCTAGGGAAAAGCTCATCATAAGTGGTAATACATTGCATTTTCAAGTGGAAGGATAGATCTGGATCAACATTTTCTATGATAATCCCTACTTGTTCGTCAGGATTGGTCCACTTGCTCTTACTAGCTTTTTGCCTCCAACTTTGTAGGAAATTAGCGAAGGATTCTCCTTTGTTTTTTTTTAGGGTGTATAACTCTTCGAAGCTCACATCGATGTCAAGATTGAAGGAGAAGTGATCTATGAATTTATCAATTATTTCTTGAATTTTTTTGATACATAGAGGTAATTGTGAGAACCAATCCATGGCAAGACCTGTTAAACTTCATGGGAAGAGGTGCTTAAGTAGGAATCATTATAGGCCACCTCCATGCACATGATGTTAAACTCTTTGATATGGTCCACAAGACTTCCTCTCCTTGAGTTGCAATGCCATATCATCTTGTGGGATTGTTGGAGGAACATATGTTGGGATGACGAATGGGTTGTATGCAGGATTCTGATATAATATAGTGTTGTATGGGGTGTATGGTGGTGTAGGATATGGCGATGATGGTATAGGCCTACATATGTTCCTAATGTGTTCAGGTTGATGATGTTTTGTTGAGGGTTATAGTATAAACCCTATTGTTGTTGTTGTGCAAGCAATTGTTGTTGTTGGGCATATTGTTGAGCTTCTTGTTGTTGTTGAGCTACTAAGGTTGCTTGTTGTGCTGCTAAGGTTGCTTGATGTTGTTGTTGTTGCTTTGCTAGGGCTACTTGTTGTTGTGTTGCTAAGGCTGCTTGTTGTTGTTGATGTTGTTGTGCTACTAGGGCTTCATTTTGTGCTTGTTGTTGTTGATGTTGTTGTGCTACTAAGGCTTCTTTTTGTGCTTGTTGTTGTTGTTGTATGACTAAAGCTGCTTGTTGTTTTTGTTTTCATTGGACTACTTGTTGGTAATCCTGTTGCGCTTATTGTAAAGCTAAGGCATGTGTTTGCAATGTAGGATCAATCAGTGGTTGGGACATATGTAATAAGTTTTGGGTGTTGATGTTTTGTGCAAGTTATAGATTGTTGATGAGAGTTTGGGGGTTCCCTTAGGTTAACATCCCTTGTAGGATAGTGGATTGAGGTGGAGGAATGTAAGGTTGAGGTCCCATTTGATTTTACATGACGTGGGGGACCAAGGGGAAAGGTGATGTTGGTGCCATTGGGTATGGTGATGTTAAGGGAACATTAGGACCTTGAGTCCATCGATTGAAAGGATTCCCTTGAATGATGCTTTGGGGATTTCCTTGTGCTTGGGATGTGGTCAAGGTATTTCCTTGGTTGATGGGGTTCGTAACCAAGGTGTTCTTTTGATTTGGGTTGATGATATATGGGTTCGATGTGGATGGTGGATTGACTTGAGTAGCTTGGGTAATCACTTGTTTTGATGTGCTGATGGGGTTGTTGGAACCACTTGCTAATGGTTTCCCTTGCGTGAGGGTGTTATCTTGCCCTTGTTGTCCTATTTGAGGCACTTGGTTCACATTACTTTGTGTAGCATTGGGCACACTTGGGGTATTTGGGGTGATGGATGAAGATGGTTGTGCTCAAAATGTCAAGGTCATTGTGGCGTCATGGAATGTAAGTGGTTTTCCAAATGTTGGTGTCCAACTTTTATTTTGGGGAAGGTTGGTGGTTAATGGAATGGTCGTTTTCTGAATACCCAAAGTTGTGTTTGTTTCTAGACATGAAGTGAGACCAAGGTTGGTTCCTATCCTAGTTGCAAGACTAGATGTTAAGGGTTGACTTGCTTTAAGGGATGGAGTTGGTTGAATCATAGATTGGGTTAACACTTGTGTCAAATTATGTGCGAGAGAAGTTGGATGATTTTGTTTGTACTCAAGGAGTTCTTTAGTAAGTCAAAGTGGATAGTTTGTGACATCTTCTACCTCATATGGTCCCAATGTATCTCAGGGTTGTTGTGAGGGGGTAGAATAACTCCTTGGATAAAATTCTTGTGAGTTTAGATCACTTGTGGTGGATGGGACTTTGGTTTCTTCCATTATTCTCTTGTGTTGTGATCTTGTTGTAACCATAGATTGTGGGTCACCTATGGAAGAGTGATGTTGAGATTTATAATGTTTGAACTCTCTAGTTGACTCAAATTTTGGTAAAAGAGACACTCTAAGCTGTTTTGGAGCAATGGTGATAATGGGGAGATGAAAAGGATGGATGATGTTGGGAGTGATATTTGCAAAATTTTTGGGACAACACTTTTGACTTAAAGGTTTGATTGTTTAATGTTTGGATAAAGGATGTTTATGAACTTGTGAATCTTTAGGGTAGACTTGTGACCTTCAAGATAAAATAGTTCAAAGATGATAACTAACTTAACTAAATGCATGGAAAAGGATTCATTTCACATACAAAGTAGCTTAGGGTTTGGGTTGATGAATGTTTAAGTCCAAAAGTGTTGGTGTATTCAAAATTTTTGCAAATTTTGGTGAATTGAAGGATGAAATTTGATGGAGGGGTGAGTGAAATGTTTGACCCAATGTTGATCCCGTTCAACTTTGGGATCTCGAGCATGACACAAAATGGGATCCCGCTTTTTAAAAATCGGTATCCCGTTTCCCATAGGAACCCAAACCAATGGAAAAGGAATGGGATCCCGATTACCATGAAACGGGATCCCAATTACCACGAAACGAGATTTTGATTTGTAGAAATAGTGATCCCATTTTGTAGAAATCGGGATCCCGTTTTATATTGCTATTTATTTTTTTAAAAATAAACAAAGTTCATTGCATATCAAACAAGACCCCGAGTACTGGCGATAGTGACCCCCACAAAAAGCTATAGGTACCTGCCTACGTCCCATTTTTTTGCATTTTTCTATTTATAATTGAAATTGTGAAGAAAATAAGTGAATTTAGCATTTTTTTTAAATTTATTTCACGTTTTTAGCATTTTTTTAACTGTTATAGTAGAAATGAATAATTGTAAAAATAGATGAAAAATGAAATGAAACCTAAAGGTTTTTTAATAAAAATGAAAAAATGAACCTTGAATTGTGTTTTACAAACAAAATTTAACTTTTGAAACCTAAATTGTTTGATTAAACCAAAAAAATTGAATTTGAAAACCCTAATTGAAACAAAAAAAAAAAATGCATTTCAAAACCTTAGAAATGAAATGAAATAAAAAATTGCATTTAGAAACCCTAATCAAGCTTTTTGAAACCACAGATTCAAATCAAATGAAAAAATTGAATTTGAAAACCCTAGTTTGAATTGAAAGGAAAAAATTGCATTAAAAACCCTAATTGCTTGGAAATTGAAACCCTAAATTGAATTCGAACATTTTTTTTGTTAAAACCCTAAATTGAAATCGAACAAATCATTTTGATTTTGAAAACTAGGTAATTTCGAGCTCAAAAAAATTCATTTGCATTGCTTAAATGTTTTAAATTTGATTTGCATTGTATGGAAAAAATGATATGTTAAACTTTAGTTTCAATGTTAAAATATAATTAGATTAGAAAACAATATGTTAAAGAATAGTTAAAATTCATAAAGTTTATCTTGATGTTTGTTTGCAAATTTAGTTAGAAAATTCGTAAATCTAAGCACGTACAATCAATTCCAATTGGCACTAACTTGCAAGTCTAAATTATGCCAAGGGCCACCCAAACTTCACCCTAAGTTTGCTAAACCCTAGACCCTAAATTGTAAAATCTAAAACCTCAACACTAAAGCATTTGAATTTTGTCTTAGGACCTTAAAATGAAATTTGGTTGCCTTAAAAAACCCTCTATTGTCACCATTTAGTAGAGATTTTTGTAATGTTTTCATTTATTTAAACACATAATATAAAACCTTTTGGTTTCTACAATTTTATGAAGAGTGGATGATCACTCTCTATGACACTTAGACATGATCATTAGGGATCTAAATCATTGGAAGAAAACTTTATTCTATTAAATCCACAAGATATGAGAGTGCGAGTGAGAGTGCTATGGGTAAAGTTTCTTTCATTGGACATACCTAAAATTATGTAGGTTCAATGTTAAGAATGGGTCTATTTGGTAGATTTATGAAAACTATTATGAATATCTAGAATGCCATAAAAGTATAATTATAGCAATTCCAATTGGAAACACTTGGGTACATATATATCATATGAAATTTAAATCTAGTAAGGTGTCTATTATATAGGAGAGTTGATAATACATGGAAATAGGTTTGTATGGGAATATATGTATTAAGAAACACATACCACATGACCTCTATGGGATTTTTAAGATGTGGTCCTAGATAATAATCCACCCATCCTCAATCATAATGGATTCTTTAGCAATTAAGAGATTCAATAACCATAAAATTACCTATATTTTGATACTATAAATATTTATGTGGAAGGATAGACATGCATCAATAAGGAGACCAAGATGGAACCATTTAACACCTAGAAGGTACACCTATTACATGGGAAAGGGAGGAGGTACATGATGATAGGTTGGAGGAACTACATGATATTATTACAATTTAGAGATAGGAGGATGATTCATATAAAAGAAATATAATTAAATATTTATATTATTTAATATATTATATTTAATATAATATATTAAATAATATAAATATTTAATATCATAAAATATAATATAAGATTACAATTAAGGATAGGTAATGTTACAATTTACTTGGGGCTTTAATGAGGACTAGGCTTAAGATTCAATTAGGTTTGTAGTAAATAATTAGGTTACAATTATGAATATATAATAAATATTAATACAATTATAATACAAATATAAATTAATTTAAATATAATATAAAATGTAATATAATTTAATATAATATAATATAGTAATACATTTAGGATTAGGTAAAGGTTATAATTTAATTAAGTTTCAATTAGGTTTACAATTCAATTAGGATATGGTTAGGGGTGGGGATCATTTAGCATTCTATTATGGTTAGAGTATGGGTTACATTTAAGAATATTGTTATTTTTGTGATATGTATAGATTGATTCATTTTTAACATGATACTTTTTTTTATTAGAGGGGTAAACACTTTTGACCCAGAGCTAGATGGAACCAATGAGGCTATAGTATGACTAAATTTGGACCTCACTAGACATCAGATCCTTAAGCCATCTTATCACCCTAAATAAATGTAAATCACTTAAGGGGTCCCAATATGACAATTTCTTAAGGGGATCAAATAAGTTCTTAAAATTTGGTGAAGTTGCCCAAGGCAACCAAATTTAACAATAATAAGATTGTGCAAGATTATAATATGAATGAGATTTCATGATCCAAGGTTGGTCAGTTGAAACAAGAGTAGATCTCAATCAACTATTCCACAAGAAAATTTTCTTCACTAACTTGCAAGTTCATTAAATATTCCAAGGGGCACCAAAAATTTACCCTAAGTTTTGTAAACCCTAAACTCTGAACTCTAAAATCTAAACCCTAAACACTAAACCATTCATTTTGTCCTACCCAACACCATAAAGTGAAATTTGGTTGTCTTAGGAAAATCCACCATATTTCATTCCCTTATGCCATGTAATTTTGTCCTAGGATATTACTACATGTACATCCCTTAAGTTATCCTATTACCCTAAACCCTGAACTCTAAAGTCTAAACCCTAAACCCTAAAGCCATCATTTTTTCTTTAAAGGCTCTTAATGAAATTTGGTTGCCTTGGAAACTTCACCAAATTTTATTCACTTGAGCCCATGTCATTTTCTCCCTAGGACCTACTAGGCATAGATCCCCTTAAGCCACCCTATCACCCTAAATCATAATTCCAATTTCTTAAGGGATCAAAGAAGTTCTTAAAATTTGTGGTGATCAAAGTTGCCCAAGGCAACCAAATTTAACAATAATAAGATCTTGCAAGATTATAATGTGAATGAGATATCATGATCTAGGTTGGTCATTGAAACAAGAGTAGATCTCAATGAACTATTCCACAAGAAAATGTTCTTCACTAACTTGCAAGTTCATTAAATATTCCAAGGGCACCAAAACTTTACCCTAAGTTTTGTAAACCCTAAACCCTGAACTCTAAATTCTAAACCCTAAACACTAAACATTCATTTTGTCCTACCCAGGATCTTAAAGTGAAATTTGGTTGTCTTAGAAAAATCCTGCAAATTTCATTTCCCTTATGCCTTCATTTTGTCTGGGATCTTACTACATGGCCTCCCTTAAGATTTATCATATTACCTAAACCCTAAAGCCATCATTTTTTCTTAGGCTCTTAATGAAATTTGGTTGCCTTAGGCAACTCCACCAAATTTCATTCCCTTATGCCATGTAATTTTGTCCTAGGATCTTACTAGATGTAGATCCCCTTAAGCTATCCTATTATCCTAAACCCTACAACCATCATTTTTTCTTTGAAGTCTCTTAATGAAATTTGGTTTCCTTGGGAAACTTCACCAAATTTTATTCACTTGAGCCATGCCATTTTCTCCTAGGACCTCACTAGACGTAGATCCCCTTAAGCCATCTTGTCACCCTAAATCATAATTTGATTTCTTAAGGGGTCCCAATATGACATTTCTTAAGGGGATCAAAGAAGTTCTTAAAATTTGGTGTTCAAAGTTGCTAAAAGGCCCAGCAAATTTAACAATAATAAGATCCTGCAAGATTATACAATATATGGATTAAATTTCATGCTTTCATTCAAGTAACATGTGTGACATATAAATGGGGCTTTTAATTTTATCATTTTATGTTCATTCATTTAAGGCCATTTGCTATTGAATAGTTTAAAAGAATTATTTCCTAAATATGTAGTACACATCTTTTAGAAATTTACAATCTAATCTTGAGGTTCATATGGCCAAAGATCACATGGATCCATTTCAATATGTTCACAATCCACCTCCACGCCATCCATCTTCAACACCTTCCTCCACTCCATCACACATGCCCCCACCTCCACCACTCAAATCAATAGGAACATGCTTTCGTTTTACCCAAGAAGCACAAATCAATGCCAATCTTGGAGCATCAAGATCAAATCAACATTATTCAAAATGGAGAGAGATGTGTACACCTCTGTGAGGATGTTTGCATCTAGGATGCAAACCCATATTGATAGTGGCCAGGAACTGTCATCGGATCGTAGATGAGCATCGACAATGGCAGAGGGAGGGAGAACTCCCAGGTCTGAAAAGGAAAACACAAAATGTGAGGAATGATGATCTATACGGTAGAGAACCATAATGGTTTATAGAATTAAAACAATGATCTTAAATAGTTATGAATTTATAAATTTGGTGAACGATGGATATTTTGTGTGATGAATTTATAAATTTGGTTCCAAATGGATATTTTTAGTGACATGAATTTATGATTTTGGTTCTAGATGGATATTTTTAGTGACATCCATGATTTATGAATTTGGTGGAATTTATGAACTTATAATGAATAACATATAATAGTATATATTTTATGACTATCTACTAGATCATGATTTCTCCTACTGAAAAATTGTAATATATGTTTGTGTGTGTGTTAGACATAAAATGAGCTTTTGTGAATGTTTCAAGTTTATTGTTTAGTATGTATGTGCATGTATTAAAAATTTGCATATATATTTCTTAAATTTTGAAATTTGTATGTATGTACATAGTTTAGTTTAATGATTTGTACACATGCAAATTATGCATCATATTTTTTATTTTAAATGTACATGTACATACATTTAATTTTGAATTTTGTATGGACATGCTCTTGAGTTGAATAATCAATGTATATATATGTGCATTTCAATTAAATATATGATCTTAATATATGTATGCACATGGACTATTTTGTATGATTTAATGAAAATGCACACTTATATCAAGCATATCATGGATGATTTTAACATTGATGATATCATCAATCCACCACCTCAGCCACATCCACATCCACCTCCCTCTCCCCCTCCCCCTCCACCTCACCCTCCACCTAATATGCCACATCAACACCTATCACATCTAGCAGAATGCCAGAGGCATGAATAAATAGTCCATTGCATCCTTACAAAATCAAATCAATGCTCGCCGAGTCAAGCATTGGTTTTACTCCACCTGAGATGTTTGCATCCTGCGATGCCGGGTGTTAATTCCATCCCGAGGATAGTGATTCTGATCTTCGCCACATCAACAAGACAAAGGGCAAAGAGACAAATTTTATTTTGGATGGTCTCTCACAAACAAATATTAGACCTTAAAATAGCGAGGCCATCTGGTCTACTTTCTTTGACCCGTTATAGGCAACCCATTCTGCAACAAATCTAGAATATGCTTGAGGTGGATTGCATACATCCATGAGGATGGTGCACATTTTTTGGGATAGAGTAGTCTCTGGTTTTGTCAAGTCCCCACATGCTAATTCGGGGTGCCCACTGTGTTTTTGAGAAAACTATATGTAGAGTTTGTTTTGGGGCAAAACCCAGTGTATTTTGATTTTGGTCATTTCGAGGTGTTGGTAGTACAATAGAGATTAGGGGCAAGGTTTGATTCCGACACCTTGTGCATGCACAACCCCTTGTTGTTGCTCCTGGTCCTCCCATTCCTACACTTGTACATCATCAAGCTCTGGTCTCAACATTAGGTTCCCTTAGTACACTTGCAAGAGACCTTGATCAGCATGCTTCTGCGATAGCGAGTGGGGAGCATAGATACGATGATGATGATGGAGGAATTTTTTATGGAGCTGGTTTGGGTATTGTTCGAGGTGTGATTTTACTATCCCCATAGATGTACTAGTTGTCATCAAGAGTATGCTATAGACACGACCGGGCAACACCTGAATTCCGGTGGAATTTGCAGGAAGATTCTAGTGGTTCATCACGGTAGCATCAGTTCATTTGTGAGATTCCTCACAATGAATCATCACCACAGGGACACTACGACACAGGTATAAATATGCATCTAGATGTACGTTCATTTTATAAGAATTTTGATGGTTGTATATATCAAAGAAAATTTTGCAATACATTTTAACAATCAAATTGTTTGGTGTACAGACGACACTAATGATGCAAGGGCAATCATATGTTCCACGAGTACATACCTCGACATCGTTCGTACTCGACAACCCTTATGGGGTATTTTGATTTCAATTTTTAAAATTATATATGAAATCATAAATTATTTAACTTGAGTTTTACATTTATAATTGAATCACATATATGTTTGAAATATTTGGACTTTGGCCGAGTCATCGGCATCCACGTGGATTCCTCACAGGGATTTTCGCCCTCCTCCTCCCGAGCATCATAGATCGAGAGTGAGGTACATTCCATATTATAAATTGTTTAAAGTTTACATTAGTATAGTTACAATTTTATAGTTTTGAATTCACTAGATATGAAAGCATGCATGTACCTTAGCCAAATATTGCAGCATTAAATCAATGTACATGTATGTCTGGCTTGATACCACAATAAGAATGGGCATTGGGCAAACATTTTGATGTTCGCCGATTTTCGTGAGGCCATTGATTTCCAGGTTGTTTACAAAAATTTCTACACAAAATGTGCAAACTTGAATATATATATATATATATATATATATATATTAACCTAATTCAATTGCACATGCTTTAATTTTGATCTTGTAGGACTTTGTTAGTGCAACTTTCAGCCCTGACCCAAACATAGTTACACCATCGGGAGGACATGTAAGTGGGTTCGGATCAAGAATGGTGAACTAATTTTTTTTATTATATTTAAAGTCAAATTGTATATTTAAGTCAATTATAAATTTTAAATTGAATATATACATAATGAGATTTTTACGTATTCTTTTTCTTTTATAGCATGTGACGCATCTTATAGTTAGAACATATCTGAGGGCGAGGTCCTAAGAGAAAGAGCATAGTGCACAACCTCATATCTGATTACAATTAAAATATGATAAAATTACCAATTTAAATTGAATTAAAAAAAATTAATTGTAGAGTTGTTACATCTAATTTTGAATTTCTTTGTCTTGTTTATGTGAATTGATTTAGAAATTTAGAGGTTGCTTGAATTTTAGAGCATCAAGCGTAGATATGATGGTAATTTAATTTTTATGATGGATTATAAATTAAAATTGTCATTAAATCATTTTTGTTGTCTTACATCTAGTTCATCTTTTCTCTTATCTACAGTGTTTGGGTCATCCACATAGTTCACATGGTGTGAAGAGGTCTCTTGATTATAGAGATAGTACATGACCTAGAAACATGTGATTTTATGTGTTATATTTGTTTATTTCATGGACTATATTTCTTGTTTCTCATGTACTCTGTTGGAATTTATTTTAAATAAGCAATATAGTAGGACATGCACTTAATATATTGCATAGGTATGGACTTTATTGTTTGAAATTTTAATTTACACATGTACATTTATGCATTTTATATTTCATGATAGAGAGCGTGTATAGGACATTAATGTAATGAAATTTAGTGATCTCATACATGGATTAATATAGGACATTTTAATATTTATACTTTGCAAATTTAGTGATTTCATACATGATATACACGATATGTACATTCAATAAATAGCAATAATTACTCAATGAACTTATTCAATTCACGCCAATCAATAATCAGTCAATAAATCATAATTTACAAACAAAAGCAATCTATTTATATACCAGAAAGGATAAAATTTTAGAAATAAACAATACCATAGAAGATTAGAGAATAAAAGCATTAATAAATACTATAAATAATAGTTCATCTAACACTAATTTATAAGTTGTCAAAACAAATAATGACATCTTAAGGGGTGTCTAAAGGGGTCATAATAGAACGTCTTAAGGGGATGTCTTAAGAGGTTATAATACGTCTTAAGGGGATGACTTAAGGGGTCTTAAGGGGATGTCTAAAGGGGTCATAATAGAACGTGTTAATTAAGGGGATGTCTTAAGGGGTCTTAAGGGGATGTCTAAAGGGGTCATAATAGAATGTCTTAAGGGGATGTTTTAAGGGGTCTTAAGGGGATGTCTTAAGGGGTCATAATATAATGTCTTAAGGGGATGTCTTAAGGGGATGTCTAAAAGGGTCATAATAGAACGTCTTAAGGGGATGTCTTAAGGGATCATAATACGTCTAAAGGGAATGTCTTAAGGGGTCTTAGGGGGTGTCTTAATGGGTCATTATAGAATTTGTTAAGGGGATGTATTAAGGGTTTATAATATGTCTTAAAGATATAATTGATTTAACAATAATGTATGCATGATATTTAGTGATTATACACTTAGACATAAAGTTTCAAAGTAGGAAAACATGCACATTTAAGAAACAAAATATATAGAATATTGATTTGGTACATAGAAGTACATAAAGTATGTTTAATTTTGTAAGTATGTATGTAAATATATGTCATCTCAAAACAATGTTTACAAAATTTGGATATGCCATCTCAAGAACATCTCAAACTCGTGGCTAAAATGTAGTAGGTCTTCACACCACCTGATATCAAAAAGGTACAAGCAATATCAATGAAATCATCAAAATATACATATTTTAATTTATATAAAACTATCTATATGTACAAAATTCAAGTACTTGCATTTAAAAGTATTCCACACATGTTTGTAGGTTGAATCTAGGCATCCTCTCCTTTTTGTTTCAAAGTATGAGATCAATGCAATGATGGATTTAGGATACAAAAAATGGCAATAAATCAATTTTAACTATTAATGTCCAAGCAATATCAATATGTAATCAAAACATGTATTTAAATATAATTTAACTAATAATTATCTGTTTTTACCAAGTATTCCATGTTGTCTAGGTTGAATCTGCATGGACTAGATCCTTTTTATGATTATGCCTTAAGGATGTATAAAGGACAATTTAAATCAATTTCAACTAATAACACACTTGACCAATGTCAAAACATGTATTTAATGTATTTAAAAGGACAAAATAAAACTAAAACTATATTTACATGTATTTACTTATTCCATTGTACCATCTGCATCCTCTCTCTTTTGCAATGCATCCATGATTGCCTCATGCTCTTCCATAGAAATTGACCATAGCACTTTTTTTGAAGGTCTTCCATGATACCGCTCTAGTTTTATATTTGTTGCCACCACCAAATGTGAATAATGCATAATCTTTTTATGTGTTTCATAGTCTTCGAATGTAGGTAGACCATTCTTTCTTCTCAAGTATTTTTGTAGCCAAGTGCCAACAACCACCACCGATCCTATTGGAGAACATGTTCAAAAAACATCATCAAATAAGTTCTCAAAATTTTCTTAAGGGGATCTAAAATTTGTTATCAAATTTTGCTTAAGGATGCGTCTTAAGGGGATCACCGTACCTATTAGATAATGAAAGCTATCATCATCTTCTCGAGGTGTTATCAACTTATGTTTAGTTTCCACACAACGAGCCAACCAATATTTTGTTTGCTCTTCATTTCCCTCAGGTGCAATAGCAGCATACACATGTCCTACCAACAAAATTTGATTTAATAACTTGTGCATATCCATATAAATAATTTAGTATTACAAAATAACTTAATAAAGTGAAATTAAATGAAATAAATTGAATTAAAATTACCTTCTTGTACAAGTTCTAAAACATGGTCATAATCTTCAGAGGCAAACAATTGATCAGTTTCTTCAATAGTTCTGTCATATTGATTATGTGCTTCTGTAGGTGTCAATGATCTTTGCTCCTACTGGTCAACCCATTCTATATTTTCACAAGCTTCCCAATCTCCTGAGATACAAAACTGGCAAAAACATGCAAGCTCCCTTGTTCAAATAGTCCATGTGCTTTCTGTCGTACTCCTAAATGAATGTCATTTAGTAGATCCACTGATTGTCTCACAATCAACTCTAGATATAATGTTCTCTTCTTCCACCAACCAAAAGAATCGATGAATTGTAGAGTAATCACTCAAACCAGGTGTAGATAATATTCTTTTACACCAATCCACAATCTCACGTGAGTCTTTAAATTTTACTGAATCCTCAAATTTTAATTGTTCTTTAGCAAGAATTCTTTTGACACATGCACTAGCTCCATCATGTTCTCCTTTACCATGCCCAGCTTCAAAAAAACTCCATATATGTTGGACATTAAGTTCCTTGTGAACCCTACTTAACCAATAGAACATTCTAGCATTTTTGAACTACCCCGTACAATTATCCGACCATATGAGGTGTTCTTTCATATGGATTCACTCTTTCTCTTAAATTTCTATAAAATATACTAAAACAATATTGAACTTCGATGAATTATGCTTAGATTGTCACTCAAATAAAAATGATACTCCCTCAAAACTTTTCTATCATCTTGAGTGCTATCATCACGCATGTCTATAAGTAATATGGACAAACATAGCTACTTGCATTGAATTATAATATTGAGATTGAATTTCCTCTTGTGGAGCAAGAGTATAATTCTCCGCAAAATCAACCACTAAAAGTATAGTACCAATTGGAAATGTATTTCTACATGTGAGAAATTGGCCATCAAGCCATCAAGCATGTTCAAAGTGCATGACATATTTTGGTACAATTTTATTCTTAAATTCACTCATAAATGCATGCACACTAACTTTTTCTGTAACTAAATCACAACGCTTTCCTATTTTTCCATCTTTTAAAGAATAGTGAACATTCCTAAATATTTTGACGTCTACTAATTGTTGTCCAAAATCATGATCAACACTTTTATGCAAACAATTTCTTAAAAATGAGAGATTTCCGTAGTTAATACATTGTCTAGAAATACAAGAACTTAAGCCAAAATATTTCTTGATTGGTACTTATAAAACAAACAAGAAATAATAAACTCTCTTATTGCTTCAAGTGGCATATCAATACCACAATCCTATATAATCATGTTAGTATGCAAGGTACAACGTATATATCAAAAAACATCATAAAAATAACAAAATTGAACATGTATTTTACAACAACAAGATATTCATTGCTTATTAATTTTTACATACCAGGGTTTACATTTTTCAAAAGACCTTTGACTTATTTTAATATTACCAGGTAACACTGAATTGCTACAAAATTTTCTATAAAATTCAGTTTGTGTTGTATCTAATAGGTGTTTTGGGTGAGGATCATGAACTTTGGACCCCACCCTTAATTTTAAAACATCTCTAGCATTAGATGAAACCCTAGTATTATCATGCCAATATTTTTCGATCAAAGATTTAATTTCAACATTCAATTTTATATTAGACCTCGGTAGTCATCCACTAAAACTCCAACATTGATTGATAGGATCATTTTCTATACTTTCTCTTCTTTTTGCCACTCTTAGTAATGTTTTGGGATGCATTTTTAAAACTTCACTAATATTGCTTACCATTTTTTTATTCAAAGTTGTTTTATTAACTATAGCAATAGTTATAGCTCTTCTTGCTACGTTTTTATCTTTAGATTGACTATTTTTCCCAATAGATTAAATGGCACTAGCAACAGTAGACATAACATGTTTTAATGATTGATCTTTTCTTTTTCGTTTAACATAAAAGCCTAACCTTTTCATTACTTTCCTCATTTTTTGCATTCTCATCAATTGCATCATTAGTTGACATTGAAATGCAAATTTTTTACGATAAAAGAATTTGGTGTATATCCTATTCGCATGTGTTCTTATTTGCCTCCAAGAAATTTGACCGGGAAAATTATCGAAAACACCACTTCAATTTAAAAAATTTTTTCATTAAATTCAACATCACATTCTAGATTTTCATCTTCATTTTTTCATCTTCATCTTCATTTTCATTTACATTTTCATCTTCATTTTCATCAACAAAATGGTTTTCATTTTCATCAAAAGTCTGAGGTTTGTTTTCATTTTGAAAATGATCATTTTGATTTTCATTTGCAACAAAAGATTTTTCTTTTTGTTTTCCAACAAATTCTATAAAAGTTTCATCTCTCTAAATATAGTCAATGACAACATCATTAAGTCCAACATCTTGTAAAACTTCTACATACAAATTTACCATTTCACTAACATGTGGATTTGAAGATGTACCTAGATTTGTGCATATTGAAACATTCTCCATAGCATTCAAAGAGGGATTTGAAGACATAGTAGGACTTGCTTGTATAATCATATTCTTCTCCAAATTGACTCCTTGCAAATTAGCTTCATCGACAACCATGGTATCCTCAATGTTTTCATCTTCAATAGTTGTTGAATTGGTTGCTCCACCATCATTCATTGATTTCATTCTCATTCTTCTTTGTCTTTGTCTTTGTCTCTCTTTTTCTCTATTTGCTTCAACTTCTTGAGGAGTCAATTTCTTCTTCTTTATTACGAGCTTTATCTCCCATAATTATAAAATTCTCAAGCACAAATGAATGTTAATAGTGAAATACTTCAAAATATTCAATCCAAATTGGAAGTTGAATACCTATTAGAACAAAATTCTTCCTCTTGTGTTCCTCAAAACAAGTAGAAAACTACCACAATTCCACTTTAAAATTTGTTTTCTTCATGCCTCCTTTGAAAAATTCAATCCATATTGCAAATTGAAAACCTTTTGTTCCTCCAAACAAGCACAAAAATAACACAAGTCCACTTCAAAAATGGTGTAGATGATGCCTCGTTTGATAAAATCAACTAAAAATCAAGTTCACCACCTGTAAATACAATAGCTTATGAAAAATAATTTACTTTTACTGCTCTCGGCCGTACATGTGAAGTTGCAGACTTCATAGTAATTTTTTGCTATATATTTAAATAAAACAAACGGGATCCCACTTATAAAAATCAGGACCCTGTTTATAAGAAGCGGGATCCCATTCTATAATTGGGATCCTGTTCTTCAGCATTGAATGTGGGGACCGTTGGCCAGGAAACGGGATCCTGTTTCCTTTACAATGGTTCAAATATTATAGAATAGGGAACAAGATCCCGATTATAAGATGGGATCCCATTTTTTAAAATTTGAATTTTTTTTTGCTTTGTGGTCGGGTTTTTTCCTAGGTTTTTGGTTCAGGAAAAGCATTGGAAGTCCGAACCTAGGCCTTCAACCTGGTTTGACCTACAAGTTGAAGGTCCTAACCATGTCAAAGAAAAATACCGACTTTGAACATATGGTTGACAACCTTTTTTGCAGAATTTTCTGACGAAATTAAAACCCATTTTAGATGAAACAATGCAGATTCTAAATATGTAATTTGTTTTGCAATTGGATTATTTTTTCTATTTCTCAATTAATTTCTAATAAAATTGGTCCATAAACTTTAAATATCAGGGTTTTTTACTATTTTAATAACATTTGATCAACATAACATTTTGACAAACGGATTGCACAAGAACAAACTTCATTCAATTATTTTCAATTCAAAAAAAAAATTCAAAAAATGATAAGTTTAGGTCATCTTATGCATGTCATACATGACGATTTTTCAAAACGACAAATCTGCCTAATAAAAATTTAACAAAAAAAAAAAATTCAATAAAAATTACAAAAAAATATCAAGAACAAGCTTTAGTGAGTCACAAAACTTTTCCCAAAAGGATTTAGAAAAATACAATAATTTAAGTCAAAATATGGATGTCGTACACGTGCATAGTATGGTTAAAAAAATGACTTTTAAATAGTGGTTTTTAGAAATGCCTATTAAAACTCAATTTGTACAATCTGGGTATTAAAATAAATTACATATTTGGAAACTAGACTCCAAACACTACATTTTATAATTAGTGAATTTTTAAAAGATTTCATCTCTAAGTGCTTCAAATTTTAAGGTCAAATGTGTCAAATTCTGAAAATCAGGAAAAACACTTTCATTTTTTGGCCAAAAATTGGACTCAACTTCTTGCACACACCCATTTATGGAGGATGGATGAGGAAAACATTGGTAGATCTTGGTGTTGGGGTAAGGATAATTCCTTACAAATTTTGGGAAGACTAATCTACAATTTAGTAGTACATACCACAATCAAACAACTAGGTAGACTAAGGTAAGAAAAAGGAGTCTAGGAAATCTACTGAGATGTAATGTTGGAGATAAGCTAGGCAATGAGACTTGTCTTTACCTCAAGCTAATTTTTCTTTTAACAATCTAGCAAATAGGTCAATAGGAAAATCAACATTCTAAATTGTTTAAGGTAAAAATCTAAGGGGTTTTTACACTTGGTATAGTTTCCAATTCCAAGATGGGTTAGTGGTGATGCAAAGGCATTTGGAGAGTGCACAGAATAATTACAAGATAAATTGAGAAGGAAGATATAACATGAAAATGAGAGGTATATTTAAGACAAGAAATATTTCCCTACAAGAGATGCACAACAAGATGGAGTATAAGAAGATAAATGTGTGTAAAATCCTAAAGAAAATAAATGACGATGCTTAAGAGGTAGACTTTCCAAAAAATGAAATCTCTTTAGTATTAAGTGTTTCTAATGTATATGCAACCAATGGGGAAGATAATGAAGGGGACACATAACAAGTGGATTTGGAGCAGCGCATATGAAGGAAAAAAAGAGAAAAGATAGCACAAGTTTTAGACAAGAAGACAGTGAACATGAGATATGGTAGCTACAAAAAGTATTTGGTATAGTGGGAATGATAAGAACGAGAGGATAACACTTGTATTTTAAAATAGGCATTGAAGAAAGTAGACATGAATAAATGGTAGGAGCTTAATCAAAGTAACTCACAAGAGTTTAGTTTTTCCAACCAAAGAAAAATGATGCAATAACCAAAACTTCTAGAGACCATAACTTTTGATTTGAGAAGTCATTTGAGCTATATTTTTCTAAATTGAAGGTTTCAAATACATCCACATCACTATAACCTACCCTTTTATGCTACAACTCATTTCCATATTATTGGAGGGAAAATTTGATCATCTAAGGCTAAAAAATTACAAATTTTTAAAAACTCTTAAGAGTTTTTTAGACTTAACAATTTAGCTTCTAAGTGTGATCTTACATTGAAATTCACCCCCAAAGACTCACTTAATTGTGTAGGTTTCATAGAAAAACTTTTAGGTCCATCCATGCTCAAATGTAAAATTATTAAAGCATTTTTTTTCTAAATCTGTCTTTTAAAATATTTTGTGGGAGGATTTTCAGATTTTAGTGGGAGAACCAAGAATTTTGCAAAATTTGGAGTAGGATTTGTATTCAAAGATTGGATTTTCTTTGTATTGGCAATGTTAGAAGAATATGAAAGAATTGGTAATTTGTGGTGCAATCTTGTTGATGTTTATTTCTATACACTTTTATATTAGTTCTTGTTTACTATTATTTTTCTACACTTTTTTTTTTGCATCAATTTATGATCTTATAAATTACGAATCATACTCCACCTAATCCCACTTATTCCTCAATTGAGTGTACTCTATGTGAATGTTACACCAAATTACCTAACAAACTTTTAATACAATATTATTTTATTTAACCCTTTCAATATTGACCTTTTAACAATAATTATGTAATCAAACTATTATACACCATATATAAATATAAAATGGTGTAATATCGAAGATCTTTAACACATATGACAAACTAAAGAAAAGTACAATTCAATGCATTACAAAAATAAACTTTAGTGAAACAAAGTTTAACTAAGCTTCCAGACCTAGATTCTTTATATCTTGCACTACCGATTGTAGCACTCTTTCTTGTTGTGGAAGTTTTTTCTTGACACTCTCCCTCTCCATACATTTCTTCATCCACCCAAAAATGCTTGGAAATTTATTCTCAAACACAATCTTAAAATCTCCAAATATTTCATATGTATGGAACCAACATATCGTTGGGGCAAATGCAATATCTACTATTCCAAAAGTGTTTCCTCCAAAATAATCTTTTCCTTTGAGAGTTTCTTCTAATATTCCTAAACTTTCTATAAATTGTCGCTTTCCTCCTCCTTGTTCTTCTCCTTTACTTCGGAATATACACCTCCCTGGATCAATAACCTGACGAAAATAATAATGTTATAATACATTCCATTAAAAATGTCCTATAAATGATTTTAATTTTTTAAGTAAATATCAACAATGCTTTTGACCACAAACCTTTTTTTCTATAAAATCTACCCAAAATCGAGCCATGGCACGGTCATATGGATCAGATGGTAAGAAAGTTGGACCATTGCTCCATACCTCATCAATATATTGCAGTATAATGGCAGACTCAGCCACAGGCCTGCCGTTGTGAATCAAAACAGGTACTTGCTTATGCACAGGATTCATTTCCAGCAAAAGGGCACTCTTTTCAGACCCATAATATTGTTCCACATACTCATATTTTATGCCCTTTTCTTCAAGGGCAATCAAAACTCTGAGGGCAAAGGGGCTGCCCCAGAACCCAAGAACCTTAACCTCATCTTCATTTGCCATCTCCACCTGTTTTTTCTTCAATCTTGAGTTAAGTTTTCTTTGCAGGAGAACAACTGATCTTTGCTGTAGTTATATTAGCTTTCTGCTTTGCTTGGCAACAAAAGCATGGTCAATTGTTGACGTAGTTGCTCGTGTAATGACGGCCGTCCAAATTTGACCCGTCTCTATGCCTACTGGCCTTGGAAATGAAAATATCTTGACTCTTCAATATTTTTATATTTTTATAAGGTTTAAGATAAAGTTTGTTCCCTTGGGTGTCTTCAACCATTCAAATTATGATTTATTTAACAAAAAGTATTATATAATTTTTATAATAAAAAAGTGGTTGTTAAATAAAAGGTATAAGTAATAGAATTAAGCATAAGTGACAATTTGATGAGGTGGAGGTGGAGGATCATTATGTTTTGGGATTATCTATTAGGTATGTATAATAGTCATCTCAAGTGTTTTTCAACTATTTTATTCTTATTGTAAAATTATGATGACAACAACATTTTATCTTGATGATGGAGTTATAATTATAGTCTCCATGTTATTATATTTAGACTTAAAAGATTTTCCATGTAGAGATGCAAGTTGATTCCATTGGTTTAGAGGAGGCAGGAAGAAATACCCTTGACTACAAGAGTGACCGCTTACACAGAGTGAGAGGGGTAGTCTAAGTGATGTCCATAGGAGAATCTTAGCTCACACATACAAGGAGCGCTCTCAAATGATTGAGCAAATCTTGTAGATGTTGAAATTACAAGACAATATTTTTTATAGCCTAGGCCTTATCTATAAGTACACAAACTAAACCATGTATAATTTTTTAGTCATATGTAAAGAAATTAGAATTGATCTTATTGTATGGGGAAAAAAGCTATACATTTAGACTTCCAAAGGTGAAAAAGAATAACAACTTTGAAGAAGTTCTAAAATATGGTAATATAGGTAGGTTGTAAAGTTCTATCCCCCAAAAGAGCAACTCTCCAAGAGAACAAATTTGGATGAAAAGGAGAAAATATGATGTAAATCCATTTCTAGGATTCTTGAGCATGAGGACAAAGTTCAAATGATATGTTTAACAGTATCCATAAGTATTGAAAAGTCAAACACTTGGTATGGGATTTACTTAAGTGAACTAGTCATTTACCTAAGCACAATCCTTGATAATGCAAGAACCAAAGAAAATGTGTAATTGTGGAGTGAATTCTTGCCTAACACAATTTTTTTAAAGTTTGAAGAGCTAAGTGCAAGGAGAGGACTAAAGGCTCCAACACTAATTTGACTCGTTAAGAGTTCGAGAGAGGCGAATATGAACCCTATGCAAAAGAATAATATATAATTCTTGAAGTTGGTATAACAATTTCATCACCAATATTTCCACCAAGCTTTAGGAGGCTATAGTCTCATTTTGTAAAGAATAACATCGGGGATAAGAACATTTATATGAGGAATTGAAGGAAAATATGAAGCAATAAGGTGAAAATTTTGTTGCCAAGTAAGCCATAAGGTCTAATCTTTAGAAGAGACAAGTTCCTGAATGGTGTGGATGCCTTTATGATATAGTCTAAGAGATTTATTCTCAAAAATCTCTAGTAGAGGCAAGTTGGAGATACTAAAATCAGGGGATTGCCACAAATATACCCTTTCATTGAAGGACAACCCATTTATGAATCTATTACTAATGCACTTGAGGAAGAGTTTCATGGTTTCAAATGCTTTTCAAACGTTTTAAGCAACAAATGGATGTTGAATGGATAGAAATTCATGATTTCCATCAATAAGAGGAGAAGAATTATGAAGACCAAATATTTGGGCAATTAGGAAGGCCTTTTTCTTAAGTCATTCAAGCTATTTTTTTTTTCAAATTGAAGGTCTCAAAGAGATCCACATCACTATGACCTACCCTATCATGTTACAACTTATTTCAACATTTTTTGGAGGCCAAATTCAATCGTCTAAGGCTCAAAAATTACAATTTTATTTTTTTATTTATATTAGAGTTTTCTAGACTTAATAATTTAGTTTCTAAGTGTGATCTTGTCTTGAAATTCACTCCCAAGACTCATTTAGTTGTGTAGGGTTCATAGAATAAATTTTAGGTCCATTTGCGCTCAAATGTAAAATTATCTAAAAGAGTATTTTTTCTAAATTAGTCTTTTAGTATTTATTCATAGATTTAATTTTTGTGGGAGGATTTACAGATTTTAGTGGGAGAATAAAGAACTTTATAAATTTTAGAGTAGGATTTGTATTCAAATATTGGATTTTCTTTATATTGACAACATTAGAAGAATAATAAATAATTGATAATTTATGGTGCAATCTTGTTGAGTTTTATTTCTATATGTTTTTCTATTAGTTTTTGTTTACTATTGTTTCTTTACACTTATGTTTACACCAATTTCTGATTTTCTAAAATAAGAAGCATACTCCACATAATCCCACTTATTCCTCAACCAAACTTATTCTATGGGAATGTTACAACAAATTACCCAACAGACTTATAATAAATTTATTTAACTTTTTCAATATTGACCTCTTAACAATAATTATGTAATCAAATTATTTTACATCATATACAAATATACTATGGTGAAATATCTAAGATCTTTAACACCCGTGACAAACTAAAGGAGAACACAACTCAATGCATTACAAAAATAAACTTTAGTGAAACAAAGTTTAGCTAAGCTTTGGGAGCAGAATTCTTTCTAAATTGCATTACCACTTGTAGCACCCTTTCTTGTTGTGGAAGTTTTTTCTTGATACTGTCCCTCTCCATACATTTCTTCATCTAGCCAAAAATACTTGGAAATTTATTCTCAAACATAATCTTAAAATCTCCAAGTATTTCGTATGTATGAAACCAACATATCATTGGAGCAAATGCAATATCTACCATTCCAAAAGTATTTCCTCCAAAGTAATCTTTTCCTTTAAGAATTTCTTCTAATATTCCTAAACTTTCTATAACTTGTAGCTTTCCTTGTTCCTGTTCTTCTCCTTTACTTCGGACTATAGACCTCCCTGGAATAACAAGCTGAAGAAAATAATAATGTTAATAACACATTCCATTAAAATGTCTTATAAAAGATCAGCAATGCTTTTGACCACAGACCTTTTTTTCAATAAAATCTACCCAAAATCGAGCCATGGCGCGGTCATATGGATCAGATGGTAAGAAAGCTGGACCATTGCTCCATACATCATCAATATATTGCAGTATAATGGCAGACTCAACCACAGGCCTGCCATTGTGAATAAGAACAGGTATCATCTTATGCACAGGATTCATTTCCAGCAACAGGGGACTTTTAGCAGACAACATATCTTCTTCCACATACTCATATTTTATGCCTTTTTCTTCAAGGGCAATCAAAACTCTGAGGGCAAAGGGGCTGGCCCAGAACCCAATAAGCTTAACCTCATCTTCACTTGCCATCTCCACCTGTTTCTCCTCCAATTCTTATTAAGTTTTCTTTGCAGGAGAAGAACAAACCTTTGCTGTAGTTATATAAGCTCCGTCTGCTTTGCTTGCATCATGCTAGCCGTCCAAATTTAACCAGTCTCTATACCTGCCGGCCATGGAAACATCTAAAATGGGTTTAGTGTTTCTGTCGTACTTAAAATGAAAATATCTGGACTCTTGAATAATATTATCTTTCTAGATCCTTAGCTGTTTTCCATCACTCAAATTATGATTTTGATTATTTTTGAGATTAAAGTATATATAAATTTTATTATAAAATGGTGGTTATTTAGTATACATAATTTAAAATACTAGCACTTGCATCACAAGGAGGTGTAAAGATCACATCGATAGATTTTTTTTTTAACTTAATATATTAGAAAATACAATTTGATTTGTTGATAAAAAAAAATTATTTTTATAGATTCAATATTATTTTCAAACAATTGTCAAATTGAATATTTTATTGCTATTGTAAGATCATGATGACAATACTCTACCTAATCATGGTCCCAATGTCACTATATTTCAGCGTAAAAGATTTTCCATGTAGAGATGGAAGCTAACCCATTGTTTCAATCATGCTTTTTCAAACTAAACCAAAAACTAAACCATGCTTTTTCAATCATAAAGAAATTAGAATTGATCTTATTGTATGAAAAAAATAGTTATATTTCTAGACTTCCAAAGGAACTCTAAAAAAATTCCAAAATCTATTAATATAAGTAGGTTTTAAAGTCATATTCCCAAAAGAGAAAATCTGCAAGAGAACAAATTTGGATAAAAAGGAGAAAATGTGACGTAAATCCATTTCTAGACTTCTTAAGCACAAGGACAAGTCCAAATGATATGTTTAAAGGTATCTATTCACTAAAAATCCAAACACTTGGTATGGGCTTTACTCAAGTAAACTAGCCATTCACCTAAGACCAATACTTGATAATACAAGCACCAAAGAACATGTGCAATTGTGTAGTGAAGTCTCACTTGCTAATTTTTTTGACAAGGAGAGGACTAGGGGGCCCAAAACTAATTTGACTCATTAAGAGTAGGAGAAAAGGGAATAAGAACCATGTATAGAAGACCAATAGATAATTCTTGAAGGTGGCATCACATTAAGCATAAGAACATGTATGTGAAGAATAGAAAGCAAATATGATATAATAAGGTGGAAATTTTCTTGTCAAAGAGGCCAAGTCTAATCTCTAGAAGAGAAAAGGTCCCTAATGGAACTGTTATCACCAAATAGTGCACCCTTACTAAGTTAAAAAACTCAGTCTACTAGTGAAACATGGGATCTTTTCCAGGTTTGTGGGTCACTTATGACAGAAAAGAACTTCCAGAGAGGGTTGGTTCCCCTTGGTTCTATCACCTAAACTAACCCATTTTACTACTTCACAGATGGAAAAAGGTAGAAAAAATTGCATAAAATAAACTTTCTACAAAGGTGAAGCACCAAAAATGTGTTTTATTCAGACTTTGGACTGCTGTTTTGACATGTTTCAGCTGTTAATGCACAAAAAAAGTGTTTGACATACCTAAAGTGTTTTATTGAAAGATCTATGTTTCTTGCGGTTTTAAAAAGAAGAAAGTGTGATTTTCTTCACAACTTAACATCTGTTTGAACTATGACAGAAACAATATAGTGCAGGAGCACGTAAAAACATGTAATTACAAAATTGCACTATATGAATGTTGGTCTAGGAGTTAGTGGTAGAATGAATCATTTTATGATGAATAAGGTTCAAAGGACCCATTTATGATGTAAGTAGGTGGTTTATGGTCACTAGAGTTTAAATGTAAAAGTTACTTGTTGATGTTGTTAAGTGTAATAGCAAGGTTGTCAAAGTGCAGTTTAGGGAATATTAAGAGTCTTTGAATTTAAAAGACAGTTAGAGGCGTTGGTGGTCAGTTTCTTCTTTGAAAATGTACTTAAGGGCCTCATAAGGCTCGAATGGGATTGATGAATCACTTTTGAAGAAGGGAAATCAATAAAAATACTCAGTTTTCTGTTATTTTCTGGTGTTTCTTTGCAATTTCTGCCTGTGTACGGGTCCGTACAGAAGGGGTTGGCTCCTAAATGTTTTGAATTTTTGTGTCATGGTTTTGGATCTATTCCTAATCCATTCTTGAGGGGTTTTGTTGTATTTTAAGCAATCTAAAGTCTGATACCTGAAGACTGGTCTGTAACAGGGGTATAGAGGTTTGAGGGCAAATATCAGTCAAAAAGGCCATTCCACCCTTCTGTGAATACTGTACCTGGGTGGAATGGGCCTTGTTAGTTTAGGAATAGGTGTAGGAAGTGTCATATGATTTTGGTGAGAGTAAATGGTGAAGATCTCCTCACTGTCCCTGTGTAGCAGCATAATCTTGGCCTAAGAAGGCATAGCAAAGAAGGTAGGTGGTTGAATCTGAAACAAAGAAGGTTAGAACTTGTGTGGCGCAGAGTTTTTAGGTGAATTGAGATGTTTTTTTCACATTGACAAGGTCTGGAGTGATCCTTTGGGCGTTGGGGTATGATACCCTAGGATAACTAGTGAGAAAAGGGTGAAAAGAGGAGAATCTGGTTAGTTTATGAAGGAAGTATGTATGAAACTTGGGGGCAGCATAAATGGTGGATAAAGTGTGAATGTACAGACACAATAAAGCTTGTTGAAGTTGTTTTTGAGGCTGTGGGAAACCTGGGCTTGTGACTTTCAATAAACCCTAGGCAATTGTGGGAAAAGTGAGGGTATTGTGAAATTGGGTCTTAGAGAGTGTGTGGAGACCCAAAAGTTGAAAAATATTGAGTTTTGCAGGCTGTATTAATACTTTTTGGAGGTTTTTGAGGTTTATGACAAGTTTAAAGGTGAATCCCTTTGGAAAAGAGGGCTAATTGGAGCTCGTTTCAGCCTAAATAGTCAATTTGGGTGTTGAAGGTCTGAATAATCCTATGGTGGATTTGAGGTATGTTTTGCGCCAGGTTAATGGGTCCCTGAATGTGTAAAGGCTTGGAGAATTTTAGTGGGTGGTTGTGAGAAAAGGTCTAAAAACTGGTCTTGGAGCCCTAGTAGGTGAATGGTGGCTTGAGAAGGTGAAATGGTAACCAGAAGTACTTGAGACTTAAAAGGTGAATTAACCATGTTTTCTTGGTCAATTTAATCTTGTTAGATTCCTTTAGGAGTTTGGGAAAAGATTGGAACAAAATTAGAGTGTGTTTGAGCCATTGGGTGCCTTGTGCATTCAAGAGTCAAACTGGTGTTTGAGAGACCTTTTAGGATCAAGTTGTGGATTCATGTTTCAATTGGTTTGAAGTCACCCTTGTCTGCATCAAAATAACCTACACAAATATATCTTTTCTGCTTGAAAATGATGGAAGTAAGACATTCATTCAAAAATTTGCAAGTAAAAATCACAAAAATGCCATCAATTACCTCACAAACATAACAGAACTTTTGAAGGCCAAAATGTTCATTTTATTGATAGAAGATGCTCTTGCAACCATACATAATCTAAAAATATGTCTCTTGCTTGATAGTGTGTTACAAAGTGTTTGTTTTCAGTCTAAAAAACTGAAAATATGAGTTACAATATCAAAAATGATCAGAAAGAAACTTTAAGCCAAGTTTACAATCCTGTATCAAGAGAAAAGAACTAACTACAAATAAAAGTAAGCTCTCCTTTTGACTATCCTACGCTGGAGAGGATGTAGGACAGCACTAAAACTCATTAAATGTCTCCTTTATGACTTTTGCTGACTGCTTCCTTGAACTTTGGGCGCTTGAAACTGCCTCCTTCATGTTTGATTGCTTGAAAAACTCCTTGGTGGTGTTGAAGGAAGGAGATGTTGACCCTTTCAAATGCTTTTGTCTCATATTGCTACTTGAAAGGCTCCTATATGCTTGTCAACTGTTAAAACTGCTCATAAATATCCCCTAGATTCTTGGAAGAAGTTGAAACTGCTGCCACATGTAGCATTGACTGATAAAAACTGCTCATAACTGACACCAAACCACCCACTATCACAACTGCCCATTTACCATGCTTATAGGACATGTGTTGATGAACTAGAAAGACCAATAATCTCTTGGCGTAGGATAACTTTCGGTCTTTCAAGTTTGACACATGCTTTATGTCTTCAGGGTGCTCTTTATCTACCACTTGATCACTGTATGGGGACATTTGGACTCTGCATTTGTTATCCTCTATCACCATTCTCAACTGCTATAACAGGTTTGTGACCATGTTAATTGCATTATCTGCTGTTTATTGTGATCATTAAGTCATGACAATGAACCACAACCCTGCCCTTCATTATTCTGCCTTTCTTCAGCTGGTTGACTGTGCTACACTGAAGACTGCCCTCATATCATGATGCACCTCACTTTTCTAATGGCATTGCCACTGAAGATCACTGCCCTCTTGTCAAACTTACAAAGACTGTCCTAGGGTTGTGATGCGTAATATGACTGAAACGGCTCTCATGAGTTTGACAGACTGTGCAACCCATTAACATTCTACTTATCAGCACTGTATACCACCTGAGACCAGGATCAAGGTGACTGTGCAGGTTTCAAGAATCCTCCACTCTTTCCTCTCTTCACTGACTTCATCAAGGCATGTTGTATGAACAGCTTCAATAGAAATCCTCAGGAGTTCATGAGCATCCTCTCATCCCTTTGATTATTTATGATCCTTTGACTTGTGAGTCTGTGACTACCTTCTTTTCATCGGATTATTGACTATCCTTGAATAAACTACCCTTATGGAGACTCACTATATATCTGCAATTCCCATGGCTTTGGATTCTTATTTACCATGACAGTCATGTCATCATTTAGTTGATCCATCACTTCGTGTGTCCTCTGCCATCTTCATGCCATGTCTCTGTCATAGAGCCTTCATCATTCTAGACTGTCTCCATGAACATGATTATCACATTACTTTCTTGCTTGGACTATGGCTCTATGCCTTGACTGTCACTTCAAAACCTCTTCTCCATGCACTGCCACCCTCCTGTAGACTGCTCTCTTTCTAAGGTTTGACTGTCCTCATCTTGGAAACCTCTGACCTTGGTCTATCCTTTATTTTTTATAAAGACTGCCCTCCTATCATGCATGAGTTTTTCTAAACTTTCTGATTGAGTGAGTAAATCCTCATTATGTGAACTTGATTTCTTCAAGAACTGTCTCTTCAACATGAACTCATAGGTCGAGATGGACTCAAAAATTGCAGCCTTATCCTCAATTCCATGTTCTTCAAAAGCTTTATCAACCATATCAGAAGAAAACCCCATCAACATAAAAATGATTCCTTCAATCAGAAAACAGAAGCTTGAAGTTGTGACAATGATGAAATGTTGTTGCAGTCATAAAGTGCTCCACTTGTTGGGCAAGGTTGCTCATAACCATCACATATAGTAATTCCATCACCAGACAAAATAATTGTAGTGTGTGGATTCATACAAATGTTAGCTTTATTATGCTTGCAACAAACATGAAGAAGGCTCAAGAGTTGCAGATTTCTTTGATGGATCTTTGCAACATGGAAAACAATCAAAGGAAGAATTGTATGGCAATCGGGATTTTCATAGTCATTCGAAAGAGAGGGAGAAGGAAAGTGATTCTGATCATGATAGTGGATCAAAAGATGTCAATATTCGCATGAGAAATGGAAAAGTATGGGGTACAAGCAATTCACAAGTGCCCAAGGATTTTGTTTATGATTCACAGAAGATCACTCAGACCTCTAGTGATGCAAATCACAGGAATGTAGTCCACATAAGTGGTAGGCGAGGAAGTGAGAAAGAACCAACAGATCCAAAGGTGAAATAGTTATTCTTTTTCACCTTTGGATTGTCCCTAATTATCACCACTTCCAATTTTCCTCTAGTAGAAAAATCTAGGACTGAATCTCTTAGACTATACAGCATAAAGATAGTTGTTCCACTAGGGACTTTGATTAGATCTGGCCTCTTTGGGAAGAAAATTTCCACCCTATTGCATCGTATTTGCTTTCTATTCTTCACATACATGTTCTCATCCTTAATGACATGCTTTACAAGATGAGATTTGAGCCTCCTACCATTTTCAATATATTTCCATTGTTTATTCTCCATCCAAGAAGGCATGGAGAAAGGGATTTGCTTTCAACATAATATTGTGTTTTATTTTGCTGAAGGTTAGCTCTAGGAGCAAGACAAAAGATATCCTAAGTACTAGATGATGTGAATGACTCCTAATTTTCCACCATTTCCACCAATATAAGAAATGCGGCATTCACAAATTTCTAATAATAAGTTGTACAAAAGAGGTGATAGAAATACCATTGACTAATCCAAGTGATGCTTTATCCACATAAATATAACCAAAATCTTCTATAATAAGCACATACAAAATAGGAGTAAGAGGAAAACCTTGAATAGTGCTTTGAAGTTTTGCCTGACATAATTTTTTTAAGTTTGAAGAGCTAAGTGCAAGGAGAGGACTAGAGGCTCCATCACCAATTTAACTCATTAAGAGTAGGAGAGAGGGGAATATGAACCATATACAGAAGACTAATATATAATTCTTGAAGGTGGTATCACAATTCCATCACCAATATTTTCACCAAGTTTTAGGAGGCTATAATTTCATTTTGTAAAGAATAACATTGGGATAAGAACATGTAGATGAAGAATGGAAGGAAAATGTGAAGCAATAAGGTGAATTTTTTATGCCAAGTAGGCAATGAGGTCTAATCTCTAGAAGAGACAAGTTCCTTAATGGTGTGGATGCCTTTATGATATAGTCTAAAGAGATTTATTCCCAAAAATCTCTACTAGAGGCAAATTGGAGGTATTGAAAGCAAGGGACCACCACAAATATACCCTTTTATTGAAAGATAGCCCATTTATGAGTCAATCACTAATGCACTTGAGGAAGAGTTTCATGGTTTCAAATGTTTTAAGCAACATATGGATCTTGAATGGATAGAAATTCATTATGTCCATCAATAAATGGAGCAGAATTATGAAGGCCAAATATTTGGGTAATTAGGTAATTAGGAAGGCCTTTCCCTTAATTCATTCAAACTATTTCTTTCAAATTGAAGCTCTCAAAGAGATCCACGTCACTATAACCTACCCTATCATATTACAACTTATTTCAACATTTTTTTAGGCCAAATTCAACCATCTAAGGCTCAAAAATTACAATTATTTTTCAACAGTTTTCTAGACTTCATAATTTAGCTTCTAAGTGCAATCTTGTGTTGAAATTCACTCCCAAGACTCGTTTAGTTGTATAGGGTTCATAGAATAAATTTTAGGTTTATTCACGATCAAGAGTAAAATTAACAAAAACAACAATTTTTCTAAATTAGTCTTTTAGGATTTTATCACATATTTAATTTTTGCGGGAGGATTTTCAGATTTTAGTGGAAGAACCAAGAACTTTATAAAATGTGGAGTAGGACTTGTACTCAAGGATTGGATTTTCTTTGTATTGGCAACATTAGAGGAATAAGAAAGAATTGGCAATTTGTAGTGCAATCTTGTTGAATTTTATTTCCATACATTTTCTTATTAGTTCTTGTTTACTATTGTGTCTCTACACTTATGTCAACGTCAATTTTTTATATTCTGAAATAGGAAGCACACTCCACGTAATCCCACTTATTCCTTAACCAAGCCTATTGTATAGGAATGTTATGACAAAGTACCCAACAAATTTATGATAAAACATTATTTTATTTAACTCTCAATATTTTTTTTTATTGAACAAAGCAAAAAAATAGAGCTACCAGAGTAGCTGAAACCCAAACTAGCCAATATTGACCTCTTAACAATAATTATGTAATCAAATTATTATACACCATATATAAATATACTATGGTGTAATATCTAAGATCTTTAACACATATGTCAAACTGAAGGAGAACACAACTCAATGCATTACAAAAATAAACCATAGCCAAACAAAGTTTAGCTAAGCTTTGGGAGCATTTGTTTGGCTAAGCTTTGGGAGCAAAATTCTTGCAGAATTCTAGCACCCTTTCTTGTTGTGGAAGTTTTTCCTTGACACTGTCCCTCTCCATACATTTCTTCATCCAGCCAAAAATGTTAGGAAATTTATCCTCAAACCCAATCTTAAAATCTCCAAGAATTTCATATGTATGAAACCAACATATCATTGGGGCAAATGCAATATCTACCAGTCCAAAAGTGTTTCCTCCAAAATAATCTTTTCCTTTAAGAGTTTCTTCCAGTATTCCTAAACTTTCTATAACTTGTCGCTTTGCTTGCTCTTGTTCTTGTCCTTTACTTCTGAGTATCGACCTCCCTGGAATAACAAGCTGAAGAAAATAACAATGTTATAACACATTCCATTAAAATGTCTTATAAAAGATCAGCAATGCTTTTGACCGCATACCTTTTTTTCAATAAAATCTACCCAAAATCGAGCCATGGCGCGGTCATATGGATCAGATGGTAAGAAAGCTGGACCATTGCTCCATACCTCATCAATATACTGCAGTATAATGGCAGATTCAACCAGAGGTCTGCCATTGTGAATAAGAACAGGTACCTGCTTATGCACAGGATTCATTTCCAGCAACAGGGGGCTCTTACCAGACAACAGATCTTCTTCCACATACTCATATTTTATGCCCTTTTCTTCAAGGGCAATCAAAACTCTGAGGGCAAAGGGGCTGCAAAAGAAGCCAAGAAGCTTAACCTCATGTTCACTTGCCATCTCCTCCTGTTTCTCCTCCAATTCTCACTTAAGTTTTCTTTGCAGGAGAAGAACAAGTGTTTATTGTACTTATATTTGTTCTGTCTGCTTTGGTGGGCAAGAAAAACATGGTCAATTGCTGACGTAATTGCTTGCCTAATGACAGCTATCCAAATTTGACCCGTCTCTGTCTGCCGGCCATGGAAACATCTGGACCCTTGCATAATATTATCTTTCTAGATCCTTAGCTGTTTTCCATCACTCAAATTATGATTTTGAGTATTTTTAAGATTAAAGTATATATAAATTTTATTATAAAACGGTGGTTATTTAGTATACACAATTTAAAATACTAGCACTTGCATCACCAGGGGGTGGTGTAAGGATCACATCTGATAGAATTTTTTTTTAGTTAATATGTTAGAAAATACAATTTGAGTTGTTGATAGAAAAAAAATTATTTTTGTAGGTTCAATATTATTTTCAAACAATTGTCAAATTGAATTGTATAAATCTTTTTATAATTAATATTTTTTGTCACACTCAACATAGTAGCACAATCTAATCCACAAATAATTTAAGCATCACTATGACATCAAAACACCATGACTGTTATTTATATCCCTTTGTCACAACATGCCAACAAGTACATTTATTAAATGAAGTGATGGAAATCAAAATTTGGCAAAGGAGTAAATGGGCCCTTGATTTGTTGGTGAAGTTGAATGGTTCTTAATGAGCCCACCAAGGATCAAGTCTTGCTAAGTGCAAGGCTTCGACATCACAAGGGATGAGGTCGAGATGTGCCCTGGGCGAATTTGGCGGAATGGATACCCCTCAGTCCTTGGCTCTTAGTCGAAGAGGTTCAGCCCAAGAAGGCTCGTGCTACCATATTGAGTAGCTACAAATAATTTGTGGATGACCTCCATAAAAAAAAAAAGAAAAAGAAATTACAAAGGATAACTTAGCATCAAAGTAATTCATTGTTTGAGTGGGACTTCCAATAATTTATCATAAATTCATTTAAAGACTTAGCCTTTGGCCTCATGAGCATGACCTGCTTAGACACCACTTGTGGACTTAACAATGCATTTTAAAAAATATTGTGATCTTAGAAAAATCATACATTGCCCCCCTTTATAAATAGTAATTTTCAAACAACATAGTGTTCCCCAGTTAAAACTTATGATTCAACTTATAAGTGGTGTCAATGGCTTAAATTTGACATGTATTTAAGATCATGTAACTTCTACTCGATTTCACAAGCCTTTGATGAATATGATATACAACTTTCATTTCTCTTCATCACTTTAACTTGCAACCACAACTGCTATTAAAAATTTTGATTGCAAAATACATATTTCCTAGACTCGTTCATATGCAGATTCAACAATATGTAGAGCTAACACACAACTTGTGTAGGCTTCTAGCTTCAAACTCACATCAAAATTATCAAGAACTATCAACAAATTTTGGTTGTTGGGTGTATAACAAACACAATTAAAAATTATTCTAAATTGCAACATAAGTGTTTGTAATAACTGTCAATTTAAAACTATAAACAATAAATATAAATATATTTTTAACCTTCAACAATCATGTGCAAATATATCTTTGTATGATTGAACCACACCACATTTGAGGATAATTTTTTTTATTTTGGATGCCTAATTATACACAATTCTTGATATCTCACATTCTTATTCAGAGAAATTAAATTATGCCTTATATGCCTTCTTGTCATTATGCACCCACAAAATATATGGGGTATTCCAATCTAAATTGAATGTTTCTTTAATTAATGGAGTGATCCTATCTTGGTTTACAATTTTTGGCCATGGACGAACTAATTTTTAAAATAAATCTTATTCCCGCTTCGAGGGCACTTATAGTGGCTAAAATTTGTGAAAATTTGAAAGATGATGCAAACTAAGTGATTTGTGACATTTAGTTTGTAGATTCCTAAATACATTTTTCAAAGTTTTTTTGAATTAGATTGCACTTCTTTTTCCATCTCCTTCGAAAACTAGTTTTTAACAATAAACACCATTTTTAAAGAGTGATGTCACTAGCTAACACAACTTTTTTTCTATGAAGGATAAAATTCTAATTTTTTCGAATTTAGATTCGTAACTAAGATATCTAGTGCATGGAATTGGTTTCGTAGCATTTTGTTTATTTTTTTTCTTAATTAAGTTTTAAAGTCAAACCTTTTAAATTTTAGACATGATTCACTAGCTAAAGCATAACTTTTTTTGTATGTATCAAAATTCAATTTTTTTTGTTGAATCAAGGACATCAATATCTAATGCACTGATATTTTTTAATTTTTTTTTTGATAATATGCTATTTTTCCACATGTGCAGAACAGAGAGCTTGATTTTCGATGAGAAACCTATGTTTAATCAAACTAAAAATAAAATACATAATGAAACCAAAACATATTAAAATTATATTAGATGGATAGCTTGTTTTGAGGACTACCATCATAAAGTTGGATCTGTGAAGTCTCCTCCATTTTCGTCCTCAACTTGAGTTTTGAAGGGAAAAAGTCTACAAAAATTGGGTCAAGAAGGGGAGAAGGAGGAAAAGGGGTTCGAATTAACCTAGGTTTGAGAAAACCCCCTTGGAGGTTCACTAGAAATAGGGTTCAAATGAACCCTACTTAGAGTGAACCCCCCCTTCTATTCACTTTTCCATTGTTTTTTGTTATAAAAAAATGCAAAAAGTAGGTCCCATCATTTTAGCCAAGGAGTTAAGCTCAAATGGGTGTCCATTCCAAACACCTAGTTTGTCCAAACCCATAAAAAGCAATTTTTTTTTCATAGGACCATTTTTGGCATTTTCCTTCCTCCTTTGGAATTGTAAGCCGGTGTGTGGATTACCCTGTGGTTTGTTGCAAATTAATTAAAGACTGTATTTAAATAGAGCTAACAACAAAAAAACAATGTTCACTAATAGATCCAATTGCTACAAGCTAGCTACCTTAAAATAGTGATTGAAAAGAATGAGTAACTTTTAATGGGAAGGGAAAAATAAAAATGCAATGAACATTGAGATCTAGAGCTAAGAATCAATACCAATGTTAAAGAGAAAGAGAGAAAACATAGAGAATATTGTTGGAGCTTTATATCAAGAATTATAAATGGTAATAATAAGAATATAAAGATGGAAAATTACCTGAAAACAATAGCTACCTACTTTATATGGTAGCACCAATTTTCCTAATATGGGGGAGAAGGAAACTTGTAGGAGTAGTGATGGGGAGGTGGGTATATATTTTTATGAATCTAGAAATTACCAGCAAAAGCATAAAATGATTTGTATTACATTTAGTTAGGTTGGGTGCAGTATAGTTATTGCAGCTCATTAAGCTAGAGTTATCAATAATGTATCTTGAATTGGAAGAAAATCTAATAGAAGTAGGAAAATTCAGCATGGCAAGAGAGGCATTAAATGTGGAGATGTTAACTATCTGGGTCTTTGGGAGAGATGCACTTTCTTAATTGAAAGCATATTTGATATTATGTTATGAGCAGATTTGATTTTATGTTTTGACATCACTCATCATAATAGCAAACAACTATCAGGAAAAAAAAAACTTGTGTTTGTTGTCAGCATGAATTCTAGCATGACACATTGTTTTTGGCATGATACAACTTCCCAGTTGAAAGATGTCTATCAATATCAGGGCATTCCATTAACATGCAACAATGTCCCAAACAAAATTGAGTGAAGAAATTAAAACAAAAAGAAGCAAATTAATCATTAAACCTAGTTGAATCTTTTGTAATTGTACTATAGTAGCATCAAATGAAGGATTGAATCACATTTAAATAGCAACACTCACTAATTGACTTTGCTTGTAGACAAGGAGCTTAAAAAAAGTATTTTATAGTTATTTTGTGCCTACACATTGAAAAACAAAAGTAAATGGTGTATATTATAAAATGTATGATTAGTGTTATGTAAAATGATAAACATTATGTATGAAGGAAGCATATGTAAATTAGAGGATTTCTATGTGAGATAATAGAATGTTGATGGAGTGGGAGAATTGCTCGATGCATAAACAAATGAATGTGAAGCATGAACCTATACATCATGAAAATAGTGAATATGCTATGCCAATAATAATTTTTTTGGGTAAATCATACGAAATGAATATGACAACAAAGAATATAGTGAAAGCCTCAATATAGAAGGTTGCATTAATAATTGTGTACCTAAATTCATTATAATGAGAGATGATGTAGATGAGATTCCTCCCTTTTTCTAATAATGGTATATGGGTTGTTTTTCATTCAAGAATAACAGTCAAAGGAGAATGGTGGTTCTATTCTAAGATTATTTATTGATTTCACTCTAGACGCAGTTGTAAAATTCAACACTTGTCTTACGGCTTTACCAATATCAATTATTGCTTTTTTTAAGGGTTAGCCCTTGAGATTTATGTATGGTAATAGCCCATGCCATGGATAGTGGTATTCTTCTATGATTGCCTAGAGATATGCATGTTATAGGTACATTTTTAGGTCATCTAAGTTTCATGGTGGACCATTGTATTCATCAAAGCACGCCACTACGTATGAAGGTGAATCTGGTGAGCTAGAGTTAGTTGGGTACAAAATTTCTATTAATTCTCCAAGAGACCCATTTACAAGACCTATTTGAATCCACAAGTTTGTTGTTAACATGACTCATTGGCCTCTACATAGTGGGACCTCTTTTGGAAGCTGTTTAGTATTATTATCAATAGTTGATTTCATATCATGTGTTTGTATCACATATGTGTTTGTATCACAACACTAAGTGCAATAGGAAGATTGAGTAGTTTGAGCATTTTTTTGTTATGTAGTTGTACTAAATCATTACTAGAAAACATGTGTATTGATTGATCAAAATTTATTTTCTCGTCATTTTATAGATGTTTGTTTGTGTGACTCATTAGTAGTTCCCAGTCTTCCTCAACTGGTTCTGCATTATGCATATTTTATAATGTGTGATGAAAGGCAATTTGAGTCTAAGAGTCACCTTGTTGATGAAAAATTGTTTGCAATGTAACAATTGTAGTGAATTGTTCCCATAGGAATATAGTACTTGAGTGGGATGCATAGATTGGTTTGTCCATAACAGGAGGGAGGTGTGTCAAGTCACCTACAAGAATTATAGATGTACCACCAAAGCACATATGCTAGTTGTGGGGGAAAGCTTTAGGCAATCTGCTATATATTTTCAGTAGTAATTTCGGTCCAATAAAGCTCATTTCATCAACTAACATGTATTTAAAGTGTTTTATGTATTCTCGAAACAATGTTAGTGATTGTCCTTTTAATGGTTACAGTATTTCTTTTATTGGGTTTTTTAAGGGTGAATGTGTTGTTGACGCATGTATATTGAATGCAACGATCCCTATAGGAGAAACAACAAGGAGGGGGCTATAATTTTGTGACGATAAATTCCAGTGTGTGTCTTATACTGTGAATCAAATATGATTTTCCTATACTTATTGTTCCTTGTATATTATCATATGTAATGGCCAATTCAAGGAAATGTTGTTATAGCTTTATTTAATAATAGTAAGTGCAATTTCTTGTTTTGAAGATAGTGGATAAGGTGGATCACTCAACTTAAATATAGATTGGTTATTTTTTTGTGACAATTTGTTGTGTGTATAAAATTTTCTGCATCTTCATATAAATGGGGAGGAATAGTATGTGTGTCCCATTTCTTGATGTTGTCAAAATCTCATTTACCAAGCATTTTTAGGGTTTTTACATTTGCATGACTAGAAAGACCCATTTGCCACAATAATTCCCATTGTTGCAGTTGCAATGTAGTTTGTGCATCTATTGCACTATCAATTTCCTTACCTTCTTCTTTGTTTGCTTCTATATTTACGATGCAATTGACATGCCAAACAAATTATTGGATGAGATTCATTTCCTTCCAATGTGCAAAAATATCATCTTTAGTGAGGCCAATATTTATGGCTATGTCTTGAAAGTGCTTGTATAAAAGTAGATCAAAATGTTTTGAATCCTCATTTAGAACACAATAAAATTAAGGAAATATGTTTACAATTTCTTTGTGTTTCCTATATGTCCACTTGTACCCTTTGTGGAAGAAGGAAAAAAGAAAAATCGAGTAGAGTCAATCAATGTTCTCATTTCCATATCAATAGGTCATTGCATATAGGAATGTAGATAGTGTAATGGTAATGTATCTCCATCTATGTTTCTTCTTATTCGATGAAAGACTTTTCGACCAACATTTAGTGTGAAAAATGAGCAATTGAAAACAACAAGGGAAATTTCTATAACATATGGCAAGTTTCTTGGGCACCTATATCATGGTCTACAACAATATTCATCATGATTTTTTTATAGGCTACTAGAGCATGGTCAGTTGGTGCTTGATGTCTACATATCTATGTTAGCATGTCGATATAACTCAGATTTTTTTCTACCTCAACTTCATATTTGGCAATGTATTTGAGGACAAGCATTTTTGAAACTAGAGGTTGTCAATCCATATTAGATCTCCATATTGAAATCATGTTTGGATTGTGTATATTTAATCTATCATCATTACAAGTGGGGGTGTAGTGCTTTTTTCCTGATTCATCGCATGCCAAGGTAGAGGAAGCACATTCACTCCAAGGATCTTTGTATCAACATGCTACAACTTGGCCTTTCTTATGTAGGCAAGTTGCTTTAGTATGTTTTGTGTGTCTTTGGACACGGTTGAGTAAATCTTCATAGTCATCAAGTGTATGTCTAGAAATATTTCTGGCGTACTTAGCAAACAAGGATCATCTTTCATAGAGCGATGCCATGTGTTGTTTCTTTCAAATGGCATGTGAGGGTTCCATGCATTGACATATTTGTCAAAGAATGCTTTTTCTTGTTCTACTTTTGTATTGTTGTGTTAGTCAAGCTTGTCTATATTTGGTGCACTAGCAAGCCAAAGAAAGCCATCATCATGTCTGGTATATTTATTATTTCTTTACTAGTTGCATACCTATGGACTTGACATCATCATGTAATTGGGAGGTGGAGGGCCGCCAAATGTAGGGTGAATACTTTGAACCTAAAATTTTATTATAATCAATCTAGTCATTTAGTTAATCTTACATTTCAAAATTAAATTTAATAAATTGAATTTGAACTTGTTAAAATTTACTTGACTATCAATGTCGTATGTTGCATTTATTAGATCATCTATCATGACCATCTAGTCCATTACAGATGTGTCCTAGCCACATTCATATTGATCATCCTCATACCCATAAATGCAAAGAGACCTGCAATTTTGACATAAGTGAGGTGGATATCAAGGCCTTGAAGACTCACCCACATCACCCTGTGCTAGAGGCCTAGTGTGTTGTATAAGGGTCTAAGTCAGAAAGCTAATGGACTCTAGGGTCTTAACATCAACACCCTCTTTCACAATGGAAGGGATGGTAACATTCTCAAACTTTGGTCTAGCTAGGGGTTTTAGTGCCTAGTTTTGGGCATGTTGTGTCCCCACTCTGTCTTGTGCAAAGCCCCCACCGTTGCCCTAGAACTCTCTTATGTTGAAGTAATTAGGGATCTCATTAAGGACAAACTAAAAATAGAGTTTCCTCAAAAATTATTGTGGAACATTATTTTTATTGCATAGAAGATGGTCAAAAACCATCCACCACCTATCCCAAAAACTATTTTGTATCCCTTGGTGGTGGCACCAATTGATAGGGAACCTCCTATAAGTGACATGTATGGGTTCATTGGTTCATGGGTAAGTGAAAATTGAACATGTCAAATTTCAATTTTTTTCTTTTATTTGGTAATAAGATAGTTTGTTTGCATAAAATTGTCTTAGTTCTTCCCTCTTGTTTGACCAACTATTGATTTGGCCTCTCATAGACACTATGTGAGAGACGATGTATTCTAATGAACTAGTGAGGGTGGACCTATGGGAGTTTGTTGCTATTGGATCTCTCAACCTTCCAATTAATGCCTCGATTTCTCTCTTATTATTTTCTATTTGACCTAATATATTATCTCGTGTCCGTAGAGGATGTTAAGGCATTGAAGGAGGGGTTTGTTACTGTAGACATCCAAATTTGGACACTTAATTTATCCAAATTTATCACTTTTTGTCTAAACATCCTCTTATCCGAGTTAATTAAGTAATATTACTATTATTTAATTAATATCTTTAATTCTGCTAAATCCCTAAGGCATTTTAATTAATAATTAAATACCTTACCCTCCTTAATCCTCTTTTCATCAAATAAATTAAATAAATATTACATTTATTTAATTCTTCACATGTCATTTTCATCTAATCCTAATCCATTTCTTAATCTCTTCATTAAGGATGTGCACATGCCTAATCCTTGATTAGGAAGTGTCACATCCTCCAACTTTTACAAGTTGGCTTTTAATCCTAATTACTGATTAATTAAGCCTAATCATTCTCCAAGGAATTTTTAATTCCTTTTTATTCTTCCTGGATTCCCCTCTTTTATATGTGAATTTTCAATTCACATTCCATCCTTCCAAGGTTTCTAGAACCTTGGACTTGTCACAATCTCCACATGTGACCAAGTCCCACCTTTTGGAGCCCATCTTTTATCTTTTAGACTCTCCTAGGAATGTGAATTTTAATCACATTTATATCCCCAACCACCTTTCCTTTTCCCATGTAGATTTTTGAGGAATTCCAAAATTCCTCAAAAGTCCCTTTCACTCCCACTTGGGGACAAGAAATCCCTTTTTGTGGAAATATCCTCACTCCCCAAGGTGCATGTCCTTTTCCACCTCATGTACCTTTTTTGAAAACTCATCTCCACCTCATATCCTCTTGTCCACTTCACCCTTCACATGTCAAGATGTGAGGGCTTGTGGGTTCTCAACCCACCATAGCCCTTCATCTTGACCTTGTTGGAGCAATCTTGACCGTTGAATTCTCTAGAGAATTCAAATTCTCCTATAAATACCCCCTCCTCAAGGGCATTTTCAACACTTTTGATTTGAGAAACTACATGCTGCCCATTTGCTTTCCCAAACACTTTGCATTTTGATAACTACATGCTGTCCATTTGAATCCTCTAGCCTTTTCAATCATTTAACCATCTTTGTTAATCATTTTGCATATTGAAGCTTGCATTTTAGTCACTCAATCCACCATCTAAGGAGCACACAATCAATTCCAAGCAAAGGCCAATCAAGGAGAAATCAACAGCAAGGAAGGTGAAATCGTTTGTGTTTTATTTAGTCCATTTTTCTTATTATTTATCACTCTTTTGGCTAATCTTGAGGTGTCCTTGGTATTTTGTTATTCATATTTCCTAGTTATTTTGCACATTTAGAGTAGTAGAAATAGCGCTTCCGCCCAGCCACGGGGCGGTTCCACCCCCTGCAGCGGGGCGCTTCTGCCCAGCCGCAGGGTGGGAGCGCCCCGCTGCAGGCGGAACTACTCGTGGTCGGGCGAAGCTCATCAAGGAAGCGCCACCGCAGGGCGACCGCCCCACCGGCCGGGCTGAACCGCTTCGGCGATGGGCTGAAGCGCTCGCTACGGAAGCCAAGCTGCGTAGGGGCTTTAACCGCTTCCACCGGGCAGAAGCGCCACGCGGGGCGGAACCACCCCACCGCTGGGCGGAAGCGCCCCGCTGCAGAAGGGCGGAACCGCGCCCAATCGGGGCGGCTACGCCCCTACCCGCCAACCTTTGCTCCCCCCAAAACACACATTTTTATTGTATTTTTCAAGAAACTGATCACAACCCATTTCCTTATTTTCCTCCACGAACAAGACCCATGTCTTGAAATTTTCAAAATTGATTTTTGATTTTTACACCCAAGCTTTTGGAGGCCATAACTTTTTACTCGGGTGTCCATTTGAACTGAAATTTGACGGGGAGTTGCGTTACGTGATAACGAGTGGATTTCCAATTGGTTTCTTAGAAAGCCGTTGGAACCCGTTTTGACCCATTTTCGGGGCCTCAAAGTTTCATCTTGACCCTCAAAATCCCCATTTAGTATTTTTTTTCAGCATTTTGAAAAATTGTTCACTCATAACTCAAAATGCATATCTCGAATCTGGGATGTTAGTTGACAATTCATCCTATCTCACCAATGGGTATTTCTTGGAAAAATTGGGACTCTCAAACATATGACCATGAAGTTTCCTAAAATGAAAAAATTTGACAATTTTTGAAAACTGCCAAATTTGGAAAAATCTGCTTGTCAACACATTACATCCCTTAAAGCCCCGGAACTCGGTGTAGAATCAATTCAATCATATCCCTCAATCATTCTAGTCTCGATCCAATCCTCATCTGAGCTTTAATCTTATCCCAATCTGAGCTTAGCCAAACCCCTAATCTGGGCTTTCATCCATCTGCAACAAAGTCTTTAGATCCCTCCCTCCATCTTCTTCTATTTTGTTCTAATAAATCCATTCTCTCATTCCATGTAACCATTCATCTACTTCGAACCTTCATCTATTATCTCAACACTTCATCGAACCTCCTATCATCTCAAACATTCATCAAACCTCCTTCTATCATTTCAAACTCTCATTCCATAATCTTGATCAATCGTTTACTCATTCTGAGTAATCTTCCACCTATTCCCACCCTTCACCTTCTAGTTCAAAGACTCAGTCATCTATCCATCTGGTCACCTTTTCCTCGTCCAAATCCTTATCCCTCTATCCAATCCACCCAAACAATCATTTTCCTCCCCCCATCCTCTCCCCTCATCCCATCTCATAATCCCTCGTCATTGGTATCTAGCTATAGACTTTTTCCCATGCAATCCAATGTCATCCATCTTATCGTCATCCCTTCTTTCTTCTTTTTCACATCTTTTCTATCTCATCGTTCATCACTTCATCATTCATCTATATGGCATGTCATTTGCCCACTTCATCTTTGAAGATTTGGATAACTATCCCATCCCTGAGCTCTATATAGTCACTATCCTCCAATCCAATCCCATCCACTAGGTCTCTCCTATCTTGTTGTATCGGTCCCATCTTTTTATCCACTTATCCTATCATCTTATCATCCTTTATCCATTGTTTTCCTTTGGTCTTGTCGAACTACGTTGCCCCTGCGCTTTCACGTAGGCAAGGTCGATCATTTGATCCGCCCCCGGGGTTCCATCATCGATCTTTATTGTCCACTTTGCTCTTCTATCATCTATCATCGGTCTTTCTCCTTTTGTCCATCCTATCATCCATCGAAATCTCCATCATGGTCAGTCGTCAGCCTTTTATCGAACTACGAGGGCTCTGCACTTCCACGTAGGCAAGGCTAATCTTTGATCGGCCCCCGAGCTCCTAGGTCGCTAGGATGTGTTAGTCTCCTATCTTGTGTCCTATCTCTCATGTCGCGTCGTTAAGCTATGTCCTTATCTAGCTAGTTCTTAACAAACAAGATCCACTTGTATCAACAAATCCAATCAATTTTGAACATCCCGCGTCATAACGACCTTTTAGTTTAGTATCCATCATCTTTGGTCTCAACAGATGCATCCTTCCTAACAGACCTCATCAATCCCATCCATCCCCTTGATCCTATGGCAAAGGACGTTTGAAATTGATTATGATCTTTTGATGCTTTTGGCTTTTTTTATCATTTGAGCTCCCTATCATCACTTGTCAAGACCACCATAATCCATCATATTATGGTGTGTTTTGATTGGTCAACATAGGGGCATATCTTGATCTTTTGTTTGATTGTGTCTTCTTGGTTGTCCCACGTAGTACCCACCAAGATCCCTGAGGTCTTGTGTTATGCTGGGGCATCTTTTTGAGCTTGTGGTTATCTCAATACCTAGCCCGACCAAGGTCTTTCTGACCTTGGGGTGTTGGGATAGCTTTCTTGTCTGTTGTGTTTATTTCATGCATTAGACACTATTACACCTTGGTTCCACATACCCTGGCACTTGCTGTCTTATGCTATAGCAAAAATCAGTGCTCCAAAGATGGAAAATTATATTAGGATTGCATTTCATTCTCCATTCCATCATTTTGCATGTATCCCCCATCATCTTATATACCCCAATTCCCCCCATCCATTCATCCTTCATCCTTATCTCACATCTCTATCCAACCACCATTCATTCCATTTCGCTTGAATCATCTCATCATATCCTTGGTCTTGTTCCCAGTCTCATTACTAGCCTTGACCCATCATCATCATCATCATCCATTATTATCATTCCCTATCCCTTTGGTGTTGTTTTGGGATGTATCCTTCCCTCATCAACAACACTTTCATCATCATCGGGAGGTCTTCCTCCCTATCCTTTTAGTGGTGTTTTAGGATGTATCCTTCCCTCATCAATACCACTCAGTGGGATGTATCCTTCCCTATCTTCATGTTGTTTCGGGATCCTTCATTCCCTCATTGACAACACTCCATCCATCACCAACCCATTTTGGCTTGTACCTTGACTGAGGCAACATCACCTTTTATCCTCAAATCCATTTGTGCTTCATCCATCCCCATATCACATACTCTCTTACCCATCACCTTGCATCATCTTCCTCATCTCCTTTGGCATCACATCATCTATTTCGAGAGCACACACGTGTTCTCTTCAACCCGCATGTCCTCTCGAGGGGGCATCCTTCATCCCTAATAACCATCTTCTTCTAGGTTCTATATTTTAATATTCTTTGAAATGATGCTACTTCGTAACACCATCTCAAAGAGGGGCAAAATGTAGACATCCAAATTTGGACACTTAATTTATCCAAATTTATCACTTTTTGTCTAAACATCCTCTTATCAGGGTTAATTAAGTAATATTACTATTATTTAATTAATATCTTTAATTCTGCTAAATCCCTAAGGTATTTAATTAATAATTAAATACCTTACCCTCCTTAATCCTCTTTTCATCAAATAAATTAAATAAATATTACATTTATTTAATTCCTCACATGTCATTTTCATCTAATCCTAATCCATTTCCTAATCTCTTCATTAAGGATGTGCACATGCCTAATCCTTGATTAGGATGTGTCACATCCTCCAACTTTTGTAAGTTGGCTTTTAATCCTAATTACTGATTAATTAAGCCTAATCATTCTCCAAGGAATTTTTAATTCCTTTTGTTCTTCCTAGATTCCCCTCTTTTATGTGAATTTTAATTCACATTCCATCCTTCCAAGGCTTCTAGAACCTTGGACTTGTCACAATCTCCACATGTGACCAAGTCCCACCTTTTGGAGCCCACTTTTACCCTCTAGATCATCCTAGGAATGTGAATATCCCTCACTCCCCAAGGTGCATGTCCTTTTCCACCTCATGTACCTTCTTGACACCTCACTTACACCTCCCCCCTTGCCACTCACACACATGTCAAGATGTGAGGGCTTGTGGGTTCTCAACCCACCATAGCCCTTCATCTTGACCTTGTTGGAGCAATCTTGACCGTTGAATTCTCTAGAGAATTCAAATTCTCCTATAAATACCCCCTCCTCAAGGGCATTTTCAACACTTTTGATTTGAGAAACTACATGCTGCCCATTTGCTTTCCCAAACACTTTGCATTTTGATAACTACATGCTGTCCATTTGAATCCTCTAGCCTTTTCAATCATTTAACCATCTTTGTTAATCATTTTGCATATTGAAGCTTGCATTTTAGTCACTCAATCCACCATCTAAGGAGCACACAATCAATTCCAAGCAAGGGCCAATCAAGGAGAAATCAACAGCAAGGAAGGTGAAATCATTTGTGTTTTATTTAGTCCATTTTTCTTATTGTTTATCACTCTTTTGGCTAATCTTGAGGTGTCCTTGGTATTTTGTTATTCATATTTCCTAGTTATTTTGCACATTTAGAGCAGTAGAAATATCAAGGTATACAGTTACGATTGTTCTTCAATAGGTTTTCGATGAGGAGGTGAATTATGGTTTTGATCAACTGGTGGTGCATTATCAACTCCAATAAGTTAAACAAAATCCACTCAAAAAATAATAAATCTATTTATTTAATAAAAAAGTTACACAAAAAATAAAATACTTGCCTCTTCAACATTGACATTATGGTAGTATTTTGGTGGCAATTTGGTGAACAAATGATGATGAAAGAGCTATCCAACAACATGAGCATGCTCTAAATCACTTGTAAATCATGTGTTTAAGAAAAGGCTGGGATGAAAATGAGGAAACTTTTTGATATATTTTTTATTATAACTCACCATAACATGTATATTGTGCTCGCATTATGGTCAATAGGGGGGCAAAAAGTGGGGTGGCCACTTTTTGGTCCCCCATATTTTTTAACATAACCTACACCTCCTATGTAATTTTTTACATGGGATAAAACAATGCAAATTCAGGGTCTTTTATCAATACATTTTGGAGGATCCACTACAACAAATAAGAAGAATTTTCAATCCAAAAATAGAAGAAATATAAGACATGATAATAGTGATAATCAAAGAGAAGATATGGGATAATGGTTATGTGCACAGTAAATACATGTCTTGGAACAATTATTAACATGAGAAATATTAAAATGAGTAAGATATGGGATAATATTATGAGGAGATGCATAAGGGAAGATGAGGTCTATGATATCTTCAAAGCCTTCCATGATGAACCCTATGGGGGACACTTTGCAGCAATGAGGACTGCACTCAATATTCTCACCATTGGCTATTATTGGCCAAATCTTCATAAGGATACATTGAAATACACAAGGAAATGTGATAGGTGTTAGAGGAGGGAAGACCAACTAAAACAAATGAGATTCCTTTGCAACCCTGGTTAGCACTAGCACCATTTGATAAACGGGGGCTAGACTTCATTTTCCCAATATCACCAACATCAAATAAAAAGGAGTATATCTTAGTTTGCACATATTATCTAACAAAGTGGGTTGAAGTTAAAGCATTGCGATTTCCAGAGATGGAAATGGATCCAAATTTATATATGAATACATATTTACTAGGTATGGAGTGCCAAGAGAAATTGTAACATATCAAGGTCCCTAGTTCACATCAAATCTGATTACTAAATTGGTCCAAGAATATGAGATAAGGCATAGGAAATCAACACCCTAACACCCTCAAGCCAATGAGAAGGTGGAAGTAAAAAATATGTGGGATTGAAAACATCCTAACAAAAATAGTGCAAATTCAAAGGAAGGATTGGGCAGCCAGGTTACCTGAGGTAGTATGGGCTTATAGGATAACTTGGAAGACTACAACATGTTTTACATCATATGAGTTGGTCAATGGTAAAAAAATCATCCTTCCCATTGAATTTGAATACAAAAAACTGAAGATAAAAGTTGAAATGGATATGGAATTGACAACAACACAAAAAGGAAGATTATATAACTTGAATGCATTAGATGTCAAGGTAAGGATGGAAGCTATGCACCACACTGAGATTGTTTAAAAACAAAGAGTCGAATGGCATGATCAGTTCATCAAAACAAAATATTTTAGTGTGGGTGATTGGGCTTGCTTTATGACTCAAGATATAAAATTTATAAAGGGAAGCTACAAAAAAGGTGGTTAGGACCATATGAAATACAATTTTTTTTCCCAAATGGAGCAGTCAAGTTGTAATGAATTGATGCAGTCATATTTTTGCTACTGGTTAATGGACATAGATTAAAAATTTACAAAAAGACAGTACATAAGGATGAATTTATTAATTACTTAATGCATCAATATGGATTAGGTAGTGATTCTGATAAAGATATACTACCAAACAATGAAGCTTCAACAACAGATACTACAGGTTCTACAAGTGACTCAACAAATGAGCTACACAACTCACCTACTGAGATCATTTGGGTATAATTCCATATCACCCTTCACATGCACACACTGCATAGGTGACACAATCACCAATCCTTTTCAAGTAGACTCCATGATGCAATAGGGACTTGTGACTTCATCAATAAAAAGGTGAAACAGTTCAAATAGGGACTTGTTTAAGGTACAACAACACTTGCTTGTCAAAAAATTTAAAATTTCAACTAAATTAATTGCATGTCATCCACACACTCTTCATTTTTTTGTACATGAAACCATATAGCTATCATTTTATTAGATGGAGCTTAACCCATCATATCCCACATCGCATTCCTCAATTTCCCTACATTTAGGAAATCAATTCATATCCCATCACCCATACATTCTGCAACATTTCAATTACCACACACCAAGTTGTCATTTCATATATCATCAACTACAATTAAGAAATAGTCAAATCATAATCTCGCTACAAACACTTCTTATCAGCTTCACATGAGTTAAGTTTAGTTCACTTCACTTTATCAGGTACACATACTATTTTTCCATAATTATCATGGATTGTAATTATTTTTTGACATGTTTACATATTTAATTTTGCATGTTTCGTATTCATTATCATATTTCCACTACATGTAATAACACCCTCATCCTAGGAAAGTACAATTAAGTGAGGTCACTTAAAAGCTTTAGTTGGGGGGAAAAGTAAAATTTTCTTGGTTTTCAAAATTTTCTTGATTTTCAAGCCAACTACCATCAAAAACCTTTTTGTAACCCTTAGTCATTTGTTTTCCCCATTTATTCAAGTTGAATCAAGCTCAGAGGGAAATAAGAAGCTAATTTTGAAGAACACAAGTATATAGAAAAAAAGGATTGGTGTGGTTGAAGTTGTCAGCAAAAAAATTGAGTAGAAATAGAGTAATTTTCCAGCATGGGTGGAGGTATAGTTTAGAGAGAACCATCTACACATCAACAATAATTGGAAGATAGGTTGGTTCTACCTATTTTCAAAAAAGCAAGATGGTTGGATTATTTCTTGAAGTTGATAGAATATAACAAGGACATGACACAACAATTTGCAGAAACACTTCAAAATGATGAAGCCATCATTCAAGGGTTAAGGGTTGATGCTTTGGAAGTTGCAATTGTAGAAGTATCCAGATTGCCAAAAGAAGGAGATGAATTCCCAATTAGAGAAAATTTTGTAGCTTCCAGAAATGAATTTGGAGAATATGGAGAGAACCTTGACTCAACATCCCAAGGTGCTAAAAGGTTATCATTGCCATGGGATTAGGCTTTTTTTTCTTTGTACATTGTTAAGTATCTTACATGTTATGGTAGGTAGTCTCTATTATATATTTCATTTCAAGCTTTTGAGTCATTTTCGCCATAACAGAAGGGTTAATGTTCCCATTTTTTTATAACCTATTGAAACAAATGGGTTTTAAATATAAAAGAAAGAGAAACAATACAACACTATCACATTATTGCTTAGTTACCCTATTAGTGAAAAGGAGTTGAGTGTTCAATATCCACATGTTTCATTTGAGAGCTTCTTAAATTGTGATCATATCAGTAAAACTCTTGAAGAACTGTCCCAAAAAAATTGGAACCACCTATTGTATTGGTGAGGGAAATGCCCTCTGGCTCACCTACTACTTTACCTACCCACAATAGAGGAGAGCCAGAGGAGAAAAGTTTGCAAAATTTACCACTTGTAGTCTCTGAGCAACTTGCAACATAGGATATCCAAGAAACCCCTACTTCCAAAACACTAAGAACCAGAAAGAGGAAAGGTGGATCTTCCTCTACACCCATAAAAGTGTAAAAGAAGAAATCCACCTAGCTAAGGCGTTCACACTGCTTGAAAAAGAAGGGTGTTATGAGGGGTTCAATCAAGAAGCAGGAGAAGGAAAATATTGTGATAGTGGAAATAGATTCAAAATTGAAGGAAGATGTTTATGGGAATGTTCATACACCAGTTAAATGGAAATGGTATATCTCAAGCACATTTGAATTTGATTTAGAGGATGTTTTTGTTGCTAAAAAGACAGGGAAGAGAACCCCAAAAATCCCTAATAGTGAGGGTTGTGATTATACTGTGGGTAATGATGATGATTAGTTTTTGGAGAAAGATGAAAATTTGTTCATAGAAGAGAGGAATGCCAAGAAAGAGTTGCATGAAGCATTGGATAGAATAAAAAAATTAGAGTGATTGGTAGTCTTATGAAAAAAAAGACAAAGAAAGAGACTTAAAAATCAAGGAGTTGGAGGAGAAGCTTCACACATATGGGCATGGACCATCTAAACTAGACTTGCACAAATTGCCATAGTGAAGGCAAGCAATATAGAAATTGCAGCTAAAAGCAGAATCCCCCTTTTCATAAGAACTCCAACTTGTCACACTACAATGTCTCTAGGATAAAAATTATGGAAAATAACTCAAGAATTCTCCCAGCAAAGAGAAGAGAGGGAGAAGGAAAAAGAAAAGATGATTTCAGACCACAACAGAGAATTGGAAAATAAGGAAATTGAATTGAATAAAGGTGACAGTTAGAATTGAGGAGATAGTAGACAAGGTTGCACAAATAATCAAATGCATACCTCCCACTAGAGTTTATGCTTTGTTTTTATAGGAGAAATTCCTTCAAGTTTCCAATTCAGTCAATTGATTAATAACTTGCCAATTTTCATGAGTAAGAAATTTGACTTTTTACATATTTTTGTTGATTCTACACCTAATATGTAAGATTGGTTATGTGAATTTTATTTGCATAACTATGTTGTGCCAAATAATACATAATGGAACCCATTGATATTTGTGGGTGATTTACAAATTAGGGAATTAGCTTCCTACTTTAGAAATGAGAAACATAGGGGTGAAATCATGTAGGATTATGCTGAAAGAGAGAAATCAATTGCTCTTCGGGTCATAAAAGAATCCAAGAACCCCAATGCAGTAATAGAAGAATGGACAAAACTTCTGGAGTATAAAAGTGTAGGCAATAAAATTATCAATTTAAGAGAAAATAATTATGCTAGAATACAGAGACTAACTGTAGGTCTTATCCATCATTCTTTTCATTTTATACAAGAAAGATGGGAAAGTTTGATCCCTAAATTGCAGAAAAATGAACACTACTCTCTATATAACTTCATAGCCATGCTTGAAAGGATTCAAAGGTACATGGAAATTTCTAGAGAAAAGGGACTCACATGGGTACCTCTTACCTTCCATCCACCTATGCTTCTTTACCTAGTGTGACATTGGATATGAGAAAAGAATGCATAATGGGAGGAAGTCAGGAATGTCAGATGGGGAATACTTTCATGCTAAGGAGGCTTTTGCTTGAAGTAGCTAAAAAGAGTGGATGTGATTATAGATCTTAGGGAGATGACCTTGCAATATAACCTCTGGTCTTAAATTGATTTACTTGAGGACAAGCACAGATCTTAGTTGGGGGGAATGATGAGACCAAATATTAGCTAGTTTTATGTTATTTAGTTCATACTTTTAGACATTTCCAGATACTCATTAAATCATATATTTTCTTGAACTTTACTATATTTTTATGATCATCATGCAAATTGAACTTGGTTTTAGTATATGGAAATATGATTATAGTATGTTAGTAATTACATGGTTAAAATGTGTGAATATGAATGGAATACAATGTAGATCTATGTTTAAATTATGGTTATTACTATTGTATATATTAGGTGAACTAACTGTTTGCAGCCGAGAAGCTAGAGCAAGCAGATTGTAGCCCACAACAACTAGGAAGCACAACCCACAGCCTAAGGATTTCAAAGAGTGATGCAGGGGAAGTTCCAAAATAAGAAGAACAAAACAATTGTAGAATTGGAGGTGTTTATTTATAAGGATGACTACGAGTCACCATGCCATTTAATAAGACCATTGAAGGAAGAGGGAGTTTGCTATGATTGGGAATCCAACATGACTATTTTCACAGTCCACATTTTTGTTTTATCATTGCAGCAGAGTTGTAGTCCTAATCAACTTCTTCTATCTTTTTAGTTATCTTTTTAGTTATGTGGACTTTGTCACACTCTATTTTATAGGGGAGTGGTGATTTGCATTTAGATTTATATTTTGAGCCCTTGTTTCAATAAAACTCCCTTGAACCTATATAACCAACTTAGTGGTTGAGGAGAATAACCAGTGTAGTAGATATACATGTTTAGATAAATTTTTCTTTTGTTTACATAGACAATAATTTTGTTTCCAAATATGTTTTTATGAATAAGATATCTCTACAAATTCTTGTTAGATTGTGAAATATCATTTTATGCAATGAGAGGTTTTCAATTTACCATTATGTTTAATTGATTTGAGAAGCTAGATTTAAGTTTATCCTATGGAGACAGTCACTTGAGCAAGGGCCACTCAAGGTAACTGTTCCCCACTTTAATTTTTGCATATTAATTTCTGTTGTTACACTAGTTACCTTCATCATTGCATTTGTCTTAATTAGATTCTTCATGTTGTGAATGTGAATGAAATCATGAATAAGATCTTTTCTTGCATTTCATGCTTTATTTGTCTCAATGCATTATCCTCTGGAGTGAGTCAAGTTAATATTGTTAGTTAGTTATAGAGTTTAGTTTTGACAGTGAACTAGTCATAGTCTTTAGTTGTAAGTACCTGTAGCAATAGTTCTGGAATCAATCTTTTTCCTGTTTCACAGTTTTATGTTTCTTTGCATGTGTAAACACCTATACTAAAATGATATAGGTAGTATAGAGTCTTCGGATGCATATACAGTGCGAGCATCATCACAAGCTTACGTTAGCCCTAGTTGATAATTAAACAAAAGCCTCACAAGGGTTTAGTGGACTATTTAGTTAGGAACCCCCTCTAAATTGTGTGTCTGACACCAAGTTTATTGAGCATTAGTTAGGCCTTACACAAAGGAATTTGGAGAGTACATATAATAGTTGAAAGATAAAGTGAGGAGGATGCTATAGCACAACAATGAGAGGTATATTTACGAAAATAAATATTTTTGTAAAATCTAGACATACAACAAGACAAAGTTAAGAAGATTAGCTTTTGCAAAATCCTAAAGACAATAAATGACAATGCTTATGAGGTAGACTTGCAAAAAAAATGACATCTCTCTAGTATTAACTATTTATTTAATTTATATGCAACTAATGAGGAATATGAGGAAGAAACAAAAAAAGTGAATTGGGAGAAGAGAACAAGAATGAAGAGAGAAAAGATAGCACAAGTTTTAGACAAGAAGACAATGAACATGAGATATGGTAACTACAACACATATTTAGTATATTGGGAAGTATTACAACAAGAGGTTAACACTTGTATTTAAAATAGGAATTGAAGAAACTTGTCCAGATTTAATGGTAGGAGATTAATCAAAACAAATTGCATGAGCTTATTTTTTCAATCAAACGAGAATGATGTGGGAGCCAAAACTTGTAGAGACTATAACTTCTGATTTTAGAAGCTAATTAAAGTTTTTTTTTTTTTTGACACGACACTATAACCTACACTATCATATTACTATTTTTTTCAACTTTTTTTTAAGGCCAAATTCAACCATCTAAGGCTCAAAAATTACAATTTTATTTTTTTTTCAATCTTTTGAGTTTTCTAGACTTTATAATTTACCATATAAGTGTGACCTTGTGGCGTTGAAATTCATTCCTAAGACTAATTTAGTTGTTCAGGGTCCATAGAATAACTTTTGGGTCCATCTATGCTTAAATGTAAAATTATTAAAAATATCATTTTAAAAAAAATTAATCTTTAAGGATTTTTCATAGATTGATTTTTATGGGAGGATTTATATATGTAGAAGAACCAAAAACTTTACAAAATTTGAAGGAACATGATCTTTAAATTTGAAGATTGGATTTTATTTGTATTGACAACTTTAGAGGAATAAGAATGAATTGGTAATTTGTGGCGCAATATCATTGAAGTTTATTTCTATACTTTCTTTTATTAGATCTTGTTTACTATTGTTTCTCTACACTTTGTTTACATTAATTTATGATCTTATAAAATAGGAAGCACACTTCACCTAATCTCACTTATTTCTCAACCAAGCTTATTTTATGCGAATGCTACAAGAAGTTATCCAATTAATCAAACTATTATACACCATATATAAATATGCTATGGTGTAATATCTAAGATCTTTAATGCACATGACGAACTAAAGGAGAAACACATTTCAATGCATTGCAAAAATAAACTATAGCCTAGCTAAGCTTTGGGAGCATAATTCTTTATTAATTGCATTACTACTTCTAGCACCCTTTCTTGTTGTGGAAGTTTTTTCTTGATACTGTCCCTCTCCATACATTTCTTCATCCAACCAAAAATGCTTGGAAATTTGTTCTCAAACATAATCTTAAAATCTCCAAATATTTCGTGTGTATGGAACCAACACATCAATGGAGCAAACACCATATCTACTATTCCAAAAGTGTTTCCTTCAAAATAATCTTTTCCTTTGAGAATTTCTTCTAATATTGCTAAACTTTCCATAACTTGTTGCTTTCCTTCTTCTTGTTCTTCTCCTTTACTTCGGATTATACACCTCCCTGGAACAATAAGCTGAAGAAAATAATAATCAAGAATAAATAAATATTGAAAACCACAATATCAAAAATGTTGTGGGTCACATACCTTCTTCTCTATAAAATCTACCCAGAATCGAGCCATGGCTCGGTCATATGGATCAGATGGTAACAAAGCAGGGCCATTGCTCCATACCTCATCAATATACTGCAATATAATGGCAGACTCAGCCACAGGTCTGCCATTATGAATAAGAACAGGTACCTTCTTATGCACAGGATTCATTTCCAGCAACAAGGGGCTCTTATTAGACACCCAATCTTCTTCCACATACTCATATTTTATGCCCTTTTCTTCAAGCCCAATCAACACTCTGAGAGTATAAGGGCTGGCCCAGAAGCCAAGAACCTTAACCTCATCTTCACCTCTTTCTCCTTCAATCTTCACTCAAGTTTTCTTTTGCAGGAGAACGAGTCTCTGTTGTCTTTATACTACCTTTCGGCTCTCTAATTTGCTTAGCAGGTCAATGTGAAATGGAACGTGGGTAGGGCTCACTGTAGTTAGATGAGTATATATACATTGTATATATATTACATAAATTAAATTGTCAACGTAGTCGGTGGCAGGAACCTTTCTTCTGGGAAGAAGTTAAAATTGAAAATATTTTTATATCATTGCATTTAGGTTTAAATAGAATTTGTTATATTAGTATAGATAACCTAATACATCTACAAAACAATCACAGACAACGACTTTAAATTATTTTCTTTATATTTTTTTCTTTAAAATTATTTATTATTTATCCTGTTTATTAAAAAATATTTTTAATTATTTATTAATTATTTTATTTTATTTATTTAAGAGTTATTTTTATAATGTTAGTTTTTAAAATATATTTCAGCTGTATTTTAGTGTTTCTAAGATGATCATTGTGCATAAAATGTCATTAATATCAATAAAAAATGTTTCTTATTGTAATTAATATTATCTTATGTTTGTTCAAGAGATGTGTTTTTGTAAATTATTATTCATGAAATATAGGTCAATAAATTTGATTTTGAAAGTATAGTTGACTTTTAACATCTATATAATATTTTCTTTCTAGTTGTTTTTTCCATATTTTTTATTAATAAAAAGTTAAGACTTATGTGTGGCTAGTGAACTTGTCAACCACTAAGTGCTTGTTGGCTAGAGGTTGATGTCGTGAATCCAATGCTTATAGGGTTTTCCCTCACCTCATCTCCTAACCTAAGTGGAATAATACTAGTGTTGTTTAACAAAAAAAAATCTAAATTGTAGAAACTACTATATTTAAAATGATCTTCTATACACTTTTTTCCAAATTGCATGTTTCATACTTCTAGATATGCCTAATTCCATGATAGATGACATTGATTTTCTATTTTCTTCAAGGATTTTTTCCCCTTTCTTTATAAAATGGTTATAATCAAGGGAAGTGCAACCCATACCTTTAGTAAGTTGAGGGTTGTAGTGAAAACAAATGTGAAGGGTATAAAAATTCAAAGGCTTGTTGATCCCAACATGAACTACTAGATATGATAAAGGGGAAAATCATACAACACACAATCACATAGATTTCTAACAAGAAGATATGAATATTATTTTATTGAATTAAACCCTTATTACATTATAGAAATGAGAAAATAAAATAGAGGGTGAAATTCTCACAAGATGCAACACATTACAATTTTCTTTCTCTTGTTTCTAGAGCCTTATGCCTTTTGTTTCTTCAAATCCATCTTCAAATCATGCTTTCCTTCCTTCCTCATGACTTGCCACCTTCCCATCATCACACAATTACTGAAAAATGCTTGAAAATTGGTCATAAATAGCTTGTTGGCACCCACAAGTTTTTTTTTTGAAATTTGTAACTCCCACCCAAAAATATCCTAATTTTCAAGAGCCAAAACTTTTGATCCGAGAACCTAATTAAACCCATTTTTTAAAAAATTGTAGATCTTAGAGTGCTCTATGACATACTCATTCCACATCAAGAAATTATCATTCTTTAACACCCAAATCTTTCATTTAAGGGTCCAAAATTCAAGTTGAATATTTTTTATAAGATCTTTAAATCTTGAAACTTTAATATCTCACTTTCTGCAAATGATCTTTGGTTAATATTTTAACCATATGCTATTTTTACAAATTTGAATCTCTAGAAAATCTTTTAGGTCCATACATGCTCAAACACAAACTTTCTACAAATAGAAGCCCTACTATTTTTAGCCATCTTTGAATTTATTGAGATAAGAGTCAATCAATAGTACTAGTGAAGCTCCTTTCCTTTAAAGGAAACAATGATTAACCTCAAATCCACATACTATTTAGATATAGAATGAAGTCTATAGGTATCTACAACATCTCAGAGGTGTTCTTCACGAGTCTTGAAATCTTCTCTAGTAAAATTATACAATGTTTTCAAAGCTTTTTCAAGAATTTGGTCCCATGTATTTGGAGTTGTCGATCCCACCAAGGGACTACATTATTCTAGGGGATGAAGTTCCTAGGAGCTCCTTGTCTTATCATTCAAAAAGTTATTGGTGAAGTCGATCACATATTCTTCCTTTTGATACTTAGAATTATTGGTTGAACCAAGATATTGGATAAGTAGTTACAAATGATTTGGTCATAGGCCTTTTGCTCATAAAGTTGGTTATTTCTATATCAAGTATTTATTATAGATATCAATGTTTTACATTGCATACCATTGAGCCTTCCAAAATTAATGATATTCAAAATTACACTTTCATGCAAACTTGTAACAACATTGGAAATTCCAAAAAATGAGATGAACTTGTAAAATAACTTCTAATATTTTAAAAGCTGACTCTTCATATGATATTCAATAAGTAAAATATTAATCTTTTAGAGCAAAAAAAAAAAAAAAAAAAAAAACTAAATCATAAACTACTTTTCAAATGATGTATTGTTGAATTCAATTATTGAAACCTTAATATAGTAGATTCAAAATTGCTAAATTATCAAATTACTCAAATAAAGGCTAATACTAAGATGATGAAATTGAAAGAAATATTCAACCAAGATGAAACTTTGTAAAGTTCAGATGGCCTTTATTGATGAAAATTTGTTAGTTTCCTGGAATGCTAGATGGACTCTACTTAACTCATATGGTAGGAGCTGCATGAGAGCTGACCAATGGTGCAACAAAAAAACACTACCAAATCTAACAAATTCAAAATATTGTGCAAGTCTTTGATCTACATCTTCAATCTATGGTTCCCTCTTATTATATTATTTACTGTAAAACTACCACATAGCCAAGACTGACTACATCCAACTCAATAACCATGGATCAAAAACACAATGAAGGGAACCTATTGGAATTCACAAAGTTAAAACATTGAGTACTGATGACTAAGAAATTGCAACCAATGGTGCAATGGAAAAACTTGTGAAAATTGACAATTTTTGAAATATGCACAAAGCTTCGATCTCATACTTGCATCAACAGATTAGAACTACTATGAGACTTATCTTTATTACATAGGCAATCATATATCAACATTTATTATAAACAACATATATAGATATATTATTGTGTAATTTATAAAGTCTTTATATGATGAATTAAAAGAAAATGCAATTCAATGCATTACAAAAATAAATTTATGTAACAAAGTTTTATTAAACTTCTCCAATTACAATCTTTCTAACATGTGTTATCAATTGTAACACCCTCTCTTGTTGTGGAAATTTTTTCTTTACACTCTCCCTGTCCTTGCATTTCTTCATCCAAGTAAAAATGCTTGGAAATTTATCCTCAAACCCAATCTTAAAATCTCTGAGATTTTCATATGTATGGAACCAACATATCATTGGGACAAATGCAATATCTACCATTCCGAAAGTGTTTCCTCCAAAATAATCTTTTCCATTAAGAATCTCTTCTAATTTCGTTAAAGTTTCTATCAATTGCCGCTTTCCTTCTTCTTGTTCTTCTCCTTTACTTCAGAATATGAGACTCCCTGAAACAAAAACCTCAAAAAAAAATAACTAATAATAAATAAATAAATAAAAATTCACATAGTTTTTAAAAAATATTATTCAATAAAATGTAATTCTTTCTAAATTAAAAAGTAATATAAAGCACAATGTTATAACACATTCCATTAAAAAGATCTCATAAATGTTTTGTACTGCATACCTTCTTTCCTATAAAATCTACCCAGAAAAGAGCCATGGCTCTGTCATATGGATCAGATGGTAAGAAAGCCATGCCGTTGCTCCAGCCCTCGTCAATATACTGCAATATAATGGCAGACTCAGCCACAGGCTTGCCATTGTGAATAAGAACATGGACCTTTTTATGCACAGGATTCATTTCCAGCAACAGAGGACTCTTAGACATCAAATCTTGTTCCACATATTCATATTTTATGCCCTTTTCTTCAAGGGAAATCAACACTCCGAGGGAAAAGGGGCTGGCCCAGGCCCCAAGAAGCTTGACCTCATGTTCACTTGCCATCTTCAACTGTTTCTGCTTCGATCTTGAGTGAATTTTTCTTTGTAGGAAAAGAACAATCTTTGTTCTAGTTATATTAGCTCTATCTGGTGACAAGGAAAACTTGGTCAATACACGTAATTGCTTGCTTTGTTCACAAGCATACAAATTTGTCAAAAGTACAGACCTTGGAAACATTTAAAATTGTGAAGAATGAAAAATATCTAGACTATTAAATATCTCGGCTATATAAGATTGTATCTTCAAAAGAGTAACTCCCCAAGAGATCAAATTCGGATGAAATGGAAAAAATATGATGTGAATCTATTTCTAAAATTATTGAGCACAAGGACAAGTCCAAATGGTATGGTTGAGGGTGTCCATTCAATGATAGGATAAACAGTTGGGATGGGCTTTGCTTAGGTGAACTATCCTTCCACTTAAAACCAATCCTTGACAATACAAGCACTAAATAATATGTACAGTCATGTGGTGAAGTCTCTCCACCAATTTTTTTGAAGTTTGGAGAGCCAAGTGCAATGAGAGGACTAATGCCCCAACACTAATTCAACTCATTAAGAGAAAGATAAAAGGGACTAAGATGACTAACAAATAATTCCTAAAGATGGTATCATAATTCTATCATCAATATTTCCACCAAGCTATAGGAGGCTAAAATGCTAATTTAGGAAGCATAAGATCATGGATACGATCATGCATGTGAAGAATGGAAGGAAAATATGAAGAAATTAGGTGAAACTTTTATTTCCAAGTAGGCCATGAGGTATAATCTCTAGAAGAGACAAGATCCCTAAGAGTGCATAAGCCCTTAAGATATAGTCTAAGAACTTTAATCCTAGAAGTCTCTTCTAGAGGAAAATTAGAAGTGTGATGATTAGAGGATCACCAAAAATGTACTAGTCATTAAAGGAAGACCTATTTATGAATCTATCACCAAACCACCTAACAAAATCTTTCATAGTTCCAATGGTTTACAAAAGATTTAGAAAACAAATGAACCTTGAATCTTGATGAACACATAGGTGATGAGAAGAAAAGGCCAATACCCTTTCAACAATACTTGCCATAATATGCACCAAGTTTAATGCAGTACCTAAGAAGAATCTTCCTAGCCTCTAAGTCTTCAACATTTTTGATAATCTATTTAGTACAAAGTATGATAGTTTGCCTATGCACATCAATATTTCTTATGCCACCTCTATCTTTGTGGAGATAATAAAGTCTTTTCACAACACTATTTAATACCTTGTGAGATTGTTTTTCATTAGTGCAAAGGAAATCTATCATGAACTTCACCATCCTATCATAGGTGGTTTGGTACTTTTGACCAAATCTTTAGAAGCAATTTTGAGTGTGTTCATTTTTGGATATTTTCATTTTGGGATAAAAGTTCTACTCTCTTATGTTCTTCCAACCCCAAGATACCCCTCTTTATTAGTTTTTTCATGTAGTGAGAACTAGTGAGTTGAATCCCCAAAATTAATATGTTACAAGATATACTCCTCTTATTGACTGAATTTCATCTAAAGTTAAGGGTTATAGCAATTAAGAGGTACCAAAATATGTATCTGTTGCAATCCCAATATGATATTGGTTCCCTCAAAAGAGAGAGCATACATATATTTGGTAAGATAATAGTGCCCCATGGTGAATTTAACATTCTAACATTTTCCACCATAAGACATATATGGTATTATTTTACTGATGGATTTTCCTTTTAAGAAATAACTTATCGCGCACATGCATTTTGGGGTTTTCCAAATAATCAAAATGTCATGCAATGTATTTCTTCAATACTAAAGGGAATGCAAATAATTTTATTAATGTGTTATAGGTAGGTATAAGGGATTGTGAAGAGTGGATAGAAGGGGAGTGGGGTGTTTATAAGTGGTGTTCTAAATCCTCTAAAAATCTGTTTTAATTTCATTCATTATATAATTCTTCCCAACTTCATGAAGCCATCTTTTGAATACACCACATATCGTTGTTTTGTGTTAGTCTCATAATCTGAAGGGAACCTAACTAAAATCCAAAATCTAAGGTAGTTAAAAAAGGAAATAATAGACACCAAGGTTGTGTTGGTTAAGTGAAAACCTATCCAAGTATTCTAAAACTAGTTATTGGACACCTTTCAGTAATGCCACTATAACTTTACTTGTAAAGAACCACAAGGTATATATAAAACTCTTCCATTATAATTTGTATTATTAATACAATAATTGAGATATATATTATTAGGGAGATTCATTTCTATATTTAGTGTGGTGAGGGTTTAGGGGCTGAAATATAAGTGCTTTAAATAAAATATATCTATAATCGATGACATATTTATCATAGCCCATCTAGGTTTTGTGTCCATGCTTTAATCTATGTCATGAGCATGAAACATTTGTTTTGATTTAAATGTAGGTGTGGGTAGTAGCCTTGATAGATAGGGTGAAAATAATAAGATGATATAAAATATAACAAAAAAACAAGTATATAATATGCTTTGTGAAAATACAAAGCTATTCTAAAAATAGACTAGTGTATGTAGGGGAGTATGAAAAGCGTAAAAGTGAAATTATGAGTGTTTATTAGTACCCTTTGAACACACGTGTTGCTCTAAATTCTTTATTGTGTTTCCCCCAAGATTACCATTGTTGACCATAATTTAGAAATTATTTTTTATTAAGGTAAGCGGGAAACAAGGGTCCCAAACCCTTTACAAATGTTGCTAATAGGAAAGATGAAGCAAACCCAAACAAGCCATAAACTATAGAGAAGTAGTACAATAGAGAAAGGGAAACAATTACAGCCAAGCTTCCTTACAAGACTACTAACAAGAGAATAGGGATCACTAGTGTCCCACTTTGACAACCCCAAATTAGGAGGGGGTTGACCTAACACCCATAATACGAGAATTTGAGAATGGGAAGATGAAGAAGGAAGACCTTTCCTCCTTCTACGAATAATAGTCTAAGCAATATTGTCATTCAAATACTCATTACAAGTGGGATGATGAGGAGAAACCCCCATAGAGGACCCATTAGTGCATGAAGAGGTAGCATTCACATACGCAAGAGGGCATTCCCCCATAGGGAGTCTAACAACATGAGAAGAACACCAAGGACGTTCCAAAGCCAAAGGAGGATCTAGTGGTGAAGTTGGTTGCATATTCCTCCTTTTAGGACTTAGAATCAATGGTGGAACCAAGATACTAAAATAAGTAGCTACAATGATTTGTTCATAGGCCTTTTTCTCACAAAATTGGTTATTACTATATAAAATATCTATTATAGATATCAAAAAATTAATTTCCATCCTACTAAGCATTGACAAAACTATCGATATTGAAAATTACACTTACATGCAAACTCATACTAACATGGAATATTTCACAAGCATGGGACACACTTGTGAAAGAACCTCCAATATTTTAGAAGCTGGCTCTTCGTATGATATTTAATGAGTGGAATTTTTATCTAATGGGGATGAAAAGAGGAAAATAAATACTAAAATCACAACCTACTTCTAAGATGATGTGTTGTTAAATTTACTTATTAAAACCTTAACATAATGGATGAGATTTAAAATTGTTAAAGTATCAATTACTCAAATAGAGGCTAATACTAAGATGTAACTGAAAGGAATATTCATCCAAGAAAATATTTAGCATACGAAATTAGATTTCATAATCATTATGATCTTACATACGATTTGGACAAAAGGCCAAAATGACACAATCAAGCAAAAACAATATTTCTATAGAAATTGCTACAATGACCATCAACCCAATAACAATTCCCCTTCTTTTCCTTATATATTTTCTAGCATATTCCTTTTCTGCCTCTTAAATTATTATTAGCATCTTGATTGAATGGTAGCGGCAACTAAATCACTATAGATTCCCTTTGATTTTTTGGCATGTTGTTCAGTGCGATATCTACTAGATGCTTGTTAAAATAAACTTTGCAAAGTTTAGATGGCCTTTATTGATAAAAAAAATATCAGTTTTACAAAATGCTAGATGTACTCTACTTGACTCCTATGGTAGGAGTTGCTTGGGAGTTGACCTCTAGACCCTTCAACCAATGACACAATAAAAAGACATTGCTTGAGATGAAAAATTTGAAATATTGCACAAGCCATCAATTTGCATCTTCAATCTATGGTTCCCTTTTAATTTATTATTTGTTGCAAGCCTTCTACATAACTAGAAAGGCTTATGAAAATTGACATTTTTTCAAATGTGCACAAACCCTTGATCTCATACTTGCATCAATAAATTAAAACTTATCTTGAAAACATAGGCAATCATATATCGAAATGCAATTTGAAAGGTAAATGAAAAATGAAGATCTACAACTATTATTTAAATACATTCAATATTGGCTTCCTACTAATAATTATGTAATCAAACTCAGTTTACACCACAAATATAAATATACTATTGTCTAATATATATAATCTTAACACATGATAAATTAAAGGAGAATACAACTCAATGCATTACAAAAATCAACTTTAGTTTAACTAAGCTTCGCCAAGTACAATCTTTCTAATATGAGTTATAAATTGTAGCACTCTCTCTTGTTCGGGAAGTTTTTTATTCACACTCTCCCTCTCCCTACATTTCTTCATCCAAGTAAAAATGCTTGGAAAATTTTCCTCCAACCCAATCTTAAAATTTCCAAGAATTTCATATGTATGGAACCAACATATCATTGGAGCAAATGCAATATCTACCATTCCAAAAGTGTTTCCTCCAAAATAATCTTTTCCTTTAAGAGTTTCTTCTAATATAACTAAGCTTTCTACCAATTGTCGCTTTCCTTCTTCTTGTTCTTCTCCTTTACATTCAAATATACACCTCCCCGGAACAATAAGCTGAAAAAAATAACAATGTTATAACACATTCCATTTTCTAAATGATTTACTTTTTTAATTAAATATCAAAGACGTTTCAGATCACATACCTTCTTCTCTATAAAATCTGTCCAGAATCGAGCCATGGCTCGGTCATATGGATCAGATGGTAAGAAAGCAGGGCCATTGCTCCATACCTCATCAATATATTGCAGTATAATGGCAGACTCAGCCACAGGCCTGCCATTGTGAATCAAAACAGGTACTTGCTTATGCACAGGATTCATTTCCAGCAAAAGGGCGCTCTTTCCATACTCGAAATGTTCTTCCACATACTCATATTTGATGCCCTTCTCTTCAAGCCCAATCAACACTCTGAGGACAAAGGGGCTGACCCAGAGGCCAAGAACCTTAACCTCATCTTCATTTGCCATATCCACCTGTTTTTCCTGAAGCTTTCTTTGCAGGAGAACAACTGATCTTTGCTGTAGTTATATTAGCTTTCTGCTTTGCTTGGCAAGAAAAGCACGGTCAATTGCGACGTAGTTGCTTGCGTAACGACGGCTATCCAAATTTGACCCGTCTCTATACCTACTCCACTACTAATTATCTTGGAAACATTTCTGAGAGAGAAGTATATATAGTTTATAACAATGTTGAATAGGCTGAGTATAGTCATTCTTTGAAAAGGAATGAAAAGATTCCTTCTCTATTTCTGCTCTTCTGTTTCTGTTGTTATATTTATATAGAAGATGTGTTCTTGTATGTCATTATTCATGAAATATAGATCAATAAATTTGATTTAAAATTTATAGTTGAATCTTAACATTTATTCAATATATTACTTCGAATTGTTTTTCCATATTTCTTATTAATAAAAAATAAAGATTTCTTAAATGTGACTAGAAGACTTACAACCATTAAGTGCTTACTAGCTAGAGGTTGATGTTTTGAATCCTATGCTCATAGGGTTCTCCGTCACTTCATCTTCTAACCTAATTGGAATAACGAAGAATTATAACTAGTGTCCTTGTCTAACAAAAAAAATCTAAATTGTAGAAGCGACCATATTCCAAATGATCTTCCATTCCCTTCCTTTCAAAATAATATGTTTGATACTTTTAGATATGCCCAGTTTCATCATAGATGCCATTGATTTTCTATTTTCTTCAAGGATTTTTTGCCCTCTCTGCATAAGATGGTTGAAATCAAGGCAACCCATACCTTTAGCAAGTTGAGGGTTGTAGTGAAAACAATGACAAAGGCTATAGAAATTCAAAGGCTTGTTGATCCCAAGTAGTACTGCTAGATGTATTTGGATGTAATTTAGTTCTATTATTTTAATTTTGACTATTTTTGGGCAAAAGTTCACAAAAATAGAATCACTTGTGCCAAAAAAATATAAAAAATTACTCTATAACATATTTAAGTGAACAATTGAATAAATCTAAAAACTACAATGATCTTTATTCAAGTTCAAGTGTCATTTACTTTAAGTTCATTCATCAAATACTTAGCATTGTTGGAATATCTAATCCTACCCACCTACATTTAAACTCTAATTTCAATTTTCTTTCATATCAAGATTTTGAAAAAACATTATCTTATTACTTGTAAATCTTCTCTTCTCCCACAAGGACTATATATACATGGGCACAAGTAGGACCAAAAATCAATGGTAGAGCATCACAATAGAAAATGGGTGATCCTAGGTTCATATCCCAACTCGTCCATGAAAAAGATTCAACATGCTAGCAAAGTTAGATCAAAGCTAGGAGCCCCTAGCATTTATAGTGTGGCTCAAGTGCGGTGTTGGAGAATGAAGCATACCTAAATTATTTATGGATTGGTCACAAATGGATCAATAACTCAATGGTAGAGAACCCAAGAAAAAAAAATTGGTCCTAGTGTTAATTCCTATCTCCAAGGAAAAGCATATCCCTATCTTAATTGTAAAATCTTTAGATAGACACAATCCAAAGGATGATGGAATATCAACCACCACAATGTCTTGAAGCATCATGATGTTGGGCAATTATATGGAGTGAGATAAATATTTTTTATGATTTGTATAGTTTGAACCTTTCACCATCTTATTCCATGATCCCTTTTTTTTGAGGTTTTCATATTTTAGACCCAAGGATATATGCCATTTTTTTAGGAATGAATGTGACCTTGCACCAAAGTATATCGTGGAATTATGCAACAATTTCTCTCCAATAGTTAGTGTCATGCAAAATGGCATGGGTTTTTTCTTACTTGCCTCTATGCTAGCATTATGAAGGATGATGGATTGATTGACTTGTGTGACTTTTTTTTTGTTTAGCTATCCTCCCTCTAACATTAGGGACTACACTAATAGCCCTAGTTGGGTCTTCTTATGTTTTTAGAGCTTCCTGTAGAAAACTCTTTTTTCTCAAGGATTTTCAAGACATCACACAATGAGACATTATTTATCATTTTCTTCAATTACCTAATTGACCATATTGAGTGGTCCTAAAATTTGAGTTTTCATGACATACACAAGATTAGTTTGGTACCTTGGCTTCTTAGCTACCTAACTTGGTACACCAATGGATTGTGTTGGATAGGTTTCTACCTTTGTACTCTAGAACTTATGTTTTGAGTAGTTGTATCTATTGCATCATAGGTTGAATATAGGTCTCTACTATTAGACTTTTCACCATCCTCCTTTTGGATCTTATTTAAGTAATCTGATTTTATTTTTGAGTTCTAGGAGCATTAGGTTCATTTGTAAATATTGCTTCTTCATCTTCTATCCATAAGAATAATGCTTGCTTAGAGATGATTTTTTCCTCTTGTTCTAGAGACATGGATTTTATTTGGGTTATTGAAATGATATTATGTATTCTAGTAAAGATGATATGATAACTCATGCAATGCCACACTAATCCTTGCAATAGCTTTCCTTTGATCGGCAAATCTCTATTATAGATCTCCTCTTAGACAAGCCTTGGAAGAATGTGCCTTCTTGCAAGGAAAAAAACACATGTTTGGGTTTTCTACATAATTATTTTGCAAAGGGTGTAAGCCTCTTGTAGGATTAGGGGGAATCTATTGCAATGGAGTGGGTACATGTATGATTTGATTTATATTTTGTGTAGAACTTCGCCCTTGGTTTTCTTGATTATGAAATCTATGAGGAGCATCTGGGTGGATTGGTGATCAACATCAACCAAAAATATTGTTGTTTTCTTCTTATTTTGGTGTGTTTAAGGTTTCAGTCGGTATCTTTCTATGTGAAAAAAAAAAGGCTTTCCTATAGTTAAAATTGCAGTTTTGGAGGTTCCGCTGAACCGTCATGTTGAGGCTTCATATGGTAGTTTTACGGAAACAATTGTTTCCGAGGTTCCATAAGAGCTGGTCAAATACCATTTCAGGGGAAGATTTTTTGAAAGCATTTCTGCTAATTTACAAAAGGAATCGGTGCAAAATTTCTCACCATTTGGGAGAATTTAATGTCAGTAATTTATGTTGACAGGATCAAAAAAATTTAAAAATTCACAATTCTTGCAAGCTGGAGCGAAATTGTTTTTCAGAAGACCATGGGACATCAATTCGAACCTACTAGCCAATTTTTGTCTGAATCGAAGAACTTTCAATTTTTCGCCTCGACACCCGACCTGTCAATTGACATAATCTTCTCCAAATTGATGGTAGAGTTTTATAAGCTGATGAAGAATCAGCTCCACATTCTTGATTTCATTTTTCTGATGAAGAATCAGACCCGCATTCTTGATTTCATTTTTCCATTGGAGTTCCGAAAGGGGTCCACTTGAAATGTTTTAAGTTTGTGCCAAATGGAGTTTTCAAAAATAAATAAAATTCTTGCAATTGTTATTGGTGACCATTCAATTACCACGTGAGGAACCATTGATCTACCACGCTGAATGGAAGTTTATATGAAAGACGAAAACAAAGGGATTGACAGGGGAAAACAAAGGGATTTTGTCAGAGGTAACAGCCACCGTAGTGTGATAGAGTTTCATGAATAAACTTCTAATTTGTAATCAAGCCCCTGTGTATTGTAGTTGATTTTGTTGAACCAGCAAATGGAATAAAGATGCCAAGGAAGTGGACTGAACCATAATGTCTCTGTTTTCAATTTGAAGTCTATTGTGCTTCATTTCTATGTTAAAAATCTTGAATTTGAAGAAAGGAGAAATTGTTTTTTGTAATCTTTGGGCAGAGTGTTGTCTGTTGTAATTGTGAATTTGTGCGAAAGTTTGATTTGTGACAGGGAAAGAGAAAGTACCTCTTACATTATTTTCTTGGAAAGTTGGTTGAGGATATGCCAACTATTACCTTTGAAGTTAATAATTTCATTCAAAAAATTATATAACAAATATTTTGCATCATCCATTTTTAGATTCATCTTAGGAATGGGTAGTGGATTTTGATGATAGACATATATGGATGGTGGGACTATTTGTGCACTTGAAATTAAACGAATTTATTTTAGTTGTTTTTCAAGTGGTGAAAATGAAAATTTTGAACCTCCTTTTGACATCATTAAGATTATTTTTCACTCTTATTATTATATCATAAGCAACAAGCAGACTTTGACCACTTAAAGATTCAATCATTATTGGTATGTTTGAATTGAATGCTCTCAAATAAAACACAAATGCCATTTTTCATAAAAAAAGCATGCAATTATAGGTATTATATCCAAAATCTTTTGGAACCTTGAGTTAAAATCAATAATAGCCTCGTATGTCTAGTTTTCTTCATAGTGACTCCTTACTACAATAAGGAAGAACAATCCCCTTTTTCTTTAAATCTTTTAAATAAAGCATCTCCTAATTCATCCCATGAATTTATTGAGATAGGAGTGAATCATCAATACCAATCAAGCATCTTTGATTAACCTCAAATCCACATACTATTTAGATATAGAATGAAGTCTATAGCTATCTACAACATCCTAGAGGTGTTCTTTACGAGTCTTGAAATCTTCTCCAGTGAAATTATACAATATTTTCAAAGCTTATTCAGGAATTTGGTCCCTTGTATTTGGAGCTGTCGATCCCACCAAGGCACTACATTATTCTGGGGGATGAAGTTAAAAAGAAACTTTGTAGAGTTCAGATGGCCTTTATTCATGAAAATTTATTAGTTTCATGGAATGCTAAATAGACTCTACTTAACTCCTATGGTAGGAGCTGCATGAGAGCTGACCTACACCCTTTGACCAATGGTGCAACAGAAAAACACCACCAGATCTAACAAATTCAAAATATTGTGCAAGCCTTTGATCTGCATCTCCAATCTATGGTTCCCTTTTATTATATTACTTACTGTAAAACTTCCACATAGCTAAGACCGACTACATCCAACTCAGTAACCATGAATCAAAAACATAATGAAGGGAACCTATCAGAATTGAGAAAGTTGAAACATTGTGCATTGTTGATGCGTTGCCTTATGATTAATAAAATGTATTTTCACCATCCAAAAATCTGGCGCCTGCCATGTACAACTTGCATAAGACCTCGATCTCATACTTGCATCAACAGATTAGAACTGCTCTGAGGCTTCTCTTGAAAACATAGGCAATCATATATCAAAATTTATTATAAATTTATAAAGTCTTAATGGCATCAGGCAAATTCACCACTCACTCTCATGACAAATTCACCACCAGCAATTTATCATCAGTCTTAACATATATGATGAATTGTTGGCGGTGAATTTCCGATGGTGAATTGTTGGCAGTGAATTTTCCGATGGTGAATTGCTGGCAGTGAATTTTCCTAGAGTCAATCTTAACATATATGATGAATTAAAAAAAACATAATTCAATGCATTACAAAACTAAATTTTTGAAACAAAGTTTTACTAAACTTCTCCAACTAGAATCTTTCTAACGTGAGTTATCAATTGTAAAACCCTTTCTTGTTCTGATAGAGGATTATTATATTAAGAGATTATCTATTGGGGAGGCTTAATAGTCATTTAAGGTATTATTCTATTAATCTTTCAAGATTACGATGATAATACTTCTCTATCTTGATGGTGAATATATAATTATTATCTCCGAACTTTCAGATTTGAAAAGGAATAACAACTCTATAAATAAATTTTGAAGTCTAGTAATATAAGTAGGCTATATAAGGTTGTATCTCCATAAAGCGTAACTCCCCAAGAGATCAAATTTGGATGAAATGGAGAAAATATGATGTGAATCTATTTCTAAAATTATTGAGCACAAGGACAAGTCCAAATGGTATGGTTGAGGTACATTCAATGATAGGATAAACACTTGCGATGGGCTTTACTTGGGTGAACTATCCTTTCACTTAAAACCAATCCTTGACAATACAAGCACCAAATAAAATGTGTAGTCATGTGGTGAAGTCTTGCCACCGATTTTTTTCAAGTTTGGAGAGCCAAGTGTAATGAGAGGACTAATGCCCCAACTCTAATTCAACTCATTAAGAGAAAGAGAAAAGGGACTAAGATGACTAACAAATAATTCCTAAAGATGGTATCATAATTCTATCATCAATATTTCCACCAAGCTATAGGAGGCTAAAACACAAATTTATGAAGCATAATATCATGGATAAGATCATGCATGTGAAGAATGGAAGGAAAATATGAAGAAAATAGGTGAAACTTTTATTTCCAAGTAGGCCATGAGGTATAATCTCTAGAAGAGACAAGATCCCTAAGAGTGCATAAGCCCTTAAGATATAGTCTAAGAACTTTAATCCTAGAAGTCTCTTCTAGAGGAAAATTAGAAGTGTTGATGATTAGGGGATCACTAGAAATGTACTAGTCATTAAAGGAAGACCTATTTACGAATCTATCACCAAACCACCTAACAAAATGTTTCATAGTTTCAAATAATTTCCAAAAGATTTAGAAAAAAAATGAACCTTGAATCTTGATGAACACATAGGTGATGAGAAGAAAAGGCCAATAGCCTTTCAACAATACTTGTCATAATATGCACCAAGTTTAATGCAGTACCTGAGAAGAATCTTCCTAGCCTCTAAGTCTTCAACATTTTGGATAATCTATTTAGTACAAAGTATGATAGTTTGCCTATGCACATCAATATTTCTTATGCCACCTCTATCTTTGTGGAGATAATAAAGTTTTTTCACAACACTAAAATACCATGTGAGATTGTTTTCCATTAGTCCAAAGGAAATCTATCATGAGCTTCACCATCCTATCAATTTTGACGAAACCTAAGCAATTTTGAGCATGTTAATTTTTGGAAATTTTCATTTTGGGATAAAAGCTCTACTCTCTTATGTTCTTTCACCCCCAAGTGACCCCTCTTTATTAATTTTTTCATGTAGTGAGAACTAATGGGCTGAATTTCCAAAATTAATATGTTACAAGATGCACTCCTAGATTATTGACTAAATTTCATCTAAAGTTAAGGGTTATTATAATTAAGAGGTACCAAAATATGTATCTGTTGCAATCCCAATATGATATTGATTCCCTCAAAAGAGAGAGAGCATACATATAATTGGTAAGATAATAGTGCCCCATGGTGAATTCAACATTCTAACATTTTCCACCATAAGACATACATGGAATTATTTCCCTAATTGTTTTTCCTCTAAAGTAATAACTTATTGTGTGCATGCATTTTGGGGTTTTCCAAATAATCAAAATGTCATACAATATATTTCTTTAATACTAAGGGGAATGTGGATTATTTTACTAATTTGTTATAGGTAGGTATAGGAGATTGTGAAGAATGTAGAGAAGGGGAGTGGGGTGTTTATAAGTGGTGTTCTAAATCATTTAAAAATATCTTTGTTAATTTCATTCATTATATAATCTTCCCAAGTTCATGAAGCCATCATTTGGATACACCACATAATATTGTTTGTGTTGGACTCAAGGAACACTGAGAGGGGGGGGGGGAGGGTGAATCAGTGTTCAACAATATTTAAATTTCAATCTAGATGCTAAACCATTCACAACATTTAAACAAAAGTAAAGATGCAAGCACATAAAGGAAACAATCAAAACACCATAACACCAAGATTTTTACGTGGAAACCCTATTAGGGGAAAACCATGGTGGAGATTAATCCAAAATTTATACTCTGTTAAAAGTATGAAAAAAGGGGAATGCACTTGCATTTAAGCACACTACCTAGAGCTCACTGCTCAAAATAAAGAAGGCTCACTGCCTTACAAAATATTTGGATTACAAAAAAAGGTTAAACTAAGAAAGTAACATCTGTAAATGCCTGGTATCAGTTTCGGTTAAGCTCATATAATAGATTCTGAACCTTCTGTTTGATTCTGCACTTTGCTCTGCTCTACCTTAATTCACTTTCACAATAGTCCTCTTCTTCACAAGAAAAATTCACTGAACTAATCTTCTAAGATTCACACATGCATTTGTTCTGCTCTATACACACACGCATACATCAAAATGAATTACCTGAAATCGCATATATATCTACTGTCAATGATTTCAATTGCTTCAAGTCGACTTCAACAAAACATGAAATATTCTCTAAAGGTCGGCTCAAATCACAAATTATATTTAATGCACACCCATGAAAGTTAGCTAATGCATAGCTAGGACCCAAAACAAAATTTCCAACACAAGAAACAATTAAACAATTACTCCTTATACATCCATGACATGCTACATTCACCAAGTCAGCCACCATGAGCAAATAAATAGAAAAATCATCCTATTGGATCTCCCAACTCGTACACAGATTAATGCAACAGCACAAAACTTAACAATAAGGTAACATAGTTGCTTAACAATCTATCCCCAGGATCCATAACTCAAAATGATGATCCAATGAGGCATACTGATCGACATACTAACCAGATACCCTGTTCTTCATTCTTTCTGTCGGTAATACTCTATTCTCTACTTTGCCTGCCGATATGAATAAATCCTAATTTGTCGACCAAAATAATGACATCAATTTCCATCAATGACAACACTAGAAGCCATATGCCAACAATTTGTGTTAAAGTCTCATAATCCTAAGGAAACCTACCTAAAATCCAAAATCTAATGTAGTTAAAAAAGGAAATAATAGACACCAAGGTTGTGTTGGTTAAGTGCAATACTACTCAACTATTCTAAAACTAGCTATTGGAGACCTTTCAGTAATGCCACTATAACTTTACTCATAAAGAACCACAAGGTATATATAAAACTCTTCCATTATAATTTATATTAATATATATACAATAATTGAGATATATATTATTAGGGAGATTCATTTATATATTTGGTGTGGTGAGGGTTTAGGGGTTGAAATATAAGTACTCTAAATAAAATATTTCTATAAGATGACATATTTATCATAGCTCATCTAGGTTTTGTGTCCATGCTTAAATCTATGTGATGAGAATGAAATATTTTTTTGATTTAAATGTAGGTGTGGATAGTACCCTTGGTAGATAAAGTGAAAATAATAAGATATAAAATGTAACCAAAAAACAAGTATATAATACGCTTAGTGAAAATACAAAGGTATTCTAAAAATAGACTAGTGTATGTAGGAGAGTATGAAAGCGTAAAGTGAAATTATGAGTGTTTATTAGTACCCTTTGAACACACATGTTGTTCTAAGTTCTTTATTGTGTCTCCCCCAAGATTACCTTTCTTGACCATAATTTAAAAAATTATTTTTGATTAAGATAAGCAGGAAACAAGGGTTCCAAAACCTTTACAAAGGTTGCTAATAGGTAAGATGAAACAAACCCAAACAAGCCATAAACTACAAAGAAGTAGTACAATAGAGAAAGAGAAACAATTATAGCCAAGCTGCCTTACAAGAATACTAACAAGAGAATAGGCACCACTAGCGTCCCACTTTAACAACCCCAAATCAGGCTTGGGGGTTGACCTAACACCCATAATACGAGAATGAGGTTTGGAAGAGGAAGAAGGAAGACCATAACTCCCTCTACGAATAAAATTCTAAGCAATATTTTCATCCAAATACTCAATTACAAGTGGGATGATGAGGAGAAACCCCCACAAAGGGCCCATTAATGCATGAAGAGGTAGCATTCACATACACAAAAGGGCATGTTGGACACTAGGAGCACTAAGAGGGGGGGTGAATCAGTGTTCCACAATATTTGAATTGCAAATCAGATTTTAAACCATCAACAACAATATTTAACCTTTAATATCATTCATAGCATATAAACATAAGGAAACATGCAAACTCATTAAAGGGACAATGTGAACACCATAACACAAATTTTTTTACATGGAAACACTGTTAGGGAAAAACCACGGTGGAGATTAATCCAAAAAGTACACTTAATTAAAAGTATGATAAAAAGGGAGTAAACTTGCATTCAGACATACTGCCTAGAGCTCACTACTCAAAATAGGGAAGGCTCACTGCCTTACAAAATATTCGAGATTACAACAAAATGTTGAACTAAGAATATAGCATCTACAAATGCTTGGATTCAATTCCAATGAGGCACATAAAATAGATTTTGGACCTCTTGTTCAATTCACACTTTTTCTCTGCTTTGCTCTGATTTCTTACATAAAAACCCTTCTACTACACAAAAAGAATTCACTTCAACAAATCTTCTGATATTAGCTCATATTGCTGCTCTGCACTTTTTCACTTACACATCTTCTCACTTCTTGATCCACACACCACACACCAAAAATGATTTTCCGATCTCACATATATATCCACTAACAAGATTTTATTAGTATATGTCGACTTCAAACAAAATATAATATTCTTCCACATGTCGGCTCAATTCACCAATTAGAATTAATGCGTACCCACACAAGTCAACTAGACTATACTAGGGACCCAAATCAAAATTCCCAACATAAGAAATAGTTAAACAACTATTCCTCATACATCTGGGACACACCATACACAACAAATTGGCCATAATGAGAAAATAAACAATAAGTCATTCTACCAAATCTCTTAGCTCGTACATCAATTTCTGCAACACCACAAAGCTTACCAATAAGGTAACATACATGCTTGACAAGCTTCCTTGGGGATCCACACAACAAAATAATGGTCCAATGAAGTATTCAAACCAACTTATCAACCGAATACTCTATTCTTCATGCTTTCTACTGGTAGATTACAATCTTCTACTTTTCTTTCTTATAGGAGCTACTTCTAAACTACAGACCATACTATTGACTCCAGTTGCCATTAATGACAACACTAGCATCCAAAAAAATCTCCCAAAGCCATATGCCAACAGGGTACTCCCCCATAGGGAGTCCAATAGCATGAGAAGAACAACAATGAGGTTCCAAAGCCAATGGAGGATCTAGTGGTGAAGTTGGTTGCATATTCCTCCTTCTAGGACGTAGAATCAATGGTGGAACCAAGATACTAAATAATTACAAATGATTTGTTTATAGGCCTTTTTTCTCACAAAATTGGTTATTCCTGTATAAAATATCTATTATAATATCAAAAAATTAATTTCCATCCTACTAAGCATTGACTTGAAACTATTGATATTCAAAATTACATTTTCATGCAAACTTGTACCAATATGGAAAATTTCACGAGCATGAGACACTTGTGAAAGAACCTCCAATATTTTAGAAGCTAACTCTTTGTACATGATATTCAATGAGTGGATTTTTTATCTAATGGGGATGAAAAGAGTAAAAGAAATACTAAAATGACAACCTACTTCTAAGATGATATATTGTTAAATTTACTTATTAAAACCTTAAGATAATGGATGAGATTCAAAATTGTTAAATTATCAAATTACTCAAATAGAGGCTAATACTAAGATGTAATTTAAAGGAATATTCAACCAAGAAAATATTTAGCATAAGGCAATAGATTTCATATTCATTACGATCTTACATACGATTTACTCAAAAGGCCAAAATGACAGAATCAAGCAAAAACAAGACTTTTATAAAAATTGCTACAATGACCATCAACCCAATAACAATTCCCCCTTCTTTTATTCTTCTTCTTTTCCTTATATATTTGCTAGCATATTCCTTTTCCACAATTGAATCACTATAGATTTCATTTGATTTTTTGGCATGTTGTTAGTACAATATCTATTGGATGCTTGTTAAAATAAACTTTGTGGAGTTTAGATGGCCTTTTCCGATAAAAAATATCAATTTTAAAAAATGCTAGATATACTCTACTTGATTGCTATGGTAGAACTTGCTTGGAAGCTGACCTAGAGCCTTCAACCAATGACACAATAAAAAGACACTGCTTGAGCTGACAAAATTCAAATATTAGAAGCCATCAATTTGCATCTTCAATATGTGGTTCCCTTTTAATTTATTATTTATTGCAAGCCTTCTACATAACTGGAAGGACTTACAAAAATTGATATTTTTTCAAATGTGCACAAACCCTTGATCTCATACTTGCATCAATAGATTAAAACTACTTTGAGGCTTATCTTAAAAACATAGGCAATCATTAAAATGCATTTTGCAAGGTAAATGAAAAATGAAGATCTACAACTATTATTTAAATATATTCAATATTGGCTTCCTAATAATAATTATGTAAGCAAACTCAGTTTACATCACATATATAGACAATATATATAATTTTAACGCATGATAAATTAAAGTCCAGAATACAACTCAATGCATTACAAAAATAAACCTTAGTTTAACTAAGCTTCCCCGAGTGCAATCTTTCTAAGCTTAGTTATAAATTCTAGCATTCTCTCTTGTTCGGGAAGTTTTTTAACACTCTCTCTCTCCTTACATTTCTTCACCCAAGTACAAATGCTTGGAAAATTCTCCTCCAACCCAATCTTAAAATCTCCAAGAATTTCATATGTATGAAACCAACATATCATTGGGGCAAATGCAATATCCACCATTCCAAAACTGTTTCCTCCAAAATAATCTTTTTCTTTAAGAGTTTCTTCTAATATAACTAAACTTTCTATCAATTGTCGCTTTCCTTCTTCTTGTTCTTCTCCTTTACATAGGAATATACGCCTCGCTGGAACAATAAGCTGAGAAAAATAACAATGTTATAACACATTCCATTTTTTAAATGATTTATGTTTTTAATCAAATATCAAAAAAGTTTTGGATCACATACCTTCTTCTCTATAAAATCCATCCAGAATCGAGCCATGGCGCGGTCATATGGATCAGATGGTAAGAAAACTGGACCATTGCTCCATACCTCATCAATATATTGCAGTATAATGGCAGACTCAGCCACAGGCCTGCCATTGTGAATCAAAACAGGTACTTGCTTATGCACAGGATTCATTTCCAGCAAAAGGGCACTCTTTTCAGACCCATAATATTGTTCCACATACTTATATTTGATGCCCTTCTCTTTAAGCCCGATCAACACTCTGAGGACAAAGGGGCTGGCCCAGAAGCCAAGAACCTTAACCTCATTTTCATTTGCCATCTCCACCTGTGTTTTCTTCAACCTTGAGTGAAGCTTTCTTTGCAGGAGAACAACTCATCTTTGCTGTAGTTATATTAGCTTTCTGCTTTCTGGTCAATTGTTTACGTAGTTGCTTATGTAATGGCGGCTATCCAAAGTTGACCCGTCTCTATGCCTGTTCGACTCTTAAATATCTTGGAAATATCTGTAAGAGATAAGTGTACATGTTTTGTTACCATACGCAAGTTAAAATATTAAAATAAAAACAGAATTAATTATAAGTGACAATTTGTTGTATATGATTTTTGGATTAATTTTATTTATTCTTTTCATTCACTCATTTTCTTGCTTAAACATATCTAAATTTAAAAGATTCATTTAGTTCTTTTAGAATTAAAAAAAAATCAATCTTTGTAAATATTTTCTTATTTGGAAGAATTTTGGTGTATTTGTTAATTATATTTTTAGGTCTATTTTTTTTTTTGTCATTATTTAATTCTTTTTTAATCCTCGAGTATTATGCAACCTTCACCCTTCCACCCCTTCCTCTTCTTTTTATCTGGTCTTGATCTGCAAACAATCATCTATATCATTCAACTGCTCTTTATCATCCTAATGATGGATCATAAAATGTGATCCAAAATGTTAAAGAAGATACAAAATAATTCTACATAGCTGAATCCAAAAATTGAATAGACTTTGGAAATCTAATGAGTTTTATAAGTGACAATTTCAAGAGGTAAATATGGAGGATTGTTATATCTTGAGATTATCTATTGGGGATGCTTATTATATCTTGAAATATAATTAAAATATTCAAGATGCCTCTATTTTGTCTAATACAACTATTTACAACTAATTACTAAAGACAAGTACTACTGTTCCATACATGTAGGATAATTATTTTACTCTAACTAGCTAATATGTTTACTTACAAAATATATTCACAAAATATTTTATTTAATAATAAAAAATACATATTTGAGAAAAATAAATTCTTGAAATTTAAAATTTGATACAGTAATTATGTAATCAAACTACTATACATCACATATATAAATATACTATGGTGTAATATCTAAAATATTAACACATATAATGAACTAAAAGATAATACAACTCGATACATTACAAAAATAAACTTAAGTGAAACAAAGTTTAACTAAGTTTCCCTAAGTATAATCTTTCTAGCTTGAATCACCACTTCTAAGTATGCACATTTCTTCATCCACATGAAAATGCTTGGAAATTTAACCTCAAAAATAATCTTAAAATCTCCTACAATTTCATATGTATGGAACCAACATATCATTGGGACAAGCATAATATCTACCATTCCAAAACTGTTTCCTCCCATATAATCTTTTCCTTTGAGAATTTCTTCCAATATCTGTAAACTTTCTATAATTGTCGCTTTCCTTCTTCCCGTTCTTCTTCTTTACTTCAAAACAATATGAGCCTTCCTGGAACAATAAGCTGAGAAAAATAATAATAAATATATAAATAAAAATAGGATAAAATTATAAGAATATGATTCAGACACTTAACTTCTTTTCTATAAAATCTACCCAGAATCGAATCGAGCCATGGCTCGGTCATATGGATCAGATGGTAAGAAAGCCGGACCATTGCTCCAAACCTCATCAATATACTCCAGAATAATGGCTGACTCAGCCACAGGCCTGCCATTGTGAATAAGAACAGGTATCTTCTTATGCACAGGGTCCATTTCCAGCAACAGTGGGCTGTGCTTAGACATCCAATCTTCTTCCACATACTCATATTTTATGCCCTTTTCTTCAAGAACAATCAGCACTCTGAGGGCGAAGGGACTGAACCAGAAGCCAAGAAGCTTAACCTCATCTTCACTTGCCATCTCCAGCTGTTTCTCCTTCAATCTTGGGCGAAGAGAACAACGTATCTGTGCTGTAGTTATGGTAGATTTCTTTGATTTCCTTGGTTCACGGGAAAAACTTGGTCAATACATCTAATTGTTGACGTAATTGCTTGCATTATGATGGCAAGTATACAAATTTGACTCGTCTCTATTGCCCACAAAATTCAAAATATCATAAGTTTAATAAAAAACAAAAAAAAGTGGTTGTTAGCATACACAATGTAACTAGAAAATTCACAGCCAACAATTTACCATAAGAAAATTCACCGTCTAACAATTCACTGCGAGAAAATTTACCGTCATGACAAATTCACCTGAAGGAAAATTCATTGCCATAGAAAAATTCATCTCATTAAAAGTTTATGATGAATTTTCTTTGAGTTGAATTTGTCATGACGGTGAATTTGTCAATGAGGATGATTTTCCCACGGTGAATTGCTGATGGTGGATTTACTTGATGCCATAACAATTGTGTTTAAAATGCCTCCAGGTGGTGGAGTTGGCTTGGGCCGTGGGTTTGCTCCCCATAGGTCTTGGGTTCAACCCCCCACTCTCGCAATTGATTGTTGGGCCTGTATTCGGGCTATGGCGTCCACCCACAGGGGGCTAGTCTCGCCCTAGGTACCCAAGGTATGGGCAGATCTTTAAATCAAGTAGACTTATCAGATGACCCGATGTAGCAGCCAAACAAAAGAATAGACAACAATCACAGTCACACAACTTCAAGTATTTTATTCTTCACAAAAAGTTTAGGAGTGCATCAATCTATCAAATAATAGTTTCAAAAATATAAATGTCTGGAACCAAGACAATAAATAGTCACTCATTAAAGAAGGCAATGTCTACCCAGCCATTTGACTATATTTATTAATTAATTGAAAATACAAAATACATTGAATTCTTATTTTTAATAAATTAATAAACATGGTCAAATGTGTAGTCTATAGACAATGACATAGAAACCCACAACTTGACAATTGAAGTGGTTTAGTTTCCAAGCATCGGTAGTTGAACAACCTTCAAATTATAACTGATTTGTGACATATTTTGTAGCAAACACAACCAATACAAAGCCCCATTAAAACTTTACAATTCACTTGGGGTCTACAGACCAACATTTGAATTATGTCAATTTTTTTGTGGAAAACCACATTCTATCAACACCTATCTAACACTTGGTTCAAAGTCTTGATCCTCATAAAAAAATTGCAAGTTCAATTTGATCCCAAAAGTTTGCAAGAAGATAAAACAAATTTGAATGTTGGTAGAAGTGTGTCTTCAATTCAAATAAGATATAAACTTCACTCCATTTGTGTACTTAACCTATTTAGATACACAACCCCACATCCGTACAATTGTTGACATCATCAATATGTCATATTCACATCATCATTCATTGCTACCCATGATGATGTCATTTACATGTTAGGCTGACATTATCATATAATGATGTCATCATCTATTAAAGTCATCATATGTTGATATCATCATCAAAACTTCTCATCTAAATAAAATAATTAAATCATAAGGTTGAGTTCACTTGGTTTGATCTGCACATTTCGATGGCATTGAATTTATTGCATCAAGATGGCCACTAAAATCTAGCATCTAGATAACCATTAGAAACCCACATCTAGATGACCACTAGAATCCCGCATCTAGATGACCACTAGAATCCCGCATCTAGATGATTGTTAGAAACCCACATATAGATGACCACTAGAATCATGCATCTAGATGAAGCACTTCATTCTACATCTAGATGAAATTCAAGTTTTTGTAAGCGAACCCAAACTAGATTGAGTTAATCCAGATGAACATTCAAACCCCACATATGGATGAGATCCGAATCTTCACAAATATCCTATTATGAGAAAACACGTTTGAATCGTATAACTAAACTAGATGGTTGAGAGAACTCTGCATCACGATGGATCGTATTCTTCTATATCTAGATGGAACAAAAATCTCTACATGGAAATAAATTCACTTCTATTGATTAAAAAGTCACCAAAATGAAGGATGAAAAACTCATTAAGCTCCTCTTCAAATTGACATCACTAGATCAACCATCTAAATAAAAAAAAATACAAATAGAAACAACAAAAAAAATCAACTTGCAATAAGGAAATAAACTATACGAAAAGCATTAAAATAAATATTTTTGGATGATGCGGGATTGCCCGTGGACCTGGATGCTACTATATCCTAATACCATTCAACCATTTTTTTTTTTTCTCTTCAACACTCAATTAATCCTTTTTTCTAGAATTTTGACTTGTCTTTGCCCCTAATTTATTCATGGTAGTGGCTTAGAAGCAATTTGTTTTGTTTTATAAGTAGGGTCCAAAATATTTGCATCATATTTAATTATGTGAGGCATTATGGCTAGTGAATCTTTTAAAATGAAGATAATCATGTTCTAGAATAATCTCTTTTCATGACTTTATAATCATTATTACAATTAGCTCATATGTCTTCTAATTGTTCTATATTATTATAAGTACTTCTCAAGCCTTCAATGGTGGACCTTGTATTGAATGATTATCTTTCTTCATTTAATTTCAAATTAATCTATACCATTTCTATCTCCACATTCTTCTTGACTTCTCAAAAAATTATATATTTTATCATAGTGGGGAATCTATAGCCCTTAATCTTCTTTTTTGAGCATAATTTATGTACCTCTATCAATTGTCTAAAATTCTATAACACTAGCTTGTCACCAACATATCTAGGAAGCGTGTAAGGAGTTTTAACACATCCTCCAACTTTGATATATGTGATGGTAGGGAACTGAATGCACCATAGATCCCAAATCTTTTTATCTCATTTCTAGCTTCTTTAGACATTATTTTACCAAAACATCCTTTCAATAAACTAGCTACATAAAATATGAAGGCATTGTTTACTCAAAATTTTGTGCTATCATTTATATTTTTAGTTGAGGATTATATTCATATAACTTTTTTGTCCTAGCCCCATGGCCCCTATTGTCTATAATCCTACAAAAATGTTATCTTTGGGCTAAGATATCTACTAAATAAGAACTCATGTAAATTTTTATAGTTGATAATTTATATTAGAGAGTTGATCATGAAGGAAACCACTGATTATTGTGGCCCAATAATAATTTCCTTTCGAGATAATATATTTGAAATTAATTGATACATCCGTAATTTAACTTCCCTAATTGCCTCTTATCTAGTGATTCTACTCAAAAGTGTAATACAATCATGAAATTCTTCAATAAAATCACTCTTGCATAGCCTCTTTGACATTCTAGAAAGGGAAATCTTAGCCTTTTGGAGAAAATTATTATTAATTGAGTCCTAACAATTAATTTTGTTGGTGTCATAATATTCTCGTGCAAAATCCATATAAATCTATATATATGTATCCCTAGCTGGTAGAGAAAAATATCTTTAATCAATAGTATTGCATTATCACAAGCATCTCTAATTTCCCTTTTGTTTGGGTTATATTTTGAGCATAGTCCATAACTAGGTCAACTAACTATGCTAAAACTAGAAATCTAACAATTTGAGCTAACCCACTAGCCTTAACCTTCTTAATCTTTTGAGACAATCGGTTTAATTTACTACCATCCTTGTGTAGAATTCCTCTAGGCCCATATGTCCTTGGTCTATGTTTGACACATTTCACATATCTTTTAACTTAATGTGGAATGTCTTCCTTGAATTTGTATTATATTTATATAAGAGGTATCATTTCCTATAGAAGAGTATCTAGAAAAGTTTTTCTAGGTTAATACTAGGTTTTTGAAATTTATTTCATATTTTAACCAATTAAATCTATTGTGAAATTATTTGATATTCAATTTATCATTATAACTTTTTCTTGTTTAAAAGTCTTAAAATATTCAATTTTGGGAGTTGAGAAATTGGTAATGAAAATTTTAGCATTTAGTTGTATTTCAAAATTTGACATCAGTTTGTAAGTTTCATTCCATGATTTGGATCCAATTTCTATTTTTCAAGTAATTTGCAAGTTACAAAAATGGTTGGACTTTTATTTTTCTATTGGACTTTGGACTCCAATTGTAACTTGCAAAAAGTTGTGAATTGTCAAAAAAAAATGAGATTTTGATCTACAACCAAACTTTGAAATCCAATTATAACTTGTAAAAAGTTATAAATTTTAAAAATGAGTTGATTTCCTCCTTTGGAATCTATATTTGGTATATAATTTACCTAAAAATTATAAATTGGAAAGTCATTTCAAATTCGTACTTGCAATTGAGGTTCAAACTTTCAATATATTTTATAAAAACTTGCAAAATGGAATTGAACTCTAGAAAAATGTCAAATTTTCAAAGTTTGTAGATTTAATAATTTTCATGAATGTTTTTTCTAGGTTTTCAATGGTTTCAAGTTTGAAAACCAAAATTTTAAACAAGTTTAGAAAACCTCATAATTTAGAGCACAAGGTTTTAGAAAGATTGCACACTTATGATTTGGATTGAAACTAAACTTAAATTTAAAAGCAACAAGTAAAATATTGAAATCTAAAAATTAACTTCAAGTAGTCTGAAAATTATTGAGAAAAATTTAATATACAAAACCCTAAGTTTTTTAAACTTGTTAAAACGAAACATAAAATGGCAAAAAAATATGGTAAATTTCATTTAAATGCCACTTATTACTTGAAATATACAAAAGGAGCAGAGAACATGGAAGTTAGAGAAAATTGTAGGTATTTGAAGTGTCATAAATATGAAAAGGTGAGGAAAATGAATCAATTTAGAATTTTTAAGCTCACATGCACATCATTAATTCTTACATACCATATTTATTTAATTGAGAGGGTTTATATTTTTCTCCTATTAGGTTATGGGAAATCAAAGCAACTTGAGATTATATAATGAAAATCAATTCGAGAAATGAAAGGTCTTTACATATTATAATTCAAAATTCATTACTTTTGTAAAAAAACATAACCATAGGATCTTCCAAGCACTTGCAACTTTGACAAATAAATATGAATAAAGGATTAGATCAAAATAAAACATTTTCCATAGCTTTGTAAAACTAATAATCTCGTGATCAAAGGCTAGGGTCTCTAATTTTTTTAATTGTACAAGAATCTTGTGATGGGTCACAATAGGTAGGAGAAAGGTTTTGGAAACAGAAAAGATTTTGGTCCAAGTTTTGTTTTATGGTCTTGAAGTTGATTGATATGGGACGGATACATTATTCTAGTGTGCCTTCAATTGAATAATTGATAGGTTAAGTATAGAACCATCAAAACATCCAAATCTCAAATGCTATTTCATCCACTCATCAAAACCTACACACAACATACTCACAACCTCCAACATCCAATTATCAACCACCGCCTCTCAATCTCACAAGTTCTTTGGCTGAGAGGGCTTGTTCTCTTGCTTACACTATGTGCTTGGGGGTCTGTGCCAACAATTGAGGTTGTGTTAAGTTGTGTTTCATTCATGCCCTATCTTGTTAAGAACCGCATTAAGTAAATTCAATTGAAAGAATGTTTTTGGGCCAACTGGTAATGTGCTACATGTTTATTCTACACATTTTCTTGTTGTCAACTTGGGATGTTGTGCACTAGCATGTTTACTGTTTGGGATCACATTAGAAGAAGTAATTATTTTTTTTTGGTCCTCTCTATCTCTGGATATGACTGCTTTTGCCACAATTATATTTTTGGGCCAACTTATTGTTTGTACTCTATTCTTGTTGGAAATGTATGTCTCAATCATCACAGGTCGAAACCTCTTTAGGAGCCAAGTCAGTGTGATAGCTCTTATGTTTGGCCGACTATCAGTTTGGAACACCATATTTTGTACAGGTCATTGTGACCTAGCTTTTGTCTCACCGAACAGTTACACTCTAGAGCCTATTGTTGTGACAAGAAGTATTCGGCGTGACCTCTTATCGCGTGGAGATCTTTGGCCGATAGGCCATTCATATTGGGCATCGGGGAGACTCATGGCGACCACAGCCTTTAAGATAACCTATAGCAGCTTGGTGAGAAGTCCCAGCGAATAGCTAATGTCTCACCGACAGTGTAACACTTGGGTTTATCTGAGTAACAATGTTTGTTTCGCTATGAGCTCTCAGCGATGTGTTAAAGTCTTGCTGACAGCGTTTGGTTTGGAGTCATCGGGGAAACTCTCGCTGGAAGGAATACTATCGGTAAGAAGTCTTACCGATGAGGGAATGTTACATTGACAGTATTCCTTCAGGGTAACTCAAAAGGTCCCGAGAAGACGTCTTAGTGAACGTTGAAGGTCTCACTGACAGAAACACATTTGAAGTCTTTGGTGTAGCTCTTAGCGAACGGTGGTCTCGATGTAACCTTGAGATCTCAGAGTGAAGTCTTAACGAAAGACATATGTCTTGGCAATAGTTGATGGCTTCAGGGTGACATAAGAAATCTCGGAGAAACCTCTTGGCAATATTAATAAGTCTTGCCGACTGGTGATTGAAGTTCGGTATAACATGTGACTTCGATATAACTCTTGATGACTCGACCTGAGGTCCTAGCGAAGAACGATACTCTTTCCGAATGTTAAACTCACATCTATGAGACCTTTGGACCTCGCTATGATCTCCTGGTGAAAGTGATAGGTCTCGTCAACTGTTTGGTCATTGGTGTAACACATGGAAGCTTGATAGGATGTCTTGGTGAGATCGATAAGTTTTTCTGACAGCATGACTCTTCGAAGTGACTTGTGAGCTCGATGTTCAAAACATCTTGTCAATAAGAATAACTCTTGGCAACATCGATATGAAGACTATGTGGCATTGGCGAGATACTGTTAGTGTCTCATCGAGATGCCAACATAGTGTGAACTCTTTTGACTATTTTGACCGTCCTATGTGGAGTCTCATGGACCAATAGGAGAAGCCGAATCTGAATAGTTGGAAGATTGTTGGTTGTGACGATTCTGTGAAGAAGCTTGACAGTTATGGAACAACATGGTTATACTTTATGATTGAAGATTGTGATTTGTTGGTTAAAAATCGACAGATTGCTATGTAATTATATGATTAGTAGATGATTTCTGTTTTGTAAAGTTTGAAACTTTAAGGTTCCTGTACACGATCGTTCAAGGTGAATGTTGCTGTAAACATACACTAGAAAGATAATTTTGACATTTGTATATAATATTTATTACTATAATACAAAATGGTTTCTCTTGGTGTGGTGGGTTTTTCTCCCATAAGGGTTTTCCCACATAAATTTGGTGTTCGTCTCTGTTTGTCTAATTCTCTATTTATGTTATCTGTTTCAAAGTGCATCTTAATTGGACTGTAATTGAGCATTGAAAAAGTGTCTTTGTGTTTCTTCCCTGAGGTTTTGGCATTAGGAGAGTTATTTCCACACCTTGACTTTCCTTACAAGTGGTATAAGAGCTTGGCCAGTTGTGTTATCCTTGTGGGTATGTTGGGTTTTTTGTGTTAATTATGTTCAGTGGGAGTCTTGTAGAGTTTGTTGTTTCTGATTACAGGTTGAGATGGATAGCACGCCAGGAAAGATTGAAATAGAGAAGTTCAATGGCAGTAACTTTGAGTTGTGGAAACTCAAGATGGAAGATCTTCTTGTTGATCGTGATCTATGGCTTGCAGTGTCTAGAATGAAACCTCAGACTATGAAGCAAGAGGATTGGGACTTGGAAGATAGAAAGGAAAAAGGGCTAATAAGGCTCTGTCTAGCAGAATTTGTTCTTCTGAATGTGCATGAAGAAAAGACTACAACCTCTTTGTGGACAAAAATGACATCTATTTATCAGGGGAAGTCCTTGGTGAATAAATTGTTCCTAAGGAAGAAGCCGTATTCTTTGAGAACGCAGGAAGGAGGGTCTATAGCTGATCATTTGAATGCATTTAATATGCTAATTGCTCAATTGACATCTATTGGTGTAAAAATTGAAGAACAGGATCGATGTATGCTTATGTTGTGTTCTTTGCTAGACTCTTGGGATCATCTGGTGATGGCTATTGGGAGTACAACATTGAAGTTCAAGATGGATGATGTTGTTGCATCTTTGCTGTCAGAAGAGATGACAAGGAAATCTTCTGAGATGGCGAAGGAAGCTCTTGCTGTCAGAGGAAGATCGAAAGATAAAGGCAAGAAGGACAAGAAATTAAAATCAAAATAAGAAGGGAGATCAAAGTCTCCTGGAAAGAAGTCCTAGGTGAAATGTTGGAATTGTGGGCAACTTGGTCATGTTCGAAACGATTGTAAAGAGGAGAAGAAGAAGAAAAAGGCTTCTTCTGACAATGAGTCTTATCAAGGTGATTCAGATGCCTTCATTGTTGCCTTGGCTACTCAGGCATCAGATGATGTTTGGTTGATTGATTCTGGAGCATCTTTCCACATTACATCTCATAGAGACTGGCTCACAAAGTTTGAAGAATATGATGGTGGAAAGGTGTACTTGGCAAGTGATTCATCTTTGGAGATAGTTGGCCGTGGAAGAGTCAAAATCCAATTCCCTGATGGCAGAGTAAAGGGGATAAAGGATGTGATGCATATACCAGGTTTGGCTCGAAATCTACTTTCTGTCAGTAAGCTGAATGATATTGGAGTACAAGTCACTTTCTTTGGAAATGGATGCAAGTTGACTAGAAGTTCAATGGTGTTGGCTAGAGGTGTTCAAATTGGTACTCTGTACAAGCTAGATGCACAGGCTATTCAATGTAACAGTGTCTCTGTAAAGTCATTAAAGGATACTCATGGAGGTAAAGAGTGAAATATCCCTAATTATGTAAACTCTATGGAAGTAAAACTTCCAGCAGAGAAGACTATGCTCTGGCATCACAGGTTAGGCCACATAGGATAAAAAGGTTTAAAAATGTTGAAGAATAAAAACCTGGTTGAGGGGATTGATGATTGTAATCTTGAATTTGATTTATGTTAACATTGTATATATGTAAAGTAGCACCGTGTTTCATTTTATGACAGTCCTCACAAATCTTCTAGTTTGCTAGATTATATTCATTCGAATGTGTTTGGTCATGTGAATGTTCCTTCTTTGCCTAAATCAAGATTCTATGTGTCATTTATTGATGATTATTCAAGAAGAGCATTTGTATATTTTCTGAATACTAAATCAAAAGTGTTCAATCAGTTTAAGGAATTTAAGAAACTTGTAGAAAATTAGATTGGTAGAAAAATATAATGGTTAAGGACTAATAATGGCAGTGAATCTTGTTCTAATGAGTTTGAAAGATACTATAAAGACCATGGGATTAAAAGACATAAGACTACACCTTATACTCCACAATAGAATGGAGTTGCAAAAAGGTTCAATAGGATGGTGATGGAGAGAGAACGAAGTATGCTTAGTAGTGCTAGCTTGGAGGAGAAGTTCTGGGCTAAGGCTACTGCTACTACATGTTACCTGATTAATCGGTCTCCAAATTCTGCTCTTGTTGAGAAAAAACCTTTGGAAGCGTGGTCTGGTAAGAATCCCTCTCTAAAACATATTTGAGTGTTTGACTGTGAAGCATATGCATATGTGTCGGATGTGAAAAGATCTAAGTTGGAGAACAAGGCTGTCAAATGCATTTTTATAGGCTATAGTGCTAACATTAAAGGATACAATCTTTGGAATCTTGTTATAGAGAAGGTTGTCTACAGCAGAAGTATAATCTTTCGTGAGCTGAAACCTTCCACTTTGGATCTATAGTCAAAGACAAAGTCAGAAAAAAATAAGGATGTAGCAATAATTCCTCTACTCCAGAGAAAGGGGAATTGAAAATTCAAAATGTACCTGAACTGAGGAGGGCTCAAGCAGTTCTGAAAGTTCTAAAGAAGAAGAACCTCAGCCTCAGCCAGTGAGGAGGTCAACCCGTGAAAGAAAACAACCTGATAGGTATGGGTTCTCTTTGATTGATTCTACTTGTGCCTATGTTTTGATTTCTAGCACTGATGAGCCTAGGACTGTAAAAGAGGCAATTAAAATGCTTGATTCAAATTCTTGGTTGGAAGCCATGGAAGAATAAATGGCATCATTAGAGAAGAATGATACCTGGAGTTTGGTGCCCTTACCTGAAGGCAAAAAACCTGTCGGCTACAAATGGGTATTTAAGAAGAAGATAGTTATGGATGGCAGTGTAGAAAAGTACAAGGCACGACTGGTTGCAAAGGGTTATTCCCAGGTCGAGGGAATTGATTATGGGGAGATATTCTCTCCTGTAGCAAAACTGACATCTATCAGATTTCTTTTGTCACTTGCAATAGTATATGACTTAGAGGCCAAACAGATGGATGTGAAGACAACATTTATTCATGGTGATCTTGAAGAAGAAATCTATATGTCTTAGCCTGAGCACTTTGTTGAAAAAGGTAAAGAAAAATTGGTATGTAGGCTAAAGAAGTCTTTGTATGGGTTAAAGCAATCACCTAGAATGTGGTATCAGAAATTTGATACTTTTGTGTTGTCTTTGGGATTTGTAAGATCTAAATCTGATCATTGTGTGTATTATAAAGTTGAAGGTGATCGAGTACTTATTATTGCTCTCTATGTTGATGATATGATGTTCATAGGAAATAGTAAGCTAATGATTTCTGATCTTAAGTCTCAGTTGTCTGCTAAGTTCAAAATGAAAGATCTTGGTGCAGCAAGGTATATTCTGGGGATGGAGATAACCAGGGACATGAAGAATAGAAAGCTTTGACTCAGTCAGAGTAAGTATATCAGGATTGTTCTTGAGAGATTTTGTATGAATGATTGCAAACAACTAGATGTTCTAGTCTTGCAAGGAACGAAGCTATTTGTTGAAGATTGTCCAAAATCTCCTACTGGGATGGAGGACATGACTAGTGTACCCTATCCTGGTGCAGTTGGCATTCTCATGTATGCAATGGTCTGTACAAGGCCATACATTTCCCAAGCAGTGGGAGTTCTTAGTTTTTTTATGGCTAATCTTGGAAGGACACATTGGGATGTTGTAAAGAGAGTTTTCAAATATTTGAAGGGCACTTCAAATTTTAGTTTGTGTTACCATGGGAACTTGGTTGAATCATAGAGGACTCTCAATATTCAAGGCTATGTGGATTCTGATTGGGCAGGGGACATTGACAGCAGGAGGTCCACCAGTGGATACATTTTCTTGATCAATGGTGGTTCAGTGAGCTGGATGAGCAAGCGGCAGGCTGCAGTCGCTTTGTCCACTATGGAGGCTGAATACATGGCAGCTACTCATGCTTGTAAAGAAGTAGTTTGGTTGAAATGTTTGTGTTCTAAAATTGGTTTTGATGCAAGGGAGTTAACTATTTTCTGTGACAGTCAAAGTGCAATTTTTCTAGCAAAGAACCCTACTTTCCATGCCAGGACGAAACATATTGATGTGCATTATCACTTTGTATGAGATATGGTTGAGGATGGAAAGGTCAGTTTGGAAAAGGTGGATACTCTGGAGAATGTTGTAGATGCATTGATGAAGCTAGTGAGCACAGACAAGTTCAGGTGGTGTGCCAGTTCAATGGGCCTTACTGTCCATGATTTTTAGTAAGTGTTTTTTAGTGCTCTAGAGGTGCTTGTGTGATCTTTGTAAAGTGGGAGATTGTTGGAAATGTATGTCTCAATCATCATAGGTCGAAACCTCTTTAGGAGCCAAGTCAGTGTGATAGCTCTTATGTCTGGCTGACTAGCAGTTTGGAACACCATGTTTTGTACAGGTCGATGTGACCTAGCTTTTGTCTCACCGAATGGTTACACTCTAGAGCCTATCATTGTGACAAGAAGTATTTGGCGTGACCTCTTATTGCGTGGAGATCTTTGGCTGATAGGCCATTCATATGGCGTCGGGGAGACTCATGGCGACCACAGCCTTTGGGATAACCTATAGCGGCTCGTTGAGAAGTCCCAGCGAATAGCTAATGTCTCACCGATAGTGTAACACTTGGGTTCATTAAAGTAACAACGTTTGTTTTGCTATGACCTCTCAGCGATGTGTTAAAGTCTCGTCGACAGTGTTTGGTTTGGAGCCATTGGGGAAACTCTCACCGGAAGGAATACTATCAGTAAGAAGTCTTATCGATGAGGAAATGTTACACTGACAGTATTCCTTTGACGTAACTCAAAAGGTCCTGGGAAGATGTCTCAGTGAACGTTGAAGGTCTCACCGACAGAAACACATTTGAAGTCTTCGGTGTAGCTCTTAGCGAACGGTAGTCTTGATGTAACCTTGAGATCTCAGAGTGAAGTCTTAATGAAGACATATGTCTTGGTGACAGTTGATGGCTTTAGGGTGACATAAGAGATCTTGGAGAAACCTCTTGGCGATATTAATAAGTCTTGCCAACTAGTGATTGAAGCTCGGTATAACATGTGACTTCGGTATAACTCTTGATAACTCGACATGAGGTCCTGGCAGAGAACGATACTCTTGTTGAATGTTAAACTCACATCTATGAGACTTTTGGACCTCGCTATGATCTCCTGGCGAAAGCAATAGGTCTCATCGACTGTTTGGTCATCGGTGTAACACATGAAAGCTCGATAGGATGTCTTGGCTAGATCGATAAGTTTTTTCGACATGGCTCTTTGAAGTGACTTGTGAGCTCGATGAAACATCTTGCTGATAAGAATAACTCTTGGCGACATCAATATGAAGACTATGTGGCATCGGCGAGACACTGTTAGTGTCTCACCGAGATGCCAACATAGTGTGAACTCTTTTGACCATTTTGATCATCCTATGTGGAGTCTCGTGGACCAATAGGAGAAGCTGAATGTAAATAGGTGAAAGATTATTGGTTGTGATGTTTCTGTGAGGAAGCTCGATGGACATGGAACAACATGGTTATAATCTGTGATTGCAGATTGTGATTGGTTGGTTAAAAATCGATAGATTGCTGTGTAATTGTATGATTAGTAGATGATTTCTATTTTGTAAAGTTTGAAACTTGAAGGTTCCTATACAAGATTGTTCATTGTGAATGCTGCTGTAAACAGACACCAGAAAGACAAGTTTGACATTTGTATGTAATCTTTATTACTGTAATACAAAGTGGTTTCTCTTGGTGTGGTGGGTTTTTCTCCGTAAGGGTTTTCCCACGTAAATCTGGTGTTCGTCTCTATTTGTCTAATTCTTTGTTTCTGTTATCTATTTCAAAGTGCATCTTAATTGGATTGTAATTGAGCATTGAAAAAGTGTCTTTGTGTTTCTTCCCTGAGGTTTTGGCGTTAGGAGAGTTGTTTTCGCACCTTGACTTTCCTTACAATTCTGGCCAACCTAATTGGTGTTTTGTGATCTTGTAGAGGATATAAATAGAAGAAAAAATTAGTTGTAAGAAGCGTGTGGTGGTGTGTAGGTGTGGAATGATGTAACAAGTAATGTGACTTGTGGAAAATAAAATGCATATGTGCTTCAATGCCTTAGTCAACAGATTGTATTGTTGACATATGTTATAAATCTAAATCTTCATGTATCTTGCACTATCAGATATTGAGTCTCTTTAGCAAGTCCTTGTATCTTGCCCTAGGTTGTGCACCTCAAGCTACAAGTCCTTTGTATCTTTCCCTAAGTTTGTGCACCTTAGTTTGTAAGTCTTTCAGGGAGCAATGTGCTTCCTTAGGTAGCGAGCCTTAAAACAAAATTGTAATTTTGTAAGCAGTGAACTTCATATATTGTGACATTTCTCACTGTGGTTTTTCCCTTCTTAGGTTTTCCACATATATCTGGTGTTATCTTGTGCATGTGTGTTCAATGCTTTATCTTTTCATTGTTGTTTTTTTTATTAAGATTTGTTGATTTTTTAAAGGGTTTTTGATCTTGATAAGGGTAAGTGCACCAAGTTGTGACACAAAAATGGCTCTTAGGATGCCATTTTTTTTTAAATCAACAAAGTATGATATTCACAAGAAAATAAAGATAGTTACGCTCAAAATTTGAAGATGCAACAAGAACAAGAGTTGTAGTGATTCAAATCTACTATCTAAGCTACTAATTGTTTTTGGAAATACTAAAGACTAAGGGTTTCAAAAAGCGGGGTCACCAAAAGTGGTCCTATTTTTCCCAAGAAAAACAACATAGTGTCTGTTGTGACCCCCTTTTTTCGTTAACCTTTTTGAGAATTTCAAAAAATTTAATGGTGATAAATTAGCTAACATCATGTTGTTTATCCCAATTCTTTTGGCTAATTTTTTAATGAATATATAATATTTTATGAATTTTCAAAGTGGACACATCTTTTAGCTGAAATTTGACCATGCTCTGTCCTAATTTGTTTGAAAACTAACCAAAAATCATTTTTTTTTCATTACGTGTAGAATGGAGTCTAGTTTTACAAAAATGTAATTTGTTTCAAAATTCAATGAATGAGTAAAAATCTATACTAAAACTAGAACATGTTGGTTTTTGACAAAAAATGAAGGCACTAACAAGAGAAGTTATGGATGAAAACCTTAACATAATCAAAATTTTAAAAAAATTATATGGTTATATCGGTAAGAGAGAGCCTAATGTTATCATAGTTTTTAATAAAATTGCATTGAAAGACGTGCAAACCTGATGGTTAGCATGGCCAAAAATGTGTGAAATTTTGTTACCCTTTCAAAAAATCATGTCCTTGGAATGAAATAGTTGTCCAAACCTTTGGGTTGGTCCTTCCCAATGCATTTGGAAAGTGCCAAATTTTGTGCTAGCCAAATGAAGTACTTCATTTGGCCAGTGCCAAATTTGGCGCTCGCCAAATGTGAAGCATGACTTTTGCAATGCATTTTTGTGAACTCTTTCTTTTTCTCTTTCTCTAGAGGTGAGTTATGGAGGATATAGAGGTGAGTGTGTGTGTGAGAGAGAGTGGGGAGGGAGAGAGAGGTAGAGAGAGTGGTAGGGAGTTGAGGGAGAGCTAGGTAGAGAGAGGGATAGGAGGGAGAGAGGGAGGGAAGGAGAGTGAGATGGAGAGAGAGAGTGGTGAGATAGAGAGAAGTAGAGAGGTAAGGAGAGAATGAGAGAGAGACAGAGAGAGAGAGGTGATCACACTTTTTGGCCAAACTTGAAATTGAACTAATTTTTTTTAACTAAATATTCACTTTTGAGCATCTATAATTGCTAAACCATGAGGAATTTGAAGATAATACAAATTAGTGATTTGTGACATTTTCTTTGTAGATTTTAAATATATATTTTTAAAAATTTGAATCATATTACATTTGTTTTTCCATCTCTTTCAAAAACTAGTTTTTAACAGTTTACACTATTTTAGAAGAGTGATGTTCATTGTAAACAACATAACTCTTTTTCTATGAAGGATAAAATTCTAATTTTTTCGAATTTATATTTGTAACTACGATATCTAGCATGTTCATTTGGTTTCATAGTTTTTATTCAATATTTTTTTCTTAATTAAGTTTTGAAGTCAAACCAATTACAATTTAGACATAGGTGGATCGTATGTAACATAATTTTTTTGTATGTATCAAAATGTAAGAGAGGGGGACCACCATGTGCAAGACCCCAGGTCACAGAGGGTCAAGATGTTAGAGGCTGCCCTGACTTACCTCAACTAAGCGTAGTGTTTAGGGTATGGGGATGAGAACGATGAGGATTATAGAACCTTGCAACCACTCATCAATCCAAAGTTTTAAGGTGGGGCTACGTAAGTCAGTTTTTAGTTTCAACTCTACACCTCAGGAGGCTCTCTACCCAAGGATGTCAGTGCAAAATTTGGATGATAGTGTGACATGTTGGCGTCTCGAAAGTGTGTTATAATTTGTACAGCCAGAACACAACCAAGGCAAGGTTGAACTCATTAAAATGAATAACAGCCTCTGATCTTCCTGAAGCTTTCTTTGCAGGAGAACAACTGATCTTTGTTGTAGTTATATTAGGTTTCTGTTTTGCTTGGCAAGAAAAGCACGGTCAATTGTGACGTAGTTGCTTGCGTAATGACGGCTATCCAAATTTGACCCGTCTCTATACCTACTCCACTACTAAATATCTTGGAAACATTGCTGAGAGAGAAGTATATATAGTTTATAACAATGTTGAATAGGCTGAGTATAGTCATTCTCTGAAAAGGAATGAAAAGATTCCTTCTCTATTCCTGCTCTTCTGTTTCTGTTGTTATATTTAGTCGATAGGCTATATATATTGTGAATGCACCTTGAGGGAAAACCTGTCTCACGCCTGAAACAGCTTTTAACTGGCCGTGAAATAGCTTGCCGTTAAAAAGTTTCACATTCTGCAGAGTTCCCACATTCGTTGCCTCACGCCTGAAAACCAATTTTAACGTGTAGTGGATATTTTTGTTGTAAAGGCTGCAAAAATCTTTAAAATAATATCTGATTCGTAATTAATATTTTTGTTTAACAGCTGCAAACTGTCAGATCTTCGAACTATATCGGATTTAGTCGCTCACAAAATCTTGTCTAGATATTTATCGGATACACTTTATTGTGAATAGCTTGAAGTAGCAGTTGTAGGGAGATTGCTTGTAGGGAGATTGCTTTTGGTTCCTAATGGTTTTGTAAGTATTTCCTGCAAATTATGCCCATTATTCTCATCGGTATGGTTGCCAGCAGACACAATTTGTGCAGAATCTTGAGGTTAGTAACTTGCTATGGTTTCAATGAGTTATTTTTTTAATTTTTTGAATTTGCACACGGCTGGATCATTTTTATTTTTAGGTTTTTATTTAAAATTTTACACACTATTGCTCGAATAGATTGAAACAGCAGCTGTAGAAAGACTGGTTTTGGTTCACGTGATTTAAAAAAAATTATGGTGTGGTAAGGTTTTTAAAATTTTCCTGCAAACTCTCCCATTTTTTCTCATCGGCATCGTTGACAGCACGACATAATTTGTGCGAAGTTTTGAGGTAAGTCGCTTGCCATGGTTTCAGTGAATTAATTTTTGGAATCTGTGAATCAGAACTTACTCTATGTGTAGGCAGAACTTGGACCAAATTATGAACTTTCTTCTTCAGAGATAATTTTGAGAATGGAACAACACCCAATTTCTGATGCATATTCTAGACTTTCCCCATGACATTGAAAATCTCTATTCCGTTGCTGAAGTCCATCAGCACTGTAAATATTTTCCTCTTCCTGTTCATTTCATCAAAACATGAATCTGTCAGTTGCAATTTAAATCTCTCCTATTCTGGAAATCACAACCATTTGCATGTATACAGAAAACTTTAACTACACAGAACAATTATCTTCCTATTATCTTTAACTATTCCGTCACTTTGCTTATCTCTCAAAAGTAGTGAAAAAGTAAACCAAAATTAGAAAGAGAACATATTAAATAAAATATTTGGGACTGTCACCTCATCTTCTTGAGAACTGTAGTTCATTTCCACGGATCTAAAATCATCATCTCTCATGCACCCTGAAATAATCACAGGACTTTCCTTTTCTCTTGGTTTGTGAAGGACGTTGAAGCTCTTAAGAGTAGGTGTGGGCGAAAGTACATAATCTTGAGTAAGAGCATTTTTTGAGGAATGCAACTTCTCATAGGAATCAACCGTACCATCACATACTGTAGTAGCACATGATGATTGATCCAAGCCATTTCTCATGCCAGGTTGATAATCTTTCACTTGATTTTCATCACTTCTAATGAAAGACAGACAGAAGAGCATGTTGTTTCTAAAGCACAAGCCGCAATCTCTTGAGGAGGGAGGAACTTGTCTCTTCTTGATTCATCAAAGCTATTTAACATAAAAAGGGTAAAAATTTATTAAAACAAAAGAAAATTATAGAGCCAAAACATTACATAGCCTTATCAAGCTCCACCAAATGGTCCAAATGTTGAGACAAATCAGGGGGTAATTGACCCCGATCAACCAAATTCCAATCATGAATATGATCAGAAGCCCATTTAGCCAAACAATCAGCAACACCATTCCACTCCCGAGGAATATGAGTAAAAGTAACAAACTCAAGAGAAACACAAAGATTGAGAATTTGTTCAATAATCAAAGCCAGGTGCCAACTAACATCCTCAAACTTCCGCCTGTTCAGCAAGTTAACCACAACCTGAGAATCAGACTCACATATGATCCTGCTCCACCCCAACTTACTGCCATGCTCCACAGCCAGTAAAATTGCCTGGGCCTCCATAAGATTATTAGTATGAAGACCCTTATAAATAGAGAAAATAAATTGAACATCCCCAGAACTATCCCGACCAACACCACCAATTCCAGCATGACCAGGGTTTCCACGAGAAGAGCCATCAGTGTTAATTTTAAGGATACCTTGAGGAGGGGGAGACCATCTTCCCTCCCTATTCACCTTCGGAGTAGGATGCCTACACTTGTTGCGCATAAGCTGCTGATGCGAAGGAGGCAGATGAAGGCGGTTGAAACAGCCAACATCCGAAGGAGCAATCGAAATAGACAAATCACACTTAGCCGAGATCGTTTCTCCCAAAGAATGCAATATTTTCCACCACAAGCGAGGGGCCTCCATCGTCATTTCCTGAAAAATCCGACGATTCCTCTCCAACCAAAGATTCCAAATGATGAAAGAAGGGCCAATCGCCCAAGCAGCTTGAAGAAAAGAAGTAGAAACAGGGGCCCTACTCCCCCGATCCACAAACTCAGCCAAAGAAGAAACATGCCGACAGGGCATATTCCACACCCTCCACCAAAAATGCCAAATCTCCCGAGCATAGGAACACTGGAAGAAAAGATGAGAAGCACACTCCTCAGCCTCCCGACACAACACACAAAAAGAGGGGCCCTGGAAACCCCGCTTGCATAAATTATCCCAAGTAAGACACCGGTTTTGAGCCACCAACCACATGAAGAAATTGCACTTGGGCCAAGACAACTTATGCCAAACATACTTCCACCAAGGGACCTGAATATCCCCAAACAACTGTCAACCCAATTGCTTATAGCCAGTAGACACAGAGTACTTCCCAGACATATCAGAACCATCCCAAGCTAAAATATCAGGTCTCCTCAACAAATTACAAGCCCGAGAATCCAAAAGTTGAGCAAGCTCTCGCCTATCCTCCTCAGAGCCCCCAAGAGGCCACTCAGAAAGGTGCTTCCAGCGGAAAGAAACAACAGAGCCACAATGCTCAGCAATCTTGTAATGCTCAACAGTGTCCCAACCAGCAGCAGTAAAAACATCACAAAGGGGTTGAAGATGAGGAAAAGCAGAAAGAATAGGTGGGTGACCATCCCAAGAATCCCACCAAAAAAGAGCCTGTGATCCCGAATGACAGATCCAAAAAAGCGCACGCTTAATCAACTGGGCTCCCACTTTCAAAGTAGACCAAATCATAGAACCACTTCCCTCCAGAGGATAGCGAGGAACCTCATGAGAAGCAACACCACGAAGATACTTATAGTTAAGAACACGGGCCCACAACTGGTGTTGATTAGTACACCAGCGCCAGTAAAGCTTCGCCGCAAGAACTTGCCCATTCAAAATAGAAGAGCGTAAACCAAGACCACCCTCCTGCTTAGGTCTACACACAGAATCCCATTTAACAAGGCTCCACTTAGAAGTCATCAAGTTGCCACTCCAAAGGAATTGCCGAGAGAGAGCATCAAATTCTCGAAGGAAATACATAGGGGCCGATTGAACAAAACATCTGTAGATGGGAAGGGCCTGGATAACAGACTGAAGGAGGGTAACTCTAGCAGCAGTAGACAACCACCGATGAGTCCAATGAGTTACCTTCTTCCTCAACTTATCAAGCAACATCTGCCAAGAGGATCTGGGTTGACGACCAATGGCAAGAGGAATCCCCAGATAGACAAAGGGGAGAGATCCAATTTGAAACCTCAAAATAGCAGCAATCCTCCTCTGGATGGCCAAAGGAGTATTGAAGAAAAAAATAGAAGACTTCTGCTCATTAATTTTCTGTCCTGAAGCAGCGAGGTAGATGTCCAAAGCTTGCCTAATGGATTCAGCTTCATGAAGACGAGCCAACCCCATAAGAGAGGTGTCATCCACAAACTGGAGGTGAGACAGAGTAGGCAGACCCAACCCCCATTGCCAACCATGAATCACACCAAGAGAGACCTGAGATTTAAGAAAGCGACCCAGCCCTTCAGCCATAATAATAAACAGATAGGGAGAGAGTGGGTCCCCCTGACGAAGGCCCCTAGTAGCACCAAACAGTTCTGAAGGTTCCCCATTCACAATGACAGAAAATGAGGAGGAAGTCACACAACTCATAGTCCAACTCACCCACTCAGAAGAAAACCCAAAGGCCAACAAGATGTTCTGAAGGAAACTCCATTTAACTCTATCATACGCTTTTGCCATATCCAGCTTGATGAACATAGACTTATCCTTGGAGATTGCCATGGAATGAAAAACCTCAGAGGCAATCACCACCCCATCCAAAATTTGACGACCAGCCACAAAACCTCCTTGCTCCTCAGAAATAACAACAGGCAAGCAAGATTTAAGCCGCTTAGCAATCAACTTCGTAATAATCTTATACACCACATTGCAGAGTGCAATAGGTCGAAAAAGCTCAAACCTATCAGCACCCTCCTTCTTAGGAATGAGGACTAAAAAAGTAGCATTCAGGGCCCGAAGCATCTGCTTGTTATGAAAAGATTCACAGACAACCTCCAACAAATCCAGCTTCACAATTTCCCAAAACTCCTGAAAAAATTCAACTGGGAACCCATCAGGGCTAGGAGCCTTCCCCTTATTCATCCCAAACACAACCTCTTCCACTTCAGACAAAGTAATCGGGTGCATGAGAGAAGCATTCAGCTCATCAGAGATCAAAGAAGGAATACAAGCAAGAATCTTATTCTCCTCAACCTCAGCAGGAAGAGAGTCCTCAGTAAACAAAGCAGAGAAGAACAGGCGAGCTTCTCTGGATAAAGCCTGTTGCGAGGATAAAACTAATCCTTCAGAGTTAACGAGAGAAGAGATATAACACTTATTCCGATGAGCCTGCACAGAGAGATGAAAGAAGGCAATATTCCCGTCGCCCTCTTGAAGCCAGTCAATCTGAGCCTTCTGTTTCCAGAATATCTCCTCACGAAGCTCCCACTCTTCCACAGATTTAAGAGCCTGGGACTCAGCATGCCCAAGAGCTTCTGAAAAACCAAGATCCCTAATCTAGCGAGTAATGACAGCAAGACGCTCCTACGCTTCCCTTTTCTTAGCACAAAAATTGCCAAAACATAGCCTATTCCATCTCTTAAGATGAAACTTAACACATTGCAACTTCTTAACAAAATAAAACATAGCAATACCTACATTACATATGGCTTACAATTCCCTGAGTGAATGAATTTTAGCCGAAATCACATATTTTAGAAAATATAATGATTTAAGCCTTGAAAAGTTCCATTTAAAGGATTCCAATTGAAGAGGGTTTGATCAAACCCCTTTGGATAGAACCTCACTATTTTTAAACCATACCTATAATAGGGTCTCCTTTACACTCAACAAAATGCCGGGATAAAAAAATCACTTTTGATTTAGATTTTGGGGATCAAATGAATTCATTTAAAATTTTATTTCAAATGATTATGGTATTCTAACAAGCTTTCATCCAATGAATATAATTTTAATATGTTTTGGTTTTGTTATGTATTTATTTTTAAGTTTTATTAAACATAGGTTTTCATCGAAAATGAATTTCTTTGTTTTTCACATGTGGAAAAATAGAAGATTATCAAAAAAAAATTTGAAAAATATGAGTGCACCAGATATTGAAGTCCTTGATCCAACAAAAAATAAAAAATAAAATTTTGACATATACAAAAAAAGTTATGCGTTATACGGTCGAACTGTGTCTGAATTATAATTCGTTTGACTTTGAAACTTTGATTAAGGAAAAAATATTCAATAAAAAACTATCTAACCAAGTGGAAGCACTTAGATATCGAGCTACTAAATCTAAATTTGAAAGAATTAGAATTTTTATCCTTCATGGAAAGTTATGCGCTATAATGGGTGTGTCACTTTTAAAAATGTTGCTTCAAAAAAAATCTATTTCCTTTTCATGGGAGATGGAAAAGGCAATTTGATTCCGTAAAAATTTTGAAAAAAATATTTCTAGAATCTACGCATAAAAATTTGATGAGACTCTCTAGTTTGCACCATCTTCAAATTCTCATAGTTTAGCCTATAAAAGTTCAATGTGAAGATTTAGTTTCAGTGGTCCAGCTTTGGCCAAAAATTGTAAAACCACTATTATGGGATCACCAATACCATATGTGGGCTCCATCCCGCCACCACTGATCAACAAGATTATACAAAGAAGAGTCACGAAGCCACATAAGCTAAAATTTGAAAGGAGGATTCTTTGGATTAGGGAAAGGAGAAGCTGAAAACTTAATTGGCCAATGATCAGAGCCACACCATCAATCAAGAATCTCAGAGCAAATAACCACACTGCCCCCAACCCAAAAACTAGAAACAAGAAACCTGTCCAACCGCTCAGAAATCGCCTCTGACCCACTCCACCTATTATTCCAAGTAAATAAGCCATTAGAAGGTTTGACATCAACGAGAGCAAGAGAAGCCACACTAGCCCAGAACAAATCTGAAGCAGGACCCAATCTTGGCAATCCACCTCTTTTCTCTTCCAGGCACAAGATAGAATTGAAATCACCAGCTAAGATCCATGGCAAATAAGGAGCACAAGATCTAACAAACGTGATATGGTCCCACAGCTGGATTTTACCATGAATATCAACCGGAGCATACACATTGCTAACCAGAATAGTCTCACCAGAGTCCAAAACTGAGGCCACCATTGAGATAGAGGAGTGGCTAGAAATCCACCAGCGAGGAACAACCTTACGAGGATCCCAAAAAGTGCCAAACCTCCAGAATTTCCTCTAGAGCCAATACACTGACACTGCCCAGAAAACCAAATACAAGGAGCATACTGAAGCATGCGGTCCACCTGAAGCTTAGTCTCCTGCACACAAAAAATTTCTAGAAAATGTAACCCAATCAAATCCTAAATAGCTTTTTGACGGGAGGTGCTATTCAGCCCCCTTGCATTCCAAGAAAGAATAATCATGGGGAAGGTTGGGCAAAGTGGGCGTCCAAGGTCTTAACAGAGCCCGATTCCACCAACAACTCCCCAGTAGATTTAATCTTGTCCACATCCTTCTTGCAACCAAATTTAGGAGACTTAACAAAGTTTTCCTTCTTAAGAGGGCATTGGAGCACTCCTAGATAAGACTCAGAACCTTGACCTTTTCCTGAAGACAACGCCTACTTAGCTAAGTCCGCTAAAATAATATCATCATTTAAACCATCCAAAGTGTCAGCAGGCCCAAGCCCTCCCTTCTCCAAAGTAAGAGAAGAGTCCCTAACAACAATTTCCTATTCTAGTCTTATATCCATACCAGTATCCCCAGACAAGATCTCAACAAGAATCCCCTCCTCCAAGGCCCGATTGTCCAAACCTCAAAGCGATTGAAACCTTGATCACTCTGCTTATCTTTAAAGGGTCTCTTCTGACCTCTCCCCTTAGCTTTCAGTTTAGCGAGAATGAAGCCATCCTTATCAGGCCCTCGCTCAGCCTTTCCCCCTTCAGCCATAGACACCTTGCTTTTATCTGCCTTCTCCACCAAAGGTCCCGAGGATGGAGAAGAAGGAACCCCAGCTGTTTTGGAAGTCTGAGGACACTGACGCTGAAGGTGACCATACTCATGACAAAACTGACAACAAAAAGGAAGGGACTCATAATCTACCTATTGAATCCATGAGGCAGAGCCAATACAAATCTCTAGAGAATCTGGCAATGGATTATTTAAATCAATTTCAACACAAATGCAAGCAAAAGAAAATACCTTTTTATCCAAGGTATTCTGAGCAATGGCAGCCGGCTTCCCCAGCAAGGCCACTATTTGTTGCAGAATATCTTCTCTCCAGAACTCCAAAGGAAGCCATGGCAGATGAACCCATACAGGAACTCGAGAAGGTAGATCCTCAGCTGCATTGAAACCCCCATGCCAGGGTTTCATGAATAAACCCACATGATTGTAAAAATACGACCCCCCCTCAAAAACACGATTACAATCTAAAATGCAAGAAAAATCCACCATAAAGAGCATGTTCCCTGCCACCAAAATATCAAAGTCACCTTCAACCTGCCAGGAACGGCGCATCCATGACTCCAAGGCTGAGAGGGGGACCCAAATACTCAAAAACTTACAGATCAAAATGTGTTGAGTCCAATAAGCAAAGTCCTCGTGCACCGATTCTAGAGAGATAGCCAAAACCGGACGAGCGTGACTCCGCGACAAGCAACCATTCACTTTCTTGAGCTTAGAGCTCTCACCTACAAAAGAGTTATTCATCATCGAAGCATGCATGTCCTTAGCGAAGCCCAAAGGTGGCGACACACCTGGAATCGCCAAGCTCTTGGAAACTTTAGCCATCTTTCCACACCTGGCACCCCTAGCCCAAACAAAAACTATCAGCCGAAGCACCCAACCCCCCAACCCAACTCACCACCCACGCACCTTACCCCACACCAAACCCCACCTTCCGCCACACCACACCCCACCGAGCACACACAACCCACACACCACAGCAAACTTCCCACGCACCAAGCCACAACAAACTTCCCACGCACACTGCCAAACACACAACCCAACAGACCCCCCTCACAAATTATTACTGCTGCGTTGACTGCTCCAGACAACAAAGCTTGCTGAGATGTTTCCTTCCCGTTGTGAAAACTCTTGAACACGCACCAACCCTCCACCCCAAGCAGAAGAAATCACAAAGAAAACAATCCCACGAACAGAACAAACATGCACACACCAGGCTTAGCATGCAACTTGGGTCGAGATGGCCGCGAGCTCACGAGCAGGAACCAAAAAATCTCTTCTATGTCGATTCATCAAAGCTATTATTGGAGGAAACCTCTTCCCCTGATATTGATCCCATATCACTGTCGAAACATGAATCAAACAAGCTATTGCTTGTAGGAGAGAAGTCCAGGCTTTGTGAATTACTTCCCCCCATAACAGATTGTAATTCCATCTTCTTGGTTTTGTCGTCCACATCAATTTCTTGAGAAATCGCATTACTAGTTTGCAGAAAATCCCCTGCTTCCTTGGCACAAAAGTAGTTGACTTACATTAAATCTGGGAATGTAGCAGATTCTGACAAGATACAAACTTTATCTACAGAAGCGTTATGATTGTTTCCAGTACGTTGTGCTTCTTTGAACGAATTTCAACCGACAATATCACATATGCGAAGCTGACTTTGATCATCATAGCAAAGTTCATCCTTACTAATCCTTTAGCTCAACTTTATCTTAGCAATGGAAAGCTTTTTTGAAACATTCCCAAGATCAGTATGAATGTTTGGCAGCAAACGTTTAGTAGGTGTTAATCTTCTCATAATGGACTTCAGTAAAGAGCACTTGACAATCTTATTTGCTTCAGATTTCCTTGCTTTTCTTGGCCTTTTCTATCTTCTTTTCTTTTTTGAAGCTGATTTCTTTTTTGAAGCTGAAATTGGATAAGCCTACCTTCACTTTCAGAAATTGAAGTGCCCACATTTTCCATGATAAGACCTGCAGTTGATTCTCTATTCATCATCTCATTTGCACTCCCCTCCAGCAATGTGAATTTAAGGTGGTTTACACTGATATTGAGTTCTTCCATATGATATTTTTCTGAATACCCCAGGGTATAAAGGTTGTTAGTCCTGTTCTTACCCGCCAAGGCTCTTCTTCTCTTCTTTTTCCGACTAGTATTCATCTCCAGAAGGCAACGAGCAGAAGACCAAGCCTGAGGGCTATGTTCTGCATCTTTGTTTTGCAAACAGTTCAGATTTCGCAAATATGGTTTCTTTAATTGGACAACCAATTTTGGAAGACCTTCACAACACTCCTTGGTGAGATCATCATTTGAGCATGAATAAACTCTCTTACTAGAGTACTGCCTATCCAAAAGATAGTCTTCTAATAGATAGGGCTCCTACTGCTCCTCCAAATCCTCCAAAAATTCATGCAGGGGCTTTAGGATTCGTTGCTTCTTGAAAGTTTGTTCAACTCCTCTGAACATCTTCTCCATGTCTTATTCACAGAGCTGAAGATGACATTCAGGAATCTTTGTTAGGCTTGAATAGGTCCACAAGTCCAACGAGAAATTCTTTATAAATCTTAGGCTTATCTATCACTATTTTAAAATTAACGTCAAGCAGAAAGGGATAGCCATCCAATGCACAAGCCCAAAGGTCCACAGAGAAATTTTATATAAAACTTAGGCTCATCTATAACTGTGACAAATTTAACATCAAGCAGAAAAGGAAAACCATCCAATGCACAAAATGCCACAGAGATTAACTTGGGCAGCCAGATCTCAATGTTGGAATCAGTAACACAGCTTCACTAAATGTAACTCTGAGGAAGTTCATGCAAACTGTGGGTGATTAAAAATATATGTTTTTTTATTTAGAAAAAAACCAGTTTGATAAAAACAATGCAAATTGTGCATCTTTCCTATGTCCTGGACTCACAAATCACCATATGCTAAACATCAGCATTCAAGAATCTTTTTACGGTTGAAGGTCCCTCACAAATTATTTATTAAACTTGGCCTTATCCATCACTATTATAGAATTCACAGTGAACTGGAATGGAGAACCATCCAAAGCAGAAGATGGCACAAAGACTTATTTTAAAACTTGGGCATGGACATCTCAATGTTATAACAACAAAGCACAATACAAAATTCCATAGAAACTGCAACTCCATGGGCAATCCTCCAATTTTTGGCTGATTAAAAATGTGGCTTTTTTGCTTAAACAAAGCAAAATGCGTTTAAAAAAGGCCCAGAAAATGTTCAACTTACCTTTACCTGCGCAGCAATGAAAGTTGAAAGGTCTTCACCTACTGAAGAATCTCTGAGATAGAATACACAATTCAGAAAGACAAAATGAAGCTGGTGAAGTTGAGAGATATGCTTAAGCCAATATTCTATTCTCCCTAAAGACAAAGTAATTGAGAGTTTGGATTGAATGAGCAAGTCCCATCTTTTTCCTCACTAGAAACCACATTAAAAACAAAAGGATAACCCAATGAAGCAACAGAAAGAAGTTGCCTGCTCATAGAATTTCAGAAGTTAAAGAGGGAAGCTTAATAATGATGAAGATGAAAGGTTAACAGCATCTGTAAGTTACTTCAAGACAATCCAATGGATTTCACCTCACTGTAAAATCTCTCTGTGGGATCTTGAGATTGCTGATGGACAGCAAAAAATTGTTTGTTTTATCTTATTATAACCCAATGTATTATACCTTGCTAATTTGTGTATGATTGAATTCAATTGTTACAGTATTGATGGTTCCATTTTGTAAATAAATAAAAAAAATTAAAGGTAGTAGTTATGATTGGAGTTGAATAAGTTTGCTAATGAGTTTAGGATCTTTGGGTTTTTATTCATTTATATTGAAAACTCATCTTCATTTTGAAGATTTATATAGGTAATCTCTAAATATTAAGAGACTTCATTTGAATTATTTTTAGTTTTCAATATTTTAAAAAATTTCATTGAGCAATCATAAGCCTTTGTTTCAAAACCACTACAGTTTTGGTCCAAATAGATATTTTATCTTTTGTAGTTTTTAACTCTTTTACCAGTTCCAGATCTGCTTCATAGTAATAAATTTAGAGATCAACTTTATTTTATACAGCTTTCTTTCATATGATGCATACTCAAAGAGATATATGACAATTTGTTCTTACTTGAGCATGTATTGAATTGACCATGTGGCTTTTCAACCAAGTGTGGTGCATGAAAATTCACATTCTTGCAGTAACATGCTACCAATCTTATTTTCTCACCTACAATTCCTCTCCAACACCTACTTTCACCTTTTTATAAAACCTATACCATTTTTTTATATACGTCCATTAACTTCTTCTTTAACTATGTAGGAACAAAATACATAAAAAGACAACAAATTATGTGTTGTCTCATTTCATACTACCACATGGAATCATCAACTACACAATCACTACAAATGAAATAGATACAAATCTTTCATTCAATTTTCTTGCACCAAATATGTATTACAAATATTTTGTAAATTTTGCAAACAAACCTGTACATATTTCAAATTACACTTCCTTACCATGTTTACTTTTATATAGTATTCTATTGGTGTAACCCTTGCACCCCCTCTGGTGCAAGTGCTAGTTTTATTACTTAATAATTATTATTTTTAAATATATTTTTAAAGCATAGATTATACTCATTAACTTTTTATTTTTAATTAAAAAATTAAAAAAATGAATTATGTCATTTTTAATTATTTATGTTCTAATTAAAAATTATGTATCAATAAATTATCTTTATCTTTATTAATAATTTACTTTATATAAAAAAATAGTCACAATAATACTCAAATATTTTATTTAGTTATATAAAACATGGAAGAAAGTTATGTGTAATTAATTTCCTAAAATGTAATTAGCTCAAAACTTTTGAGCGATAAGGGCGATTTTCCAGGGGAAAATGGCATGCTTTTCTCTAGTGAACATGCTCAAACTGCAATGATTTATTTCAGCTTGAATAGTTTCAAAATCTATTTGAAATTCATTTCTTTCTCGAAGGTTACCAAGAGCTCTATTGTAAGTTGAAAGTTCAGGCTTTCATTTTTTGCATCAAACAATTCCAGTTTTGAAGCAACTCTATGCCACAATGCCTGTGGAAATACTTATAATTCATCATATGCTATAAGATTTGAAGAAATAAAAAATCTTGCCACAATTTGGAAGTGCACTTCACAAACATGAAATCCTATTATACAGTTAATTTCTGCCATTGGACTTATCTTGCCCTTTTGTTGTGCGGATAATGCAAACTTTATGTATCTAATTTATATTGATGCATAATTAATCAAGCTTTTTAAAACTGATGCACAAGCTAGTTTTGCAAGTTTCCAAATTCTTGAATTTTTTGTTGCTCCTTCTCGCATAGTTGATAAAGTTTGGTTAATCAAGGAGACATATGCAAGGATGTGCATAAACAATCCAACACCTACGTTAACTGAGGAAAGCTATGAATTTTGTGTGCTAATGCATTGTGTTATTGTTTTTTTAAGTGTTTCAATCACATCGGGTTGCCTTCCATGAAGTTAGGTATTAATCCTATGCTATTTTCATTATGGGTTTCTCGGTATTTAAGATTGTTTCTTGAATGCTTGAAGTCTCTTACTCTTGGTTAGACTATGGATGTTGTGTACATTTAGGCTGGTCCTCAAGCAATTGTCTCCAAGAAGTTGAATACTTGATGTTGCTTGAATCATGAATATTGTCTGCAAGAAGTTGAATACTTGATGTTGCTTGAATCATGAATGTTGTGTTCAAATCAGGTTATGAATCATTTATTGTGTTTTGATTTTTTTCATCTTTCTTTAGCATTTTGGTTTTGCTCTAAACCTCCAGTTTCTAAGGAAATGTATTAGCACTACTCATGCTAGAGCCCATTACGATACATTAGCTTCTCTTTCATTTGAACCAAAATTGCAACTAGTTAGGAATTCTATGTATATATTAATCCCAGAACAGTATAAATGTCAACTGTTTATCATTAGAGGAAAACATGCTTTTCATGTACTATTATTTATTCATTTTATCAACATTGTTGCTAACACTTATCAAACACAACAAATAAAAACATAACTATTTTATAACTTTTTGGCAGGAATTTCCCTGCCTGTAGCTCTTGTTATAATAAAGTAGACCCACAAAATACTCAAAATTATTTTTTAATCGAAGATACCTTTTTAAAAATATAAATACTTTCAATGATCATAATTCATAATAAAGAAGATTTACAAAGTATATAATTGCTTTAAAAAATAATATAATTGATATTAAAAACTTAAATATAATTATCCAACCAAATTATTTTCAATTGTATGATTGCTCTAAAATTCAATTTGTTATTCTTTGTGTGTTTTTACTTTTTATACAACAGGGGTGTCCCTGCCACCAGCCCAGCGGCCCAACAACCCATATCTTAGATATCTAGGACGAGCTAGAACGAGACTAATCTCCTGCGGGTACCATCCCCGCCCGCAAGAAATCCATTGACAGTCTATTGATGTAACAGGGCTCTATTTGGCAGCTTTTGTTTCACCCTTTAAATATTAATAGAATATAAAAAAATTATTATGCTGAAGGCATGTCCTATATGAGCTTTCAAGCTCATTTTGCATATCAACGGTAGAAAACAAAGGATAGGGCTTGGTTGATGGTAAAATGAATCTCAGTCGTCCTCATTTTTTATTTTTATTTTTGCAATTTTTTGACTTTTTTTTTGCCATTTTCCAGCTGTTTTTTGCCGTGTTGGGACTAACTCAAACATGCTAAAATAGGTGTGGATTATGGCATCGACTTATCACTGGCATTGGTGGTCTTTATATCGCGTTGGCGCCCCCACTTCACACCCAATGATCTCTTGAGAGTCCTCAAAAAATGCAGTTCCACCCACATCACAAAACATATATTCTTGAAGTCTTTAGTTAGGCCAGCGACAAGGAAGGTTTCGAGCTTGACCACAAGACATAAAAGTGGACAATAAGGACCTTGGCGTTGCAGGATCGATTCCCACAGAAGTAAAACATCCTTGCCCACATGGCCACGTCGTCCTGCCCGTGCTCCCCAGGAATTTTTGCGTGCTCTAGGATAAAGCCTATTTATATCTCTGTAATTAATTCATATTCTAGGGTTTGTAGGATGGAAGAAGATATCCAGACCTTAAAGAAATTGAAGAAATTAATTGATGAGAAAGCCCCCATGGTTGTGTGTAATATTATCCTAAATGGGTTTGGGAAATTAGGGCAAACTGAAAATGCATGTGGGTTTTATAACATGGAATCACTTTAATTCATACAACCCTAGATAGAAGCAAGTGAATTGATAAAATGATCCTAAAATTAGTTTGCTGCTAGGACCATTTTGCAGAAATTTACACCAAGAGGTCTGCAAGCCACCTTTCAACAAGGGAAATTATAAATTTAGTTTAACTAAAAGAAAATAGATATATATTCTAGATTGTGTTCCCATTTAAGTTTGGGTTTTCATCTAGTCACAACATTATATGAATTCTTCATAAAGGATAGGGAACCAAATCATGAAACTGAATTGCTTAAGTTTGGGTGTTTTTAAGTTCAAACATCAGGATTAGATACAAGAATCTTGTATCAAGATACAGGTCTTCTTTTTGTTACTCTCTTTTTAATTTACAATACATGCTATAGTATTGGTTTGACTGTAATAAAAGATGCTTGCTTCAATATAAGTAAAAAAATTCTTACCTCTTGTATTGCCTATTTTAGGAGAATTGATTTGTTTACAAGCTTCTTTTTGGCACTCAGCATTGACTCAAGCTTAACATACTCATTATAAATTATCTATGCATCAGGTGATTTGAGGCTATTGTTTTACAGAACAGGATACATCAGCTAGAGAAACTTCTATATATCATTCTAAAAGGAATTGATATCTACAGAAGCAAAACTGTTAAGCCATGAAACATCTCAAACTGTGGGATCAACCATGTTCATCCATGCAATATGCAATGCACTATGCTTCACATTGGTTAGCATTGTGGAATGACAATGGAATGAACTAGTCTTGGAAAGCAACTATATCCATTCTGTCTGCACCATCAACATCAATGAAAGAGGTCTATACCTTCAAATGTTTTCTGAAGTTACATGCAAAAATTTACTTTTATACTATAGGTGTATGAAAGTTAAAAGTTGAGCTCCTAAGACATTGAGTTGTCATTGTCCTCAAATTACCCCATCAATCCCTGTACAATGCTTGTGGCTATTCCTTAAAGTTGTGTCCAATTGATGCACTCTTTGAAATAGACATTAATTGGTCTAAGGCAATTGTCTGCATGCTTCTTTTGTTTAAACACTATGTCAGTGTGTTATTAATTTCTTGACAAGGACAATGGATTGAGGGGAGAAGATGTGTCCATGTGGAACTTTGGTTTTTAGAATGGTTAACCTCTTAACTTGCATCCCATAAAACAAAGGTTTCAATTATGTCAAAATGAAAAACTGGCCTATAGTAGTTTATTTTCTTTTATGAAGAGAGACCATTTTTGAATTCACTTTCTTTCCATCTTTAAACTTTTATTGGTTGTTCAAACAGATGTCTCTGGAAACTGTTGAGGTTGGAGATTCAAAATCAATTGGGGTAAATTCTATATATGAATCTATATAGACACACATATTCAATTCAATTTTTTGTATGCTAATTTGGTTGTGGGTATGCATGATTCCTGTTCCCAGCAAATGGAGTGAACCGAAGACTTCTTCAGACAATAGGTATAAAACCTAAGAACTATATTTTATTAGTAAAGATTCTGTTGTACCATAGGATTTTTATTTGTTTTTCTCCTTTCCTTCTTTGATTGATGGCTTTCCCATGGATTTCAGACCATGGAAAAAATGGTTCAACCATCTAAAACCTCTATGTTTTTGTCTGATTTTTATGTTGCAGATTGCAAGGCTACATGTGGACAGAGATGCAAAGCAGCATCTCTGAATGACCGTTTTCTGAGAGCCTATGGTACATGTTCCAGATGCAAGTGTGTTCCTCTTGGCACATATGGAAACAAGGAGCTCTGCCCCTACTATGCCAGCATGAAAACACACGGCAACAAACCCAAATGTCCTTGAGCAGTTGTTTGGTAATATACAATCACATAAAGTATATGACTTACCCTAGTAAAAATACCAGAGTATATATGAAAGATCCTTAGACACATACTAAGTGTGTATATGTATGTCTAGACTGAGATAAATGGTCAACATTGTTGGGTTTTATGCTGACTGTGGATGAGAGAAGGTAAATAGTCTTGGATACATCTTCTGAACCAAAAACAAAACCAAATGGAAATATGTGTGAGTTTGTATAGTAAATAGTTTATAATTTTCAACTTTGTGCTCGACTCTTCTTCAGTCTGCATGCTCGAAATATGTATATAGAGAATACAACAGTAGAATAAAGTATGACTAAATTTTTATTTTTGTTTCTGTGGGATTCTAATTTGGATCATTGGAATCCTGGTTTTAGTCTTGTGTGAACTCATTGGTACTCACCTTTCTCTTCTATTTTCTTACTATCTTATTCATCATGAGTAAATCAAGCTCAATTCTTATTATCTTATTTTCATGATGAGTCATGAGTATAATTATATAAAACGTTGATTGAAAAAAAATACAAAATCAAATTCAGAAATATATCAGTCTAATATTATAGACTCTACTTGTCTTTCATTTTTCTTCTCTTGTTATCTTGCTCTTATCATATGGATTTTTTTAAAAACCTTGGAAACTTATAACCAAATGCACACAACCTTTTTGCTAGCATACTTCTGGCCTACACCAAAATTGGAGATTCGCTAGAGGGGAAATTGACATACATCAATATATAATTGAAAGAAAATTAACCTAGGTTCTTGTACTGCAGGTTCCTTAGTAGACATGTACACAAAATTCCACAAAGAAATGCAATGGAATGATTGCAAGATATGCACAAAATGGGCTTATCGAAGGGCTTTGAAAGCTTTCAAGCAAATGCGATTGGCACATTTGAAGCTAATCTCCACAACCTTTGCCAGCACCTTCCATTCTGGCAAAACTGAGCTTTGGAACACGACATGCACATCCAACAGAGTATGATCAAATGGTAGATATTAATGCAAAATGTAAAAGCATACACAAGGGCCAAAATGCCTCAAAATTTGTGGTCATCACTCTAGAAGTATGCCTACGATTATTGTATTGTTAAAATAAGTTATTAACTAACTACAAAATATGTAATAAGCAAGACTACATATGGTAGAGCAAGAAAAGGGAAATAAGCAATTTTTGTATATACATCTCAATTTATTAGGGACTCATGTACCCTACATTTATCTTATGATTTGTCAATGTTACACTTGAGAAATAAAATGGTCCCTTGTTCAAATTACATATTGTTGGATGCACCTATCAATTTTTGGGTAATTCTACTTAGAGACAACTCTTTTAAATTCTATGTTCATTAAAACTACACCTTATGAACTTGTCTTGATGTTTCAGTCTACATAAAATTATCTATATCATAATGGTTGTGAATATTTCCTAGTTGTATTCATTGATTTCATTTCTACTTTGTTGATTAGTGTAATTCGGTATTACTTCCCAAATGTTTGCTTTAGTTGGTTTGTAGCTTGAATAGCCATTGTAGATGTTGGAAATTTCTAGAGCAAGTAAATAAAAAATTATATAGAAGTGATGAAAAGGAAGGGTATATGAAGCGCATTAAGAGTCATTTATATTGAATTTGTATTCGGGGGAGAGGGGGGAGAAGGGGGTTCTGGAATTTGGTTGGTATATATGTTAGAAACTCATGCTAAGAAAAACAAATTTCAAGAACATATTTTTAAAAATAAGGTGGTCTCATCATACTTCTAATTAGTTGCTTTGATATAACTAATTTATAATCTTGATAGATAATAATTTTTCCAGTACATATGTATTAGCACACCAATGAATTAGAATTTAGCATACTAAAAACTATGTAAATTTCATCTCATTACAAAAGAAGGGGCAAAAAGAAGGGTACATTTTTGCCATCAAAAAATTGTATTAATATCAAGTTAAAATGTACAATACAACATAACTTACCACTAAAAATTCTTTTAGAAAAATAATTCTATGCTATATGAATCATACCTACATTCAGTTTACATTGAGGTCCTTGTCAATGCATTGACTAGAAAAAATTCACCCATCATTTTTTGGGTAAGAAGCAATGAAGCTTTGTAACATGCAACCTACACTATTTGAAGACAAGTCATATCAAACTATGTGGGAACAAATTGTTTTAGTAGAATTCCCTAAAGATGCGTTGTCGTGACTTTCTACGATCATAAACTATGCACAAGATGGATTTGTTGAAAAGTCCCTGGAAACATTCAAGCAAAATGCAATGGACATGCATAAATTCAGTCTCAAAAACCATTGCCTATCTTCTCCTTAATTTTTCCTAAATAGGAGCTCTATAATTTAGGGCATATCTATCACAACATAATGGAAGGGAATTTTTTAAAATGTTATAGATGCAATTTTAACTATTAATCTCTCTTCTCTCAATATATACTCCCCCTCTTTCTATTGTAAACATAGAATGAGCCTATTGGTAATGGAGCATGGTTATCTTCCTCATTAAGAGGTTTTGTTTCAGTCATGTTTGGATCCTTGTAAAAGGATGCATAGGTGATTTGAAGCTATCACTTCTCCATTGAGACTTTTGTTGCGAAAACAACATCATTTGTTAAATGGCCTACCAACCTCATATATTACAAAATGTGTATAAAAATAGACCAAATTTTTTCCTTATATTATATATACTTATTATATATATCTCTCCCTCTCTCTATTGCAAACATAACATTAGCCTATTGGTAATGGAGGTTTTGTTTCAATTATGTTTGGATCCCTATAAGAGGGTGCACAATTGATTTGAAGCTATCACTTCTCCATTGAGACTTTTATTGTACACAAACAAAATCATTGCTAAATGCCCTACCAATTGACCTCATGTATTGCTAAATATTTTGGTAGAGTGATGAACTGTAGAGAAACATAGAATTTCACGTTCTACACTTAACAAGCTTAAATCTTTCAGTTCTACTCTAAACTGAATAATCTTAGAGATTAATGTTCTTTTATAAATGAACTGAACTACTTGTTCCACTTTGTACAATAAATTAGAAGCTGTCAGTACCCAGTGTAAACAGGAAACATACCATGACACCATAAGCGAAAACTGAGATCCCTGTATTTCCAAGAGAGGATGCAGCAAGTTGCAGGTTGCCCAAACGTCCACAAAATATCCGTGTGATCATGCTCACTGTATAAGTTATCATATAAACTATTACTGTGGGTGCAGCAAGGTGCCATAGCTTCTTGGATTCCAATAACATTGCATCTCCCATCTTCTTTGCCCATGGCTGATTGGTATTAGATAATATCAATTCCAGTCTGTTATCTACAAGATGAGGATTATTAGCAGTAGGAGCCACATCTAAGAAAGGCTGCTGCAGTTCAGGCTCCATCTTATTTGCTAGTTGGGGGAGGGGGTAAGAAGAAGCTTGTATGTAAGGAAAATGGACTTGAAAGTGTATTAATTGTAGCAGCATTCCAATGGTGTGAGTGAGCATTGATATATTCTTATCCTTAATAGTATTGCTAATAAAATATTGCTCTCTATTAATGAATTTAGCAGACAACTGTGAGACATAATCGTTTGATTTTCCACGCTGTGGAGCCTTGCCTATAACACCAATAATTGAAGAAATTTTAAAATTATTCTTAGCAGGCATTTGTAAAAGAACCTTTCGATGGGCTTTTTACATGTTCATGTTTTTCTAAGGAATAAGCTTGAATATGTTGTGGGTATCTTCAAAATTTTATAGTTGGTCTTTATTTTTAGAATTTAATATTTTAATTATTTAATTTCAGTCTTAAAAAATATAAAAAATCCTTATTTAATTAAAAATTATATTGTCATTTTTATCAATTGAATTACATAAAAGGTGTTGATTAAATATTCAATTTGATACTTATTTAATTTTTGTCTTCAATCTAAGACCACCTTTTTAATATTTGATTAGAAAATTTAGTAATGAAACTTATCAATATCTCAAGTGTTATAATTTTAGTTAGTTAAAATGGGTGTTGATTTGTGTAGTAATGGAAAAAGTATCTCTTTTCCTTTCTTACTTTGGGAATAATTGACATTGAATTAACCTAATTGTGCTTTGGTTTAGAGTTGTAATGTGTTGTACACATTCACATTAATCTAGGGTCCGTTTTTAACAAAATGTATTTAAATTGTACCTTATTTATGGTGTTGTAAACTGTTGTATTATATTTTCACACTTATCTAGGGTTTCATTAATTAATTATGGTTAATTGAGATTAATTAGCCATTTTAATTCAAATTTAAGCCTTCTACATGACACCTTCCGAAGGATCTATCCCGACTCTCAATGATCAAAATACATAACATTAAATTTGGAAAAATCAAGGTCCTAGAAAATGGTGCTAGGACCCATTCGACTTTAGTGGTGAATGAGTTCTCTCCACATAGGACCCCCCTTTCTATGTGTTTTTGAGGTGGGTTTTTTATGTTCTTTCCACCCCCCGAAGCAAAGTCCTAGAAACTTGTGCTAGGACCCATTCGCCTTTAGTGGCAAATGGGTCCTCCTCACATAGGACACCCCTTTTTGAATTTAATTTTGGTGGGATTCTAATGATTTTCAATTCTAGATCTAGTGTCAGCTTAAATTATTTGAATTTCGAGGTTAATTCACTTTGTTTCTCCTAGAAAATTTATGTGACTTCATGAGATCAAGAGTAAGTGAATTATAGATCATTTCAAAGGAATTCAAAGGTAGATTATCAAGAGTTTATTGCAGCAATTCAAGATCATTTCATCATGTCTTGAAGGCATAATGCATTCAAGCATGTTGTTGAGCTAAGATAGTTGATGTAGTATTGGAGATGCATATTGCAAAGCATTGTTACACATGTTATTCAAGATCAAGATCTACATTCTTCATGGCCACTTCATGTTAGTTTAAAAATTTACTTTCTAAGACAACTTCCAAGGTATCAACATTCCATTGTTTCATGTTTCATGTCCTTATTACATTATTTGATCATTTGGTTTAATTACCTAAATGGGGTTTGACTTAGCCAAACCCCTATTCATTAACAATCAACATTTTTTTCCTTCTCCTAGATGTGTATTCGCAAATTTACAAGTTGAAGATTAAGTGGAGAACAAATTTGAAGCAAAATTGACAAAGTTGTCAAATTGCAAAGTTGGCATTCATAGTGCAAGAACACGAAAAGAAGGCCTACAAAATTTGTTACAAGTTTTCAAGAGCTGACAACCAAGGATCTGAGAGTATAGGAATCAAGGAATAGAACCCAGATCTTATTTTCAGAAACCCTAAAGGGACCCATTCGTGCCACTAAAGGTGAATGAGTCCTTTGTGCCCTAAAAATAGCTTTCTTGTAGCAAGGTACACATCATTTTGAACTCTCAAAACTCCCCTCATAGTTGCTATAACAATTAGGTTAGTCTTTTATTTTTATTTGCACCATATCACACACAAAATCACATGATTTAGGGTGAGAATTAGTGGTCTATCATTTTATTTTGGTAAATCCTATTTTCCCCCTAAACATTAATGATGAACTTGACCTATTGAATATTGCAATTTTATAATTTTGAAGTCTTTCATTGCATCCTAGGTTTGATCTTGCATTCATTTTCATTTAATTTTCATTGAATTGGATCTCATTTAGGGTTTCTTACTTTGCATAATTCAACCTTACATCTCATTCAGGGTTTAGAGTTGCATTATTTTGCATTTCTTAAATCTAAAAACTACAAAAACAAATCAATCATCTTGCATACCATTTAGATCACATACATTTACATCTGAAAATCAAAACATTGCATTTCAAATTAGGTCTTTGCATTCATCATTTTATTGTATTTCTGGAAAATCTAAAATTGAAAGTTACTGTCTCAAACATGGAACTGAAAGACATTGCAAAAACCTTGAAAATAATTCAAAAATAGTTACAAAACCCTAATCAAGGAACCATTTGTCTTTACTGGTGAATGAGTCATTGATCAGGTTGGGCCTGTACTTTCTGGCATTTGAAAAGCATTAAAAATCACTCAGAATTCAGTAAAAACATTCTAAAAATACTTAACCAAGAACTATTCGCCCTTACTGGTGAATGAGTCTCTTTTAGATCCTAATCTGCATTTTCTAGAAATTGAAATCACAGTTTTTGGCTTTTGTTTGTAGTTGTTACTTTCCTATTTCAATTTTATGATTTGTTGTTTCATCAAATTTAGTGCATCTAGCTTAGTTTTCTTCATTTTAGTGCATTGTCAAAAATCAAAATTGCATTTACAAGATTTCATTTTTAGTTTATTGCATCGTGTAATCAGTAAATTGCATTGTGTGGAATCTAAAAATTACATTTAATTCTAGGTTATTGCATTGCCCTTTTCCATTTAGGGTTTGCATACTAGGTTTATAAAACTTGTATGAGCTTTACAACTTGGTTTCCTATTAGCAATACTATTGTAGGATGAAGTTTGAGACTCATGTCATCCCACACTATCTCACTCACCGTGGATCTTGGGTTTCCTAGATCTCTTTCTGATAGTGTTGATAATCAACCCTCCATGGCTCATAGTTTGCATACTTCATTTACCATGACTTCACCTCCTACAACCAATGTGCATCATGTTAACAACACTATCCAGGTAGGTCATTACCGCTTGTACTCAAGCTTTGGGGTCTACTCAAATCCAAGGTGGAATTCCAATTCCATCTTCTACAATATTGATGTCCATTCCTACATAAACTATTACCCAACCTACCACAACCCTTCAACCTACAACAACCCTTCAACCAACCACAACAATCATACCCACTAGCATTATGTACACTTCCTTAAGTATTCACATAGGAAACCCTTCTAGTTTTGTCCAAATGAACACAATAACTCCTAAACAATCCACCTTCATCAACCTGCAATTCATTAGCCCTCTGCATACATACACCACCCCACCTTATTTCCCTCAACCTTACAATCAAAATGATCCTCTCATTAACTCATTTTTGAAAATTATAACATCCATTCAACAACAAATTGCAACTCTACAACAAAACAACAATGGTCAACCTTTATAATACATCAAATCCAATCCACTATCTTTGGACATATTAAGAGCACAAAAGCCACAAGGTTTAGAAGTTCCTCGATTTGAGAAATATGGTGTTGTATAGGAGCGAATTCACACCCCTTGTGTGAATTTCCCTTTTGCATGCCCTCACCTTAGAAAATCAAATCCAAAGGTGAAATTCCACATCACCCACCTATCCTCCACCCACTTGGTGTTTGTATTGTGTGTCAATGAGAGAATATTTGTCAGGGATGCAAGTGTGACACGCGGATGTCTATACGACATGATGTCATCCCTAACGGATTCTCGCATCTGAAGCTGGTAGAGGTGTTACACTCTTCATTGGGATGAATTGTAACGTCCTCTTGTTGACCAACCGACCCGAAAAATGAAAAATTCTTCTCGTCCACCTTCAAAAACATCCTTCATTCATTTAGTCCATCCTCTATGCAATTTCACAACTCAAGCAATCTCACTTCAAGCATTTTCCACAGCTCTATTGAACATTACAGTAGTTTGAGACTTCATTCACTCCAACTTTGTACATGTGGTGCTACTTCAAAAGTTGTGGGCTTGGAGTCTTGTGAGACCTCCTTTCATCATCGATGTGGCTATGGTGACTTTTCCAAATCCATACCTTACATTCTACCTTCATTGGCTAGTGAGCCTTTGGGTGGAGGTGGTAACATCTCACTCTCTTTCCTTTGTGGTTTGATAGAATAGCACATTGTCTTTTGTAGTGTTCATTGTAATACTTTCTACTTTGTTGTTTTTTTGATTGTCCATGGAGGTGGAAACACCAAAATGGGGGTCTAACTGAGGCAGGCCCCTATACAACCCCAAAAATTTTCCCCTTCTTTCTTGTGTGTAGGTGAACATGCACATGGAATTAGCTAGAAAACTAGTGTTTAAGTGAGTTATTTTTCATCACCCTTTTGTTCATTTATTTACTTTATCATTTATGTATTTGCTTGTATTTCATCATTCTGTATTTTTCATTAAGATCATTTAACTAGGATGTTTATATGATTTTTTGGTATTTTTATTACATCTTACATTTTCTGGTCATATGAATGCTAGCATGCCAGAGAGATGCTAGTGTGTCACACTATCATCCCACAACTGTGTTGTTGTCCTTGGACAGAGAGTTGTCTGAGGTGTAGTATTGACTCCAAAAACTAGCTCGCCTAGCCCAAACCTAAATTTTGGGTCTATAGAGTGATAGAAGTACTTCATAGTGCTCTTCACTCGCGATCCTCATCCTTTTAGAGTGAGGTAAGTTAGGGCAACCCTCCGCTCTCGGCTCTTCATGACCTGGAGCCTTGACCTGGTTGGTCGTCCTCTCTTATACATTTTTGGTGAACTTGATGTGAACCATTTTGGTTCCATTTAGCAGTGCTAAAGGTTCCTTTCCCTGTGTTCTAGGATTGTTGTAGTTGTGAGTGTTGTGGGGCATTTTTCCTTACAACCCAACTTGTGACCCCTAGTAGGCATAGTTGGAAGGTTTCGTAAGCATTGGGGAATGAATCCTTAGCTGGGTCACTGTCTGATTGCAAACCTTTGGGGGGCTTTGTGAGAGTATTGTTTAGTGTGTGTGATGGCCTCTTTCCTACATCTACTTATTTCCTATGCACAGCATGTGAGTAGTGGTCCAAGTATAACCTTCACCTCGTAGGACCTATCGATGGGTTTTAACAAAGAACCATCTCCTCTTTACATCCCTGTGCGAATCAACGAAAATGCTATAGTAGGTGTTCTTGTTGACCCAATGTGTCAGGTGAATATTATAACGAAGGATATTATGTTAATTGACTTCCTACATAAAGATGGGTATTATGCACATGTAAGCACCATCCGCACGCATAACAAACTTTTTGTACCTACCCTTGGTAGCATCGTTTTGTCAGTCTTTGTTGGACCTAAGTCTATAGACCTATTGTTTGTCATAATCCTAGGGTCTAAACTCTTTAGAGTGAAGCCGAGTATCCCCTAGTTAGTAGCTATGAATGCAATTCCCTCAGTTGTGCATAAATATTTGAAGTTTGTTCATGAGAGTTCAGTGCATGTGATCCACGACACTGGCTATAAACCATCGATTGTGTGTGGTAGCTATTCCTTAGATCACTTCTGGCCTAAACCCATTGGTCCACTCCGGCCTAGGAAGGACCTCTTGTATCAGACATATGAAAAGTACAAGAAAGGGGACCTAACACCTAGAGTGAGATACCCTCCATCACCTTATGTTGTTTCACATAAGGTTTGTTTAAAAGTTGATAGTGATACCACCATGGCATGTAGAAGGGAAGAAGAGAAACACTCTCAAGGTTCCTCTTCCTCCTCTTATGTTGTCCAACCAGACACTTCATCTCACTCTATTATGGCGACAATAGATTTTCTTTCATGTTTGTAGGAGAATTTACTATGGTGTCCGCTTGGGGAAATCCCAAGCATCCTATGTTTGAGTTTCTTGTTCTACCCATGCAGCCTAGGACCATTTGGTATGGTAGAAGGAAGGATCCCCACATGGAATCCTCTATGTCTTGGCCTTCGTGGCCTACCATCGCTCCTGCTCCTAAAGAAGTGAATGGGAAGAGGCCCACTGCCAAGGCACTAGAGCCGACTCCCCCAGTTGTCTCTCAACCTCTTCCTCCTACTTTGATTCAGGAATTTGTCCCTCCACCATAAAAAATTGTGATGGACACCTTTATGGCTGAGTAGGAGCCTTTTTTCCCTTCACAGCTCTTGGCCTCTAGCTCAAAGAGTCATAGAAACTGCCTTGCACGTGAGCACAAACGCTAGTGAAAGGCTCTAGCGGCTAAGCAGGCCGCTTTGCAAAAAATTGAAGAGGGGTCAAAAATCCCTATTTTGGGGCCTCCTATTGTGTCCTCTCTCCTCCCCTCTACTTCCATTCAATTGAGTTCAGTCTTGCTTTCGGCTCCCATTGTGAGTGTGAGTGCACCTGACCCTAAAAAACTACAGGTGTTTATCACTCCTTTTGTCGAGCCGCCCGTTTTGATGTCCCTTCTAGACATCATGATGTTCCCTAAACCCATGGACATGCTGAATACCTTGATGGTGTCCATCACAATTTTCTCCTCCTCTTTTGTGCCTCTCACCTCATTTGTGGGGATTTCACATCCTTCGACGAAGCAGAAAGTAGAGGTTGGCCCTTCTAGTAATGGAGGGTGTAAGAGGATCCCACCTTATTCAAAAGTTGGTCCTACGCTAGCTTTTTTCATCCTAGTGACGGAGAAAGTTCCAGCTTCCCCTGAGGCTTTTACCACTCCCAAGTCACTTAGTGAGCCTAGCAATGAATCTCGGGTGTTGTCCTCCCCATCCATTGAGGTACCACATGGCACTACCGTAAAGTGCATGTTTAACTCTCTGGATGAGGTTTGAGCCTTGTTAGCGATCTTCAAAAAATAACTAACCATAGTTCCACAAGAGCTGAGCAGAGAAGACCTTGCAAGGTCTTCTTCCTTAGCCCTTGTTGCAGGAGGGTCGAAAGCTCCTCCCCTTAATATTCCACCACTGCAGGCTTGTTTTCCTCCCCCTTATAATGATCTAGATTGGGAAGCAGACAACCTCTTGGTCGATGAGTGTTAGGGGGAGGCCTCTTTTTTCCTTTAGATTAGATGTGTGGGTAAATGCACAAAGATGGTTCCCAAAAACGGGACTTAAGTGGCTACTTTTTTTCTAAAATCAGGAAATAATGACCTTGGATGTGAAATTAAGGATAGTTACACTCAAAATTTTGAGATGGAACAAAAAAAAGATCAAAGTGCTTCAAATCTATTTTCTAAACTATTAATTTATTTTGAAAATGGTTGAGATTAAGGGGTTTAAATGAGGATGCACACAAATTGGTGTTGTTTTTTTTCAAAAAAATATAACATAGCAACTCTTGTACGACCCTTGTATAGTGAAATTTTTTTTAGTATTTTTAAAATCACTATAGTCAGAAGTTAGCTAATAGTATGTAGTTGATGCATGATTTTTTTGATAATTTTTTAATGAATATTTAATTTTTTACTAATTTTCGAAGTGGAAGCTTCCTAACAAATAGAATTTTGGCCATGTTGGGTACCCTACAAATTTTGGAAACTAATTGAATTTAAAAAAAAAATTGTAGAATGGAGTCTAGTTTCTAAAAATGTAATTTATTTGAAATTTTGATGAACGTTTAATTTATAACCAAAAAAAACCAAACACTGCTTTTTATCAAACAAGAGACATACAAACAAAAGAAATTATGGATGAAAGGCTTAACATTGGTAAAAAAAGAAAAAAATTACATTTTTGGATAGCTAAGAGCTCAAACCTAACATTACACAGGTGTTGGATTTGTTCAACATTGAACCATGTGCAATCTTGATGGTGAGCACGAACCTGATTATGTAAAATATTGTAGAATTTACAAAAACACATCTCTAGTCATTGGGAATGCCCTCCAAGCCTTTGGGTTGGTATTCCAAGGAAAATACCAATCCCAAGGCTTAGGGATTCCCAAAGCAAGATATAATGTGTGTGTTTTATAACGCGCTCACATTATATCTCAGTTTTTACATGGCTTTTGTGTTTTGCTAATGCATTGAAAAAATGTGAGTGTGTTATAATGTGCTTGCATTTTGGTCTACATTGAAATTTTTCTTTATTTTTCTTGTCTCTTTCTTCTTGTTATCTTTTAGGTAAACTATATACATGAAATAAACATTTAAGTATAAGTTTAAATTTACATATGGATGTTTACTTTCTTATACTTTAAGTTATATTTCATGTATATAGTTTTAGGATGTTTGAGAGTGGTTTTAGATCTCTAGGAGTTATAATGAAAATTCTAGTTTTTGGAATATCTCACAAATTTCAGACTTAGTCAAATTTTAGTATTCAGGAGGTCAAATTTAAATAATCAACAAGTTGTATTATTTCTCTCTCTATCTCACTCATTTTTATCCCTTACACTCTATACCTCTCTCTCACTATCTCCATCCCTTTATCTAACTCTCTCCCCCTTGATCTCAAGATCTCTCTATCTCTATCGTTGTCTCTATCTTTGTCTTTGTCCCTCTATCTCTCTCTTTGTCTCTATCTCTATCTCTCTTATTTTCCCTCTCTCTCTCTCTCTACCTACCTCTCCCTCCATCAGTCCCTACCACTCTCTCTATTTCTCTCTACCTCAGCTTTCTCTCACCTCCCTCTCTCTCCCTCCATACTTCTCTCTCCCTCTCCTCTTCCCTATCTACTCTCTATTTCTCTCTATCTCACCTCTCTCTCCCTCACTACATCTCCCTCCCTCTTGTTGGAAACACAAGGGTAGACAACTGAGAGGGGGGGTGAATTAGTTGTCTTAGAAATTTAAACTTATCAAACTTATTAACCTTATTCTTAGATTTGATAAATAACCATGAAAGCATAAACCATCAACACATCAGAAATAAACATAATACCAAGATTTTTTACATGGAAACCCTGTTAGGGGAAAAACCATGATGGAGGTTAGTCCACAAGATTATTCCCTATTAAAATTATAAAGAAGAATAAATGGGGAATGAACGTGCATTCAAGCACACTGCCTAGAGCTCACTGCTCAAATACAAAAAGGCTTATTTCCCAAAAGAAGACACACTGTCTGATAGAAACATTTGGATTATATCCATAGGATTTTGAACTGAGAAAATAGCATATGCTAATGCCTTATTATAGTTTTGGTTAAGCACATGAACACTTCTTCACACTCTACTCACTCTTCTTCACAATCTACTTTTTCCTTTGAATGATTAGGACATTATTCGCACATCTCACACACACGCATGCCTTCAAATGGAATAAAAAATTGCTTATATATATCCACAACAAGAGATTACATCACTACATGTCAGCCTCAACAAAATAATAAAACATATGCAAACTGTTGGCCCAAAACAATAAATAATTTTTAATTTGAATTGACCAATGTCAGCCACAACATAATGAAGACCCAAAACAAAATCCTCAAACATGAAACACCTTCAAAAATTATTCCTCAAAGATCCACAACTCGTTACAACACCCTGTCTACCAAGAACATGAAAAACATGAACATGCGAGAGAAAATCTCTAATCACAAGCACAACGATCAATGTGGATGTGAAACACAGATAGAGAATGATCTAGAAACATCCACAAACATCATGAGTCACTAGAGAAGCATCCGCAACAACTGAACTTACTAGAATCACATCATCTTTATTCAGGAACACCAATTGAAGCAACAAAATGACTGTCAAAACACAATTGCTCATAACTCAATCAAATCTTCATGCGGATCTCTAAAACTTAATGTGGATAAAATAGATATACTTGACAACAAACCCTTTAATCCAAAACCTCTGATCATCAACATACTGATCTAACCAATAGACTAAACTTCACTTCACCACTGACAACCTACAACTTATTTCATTACAATTTTCTCAATATCCTCGACATATACAACCTTGAAGACATTAATGCCAATAGTGTCGACATCAATGACAACCACACATCAGTAAAATCCAACAATCTCCCCCTTTGGCATTGATGGCAACACATGATGTGAAAAACACCATTAATGCAACTATCTTTAGCACTTACTACCCCTTAGGTTCTAACTGTTTTCTCCTCAACTCTTTCACAAGACTCTTCTCCCCACATGACTCTTCTCCCTAGATAATTCATAGTTTTTCACATGAGTCTTCTCCCCCTTTGACATCAATGACAAAGATCTCTTTTCTCCACACAAGCTCTGAACCACATATCTGAACATCTGACTACTCCCCCTGAGTAGTAGCCACCACAACATCAATTTGGATCGAGATATGATTATGAAATAAACATATTGATGCAAGTTAATGCATCTTAGTTATGATTAGGAGGGGTAATCACCCCTAGCTTCCCTCTAGGATACTCAAAAGTATCCTTAGGCAACAGTTTGGTAAAGATATCTGCAATTTGTTCCTTAGTAGGCACATACTCCAATCTAACTTCCTTTTGACTCACCTTCTCTCTCAAAAAGTGAAACTTGATAGATATATGCTTGGTCTTTCAATGCAACACTGGATTCTTATAAATGTTAATTGCACTTGAATTATCACATAATATAGCTATAGACATCTAAATTTAATCACTTCCATATGATTAAATTTACTGCCTTTCCGTCTATTGTGTTAATATTAATTTATTAAATTAACATTACACCTTTTGTCTCATATCGGTAAAGTATTTAATTTAATAATTAATACTTTATCTTTCACCCTATTCCTCTCTAAATTAAATAAATACGCTAATTTATTTAATTTAGTCATTTTCACCCTTTTTGATTTAAAATCAATTTAAAATTCTTCACTTGTCACATCCTCCATAACCTCACCCTAATCTGAATTAATTTAATTAATTCATGATTATGATGTGCATCCTCTTAATCAGAGATTAATATCACATCCTCCTACATTTGCCACTTGCCTCTAATCTTCCATTAATTAGCCTAATCCAATGTTTGCACAACCTTAACCAAGGTCATTAGCTAGATTTAGCACCACTTTTTAGCCAACCTTTACATTTACCTTCTTTTGGCATTGACCCCCTTTCCCATGTGAATTTTTAATTCACATTTTTTTATCCTAGATTCCCCTTCTTTATATGTGAATTTTTAATTCACATTCCATTCTTCCAAGGCTTCTAGAACCTTGGACTTGTCACAATCTCCACATGTGACCAAGTCCCACCTTTTTGGAGCCCACTTTTTATCCTCTAGATCATCCTAGGAATGTGAATTTTTAATTCACATTTATATCCCCAACCACCTTTCCTTTTCCCATGTAGATTTTTGAGGAAATCCAAAATTCCTCAAATGTCTCTTTCACCCCCACTTGGGGACAAAGAATCCTTTTTTGAGGAAATCTCCTCACTCCCCAAGGTGCATGTCCTTCCTCCACCTCATGTACCTTCTTGACACCTCACTTACACCTCATATCCCTTTGTCCACCTCACCCTCTACATGTCAAGATGTGAAGGCTTGTGGGTTCTCAACCCACCATAGCTCTTCATCTTGACCTTGTTGGAGCAATCTTAACTGTTGAATTCTCTAGAGAATTCAAATTCTCCTATAAATACCCCCTCCTCAAGGGCATTTTGGGGAACATTAAGCCATTTGATAACTACATGCTGCCAATTTGCATTCTCAATCCTTTGCCATCATTTAGCCATCTCTTTTAATCATTTTGCACATTGAATCTTGCATTTAGTCATTCAAGAAATCATCTAAGGAGCACACAAAATCATCTCAAACAAGGGCCAATCAAGGAGACATCAACAGCAAGGGAGGTGAAATCGTTTGTGTCTCGTTTTGTCTATTTTCCTTCTTGTTATATCACTCCTTTGGCTAATCTTGAGGTGTCCTTGGTCTTTTATCACTTGCATTTTTAAGTTATTCATTAGAGTAGGATAAAATTCTTAGGTTCCCATTTTTGGCACGCCCGGTGGGACCCACAAATGGGTTCTTGCATTTAACCCTTATTTTGGCTAAGAATTGTGCAGGAGAAGGTCGCAGAAAGGCGGAAGTGCCCCTGTTTCTGCTGCAGAAAGGCGGAAGCGCCTTCTGTCCTACTATAGAAAGGCAGAAGCGCCCTCTGGTCTATTACAGAAAGGCAGAAGCGCCCTACATCTCAAAGTTTCACTTTCTTCTAACAAGTTTGCTGCAATTAGGGATAAATTTAAAAGGTTTTTCTAACACGTTTCTTGCAGTGGGAGGGGCATAACTTTTTCTTTTTTTCGTGAAAATTTGATAAAGTTTACTGCAGAAAGGCGGAAGCACCCTCTAACCTTTTGTTGCAGAAAGGCGGAAGCGCCCTCTAACCTCTTGCTGCAGAAAGGCGGAAGCACCCCCATTTTTATTGCAGAAAGGCGAAAGCGCCCCCATTTTGCTACAGAAAGGTAGAAGCGCCCCTATTTTTGCTGCAGAAGGGCGGAAGCACCCCAAAACAAGACAGTTTGGAAAGTAAAATAGTCATTTTAGCTTCGTTTTTGCTCCCATTTTTTGCTATTTTCAAGTAATAACCCTCTAACATTATTTTGGCAAGGATATTGGTGTTTTTTGCTAATATTTTGCAGCATATTGTGGCATAATTTGACCAAGGACGAAGAAGAAGATAGCTAACATTTGCTTGCAAGGCCATTTATTTGATCAAATTTTTGAAAAAATTATCCTTGTTGTTCGAATATAGTCTAATTAGGGGGAAGTAACATTTATTGCTTGTTGTGCTTGTCTATTATTGTGTTACCCAAGGGGGCATTAATTTGTTTTCGCTTTCCCCTTGCACTTCATGTGAACTGGGGGAGTAGTTGGAAATGGTTAGTGTCTTCTTTCTAGTGGGACTTGCTTGGGGATTTCATCACCCCAAGGGACAATTCCAACCACACGTATAGGTGGGGTATATAAAGGGGGGAGAACGAAAGTTGTACCCCAATCTAGTCACGTCGTAATTGGCAGAGTGTCGAAGCTAGGGTGATACCTAGATAGACATGAAGAGTTGGTTTAAGCCCTTCAGTATCTCGCTAGGGTTCCCGACTCACGCTTGTGATGGGCTGGTGTTCACGGTTGTGCCTCACATACCGAGAGTATATTGAGGATTCCCTAGAAACCTTGTGCATCTTAGATTAAGACCTTGCCTTGCCATACCCGTAATATTAATCATAGGATTGTGCTTGCTTAAAGTGTTTCTTGTGAAAAATCTATAAATTTTTTGATACTTTGGCCTCACTTTATCATTTTGCGTCCTTTCCATAGCCTTTACCATCAAAACCAAGCTCTGTCCTACCGCAGAAAGGTGGAGATGCCCCTGTTTCTGCTGCAGAAAGGTGGAAGCGCCCCTTTTTTGCTGCAGAAAGGCGAAAGCGCCCCTATTTCTGCTGTAGAAAGGCAGAAGCACCCCTTTTTTTCTGTAGAAAGGCAGAAGTGCCCCTATTTTGCTGTAGAAAGCTTTCAACGCCCCTGATTTTTACTGCAGAGGGGTGGATTTTCCCTTCTAAACACCTGAAATTGCCCCATTTGGATTCATTTTGCCCCTGTGATCACTAGGGTCACTAAGGGTAACCTCCTGTGATAAAGCTTAAGGTCTCTCTCTCACATCTTTCATCATCTAACAAAATCCAATCCAATCCAATCAAATCCAATCCAATCCAAATCCAATCCAATCCAAACTCAATCCAATCCAAATTAAATTCAAATCCAATCCAATCAAATCCAATCCAATCAAATCCAAACCCAATCCAAATCCAATCCAATCTAATCAAATCTGAATCCAACTCAATCCAAACCAATCCAATCCAATCAAATCCAAATCCAATCAAATCCAAATCCAATCCAATCAAATCAAAACCAATCCAATCCAAATCCAATCCAATCCAAATTAAATTCAAATCCAATCCAATCAAATACAATCCAATCAAATCCAAACCCAATCCAAATCCAATCCAATCCAATCAAATCCAAATCCAACCCAATCCAAATCCAATCCAATCAAATCAAATCCAAATCCAATCAAATCCAAATCCAATCCAATCAAATCAAAACCAATCCAATCCAAATCCAATCCAATCCAAATTAAATTCAAATCCAATCCAATCCAATCCAATCCAATCAAATCCAAATCCAACCCAATCCAAATCCAATCCAATCCAATCAAATCCAAATCCAATCGAAATCCAATCCTATACAATATATCCCAACAAAATCTGATCCAAATCCAAACCCCATCTAAATCACACCTTATCCAATCACAACCAAATCATTTGACAAAGGCATTAATCTACTCATCCCACATTTGCATTCCCGTTCAGACCCATTCACAGGCAAAGAAAATGGCTGACCGTCAAGCTCAAAATCCCCAATCAAACAACCCTCAAGATCCCAAAAACATAATCAATGTCTCATCAGATCCTAACAAGGGTACCAACATCACTCACAATCCCCATAATGGTACTTCATTGCACTCCAACACTGAGAATCAGAATAACTCGCCACATGGAGAAGAGAGTATGGTTAATCAACCTGAACTCACACTTGAGGAACATTTCAGTAATCCTGCCAATGTGCAAATGACTGATCGTTTGCTTGAGAAACATGGGGAAGATATCTTGGCCCACCTAATTGAGAAGGGTGTTAAACCCCCCTCCAATGTTGACTTGTCCAAATATAGGGGTACCCCATCTAACATGCTTCAAGGTTCACAAAATGCACCCGAAGGTTCATACTTCTCCAATGTTCCTCCAGTCAAGGGTTGGCATCAACCTGAATTTGGCAATGTCGTTCTTTATCAGGTTAATTATCCCCCACACGCTTTGACCTCAAATATAGGTGGACCTCAAGTACGTGATCCCAATAATCCTTTTGCTTATGGCATGCCACAAAGTGTTCCACAACCCCCGCCATTAACATTACCAACACCTCCTCCTTCCAACCAACCTCCAGTCAACATTGGGGGCACCTCCTTTGCCACATCCCTTCCGCCTCCTGGGGCCACCAATATACCACCTCAACAAGTTCACCAATCTACCATTCCACCTCAATTGCCTCCACAAGGCACACCCCAGCTGAACATTCCGAGCGGTACCCAACAACCCCCTTTACAAAACACGCCTACGCTACCTCCACCATCTCATCCGCAACAACCTATACACAATACCTTGGCCTCTTCACAACAACCATCCTACCAATCACAAGGAAATCTATCTCAACCTACTGCCCAAACCATATCTCCCTTTCTCGCGTCCCTTTTGCGTCCAAAGGTTCAACCACAACACAATATCCCACCTCAGTCCATACAACACTCAACATCACAACAGCAACCTCCCCAACATTAATACTACCACAACCAACAACAATTTCCCCAACAACCGCTTTATACGACCTCCCAACAATCACAACAATACCCTCAATACCAACAAACCAACACGCAACGTCCCATCCAAGCTCCTCAACAACCTGCCCCACACTTTTACCCAACAAATTTGTATTATGCCCCACAACAACAGCCCTCGTATCGACAAAATCCTCCATCTTACTAGCAAACCATGTCATCATCCGATCATCCAAACCCGTATTTCAATAATCCGACGCCCTTTCAGCAAGATCCCTCATCATTCTATCATCAATATCCCCCCAACCCATCACCAGCTAGCTCAGATTTGTTGGAAATAAAAGCTGCACTTAAGGATCTTCAAGCCGGGCTACAAAAAAATCATTCAAATTTGAAGATATATGTCCATATCTGTTCGATCCCTCCATCTCATTGATCCCATTTCCTAAACATTTCGAGATACCAAAATTTGACAAATATAAGGGGGACAAAGACCTTAAGGCTCACTTGCAGGAGTTTTATTCCCAATGTCAAGAAGTCATGTACAATGATAACTATCTCTTGCGCTTGTTCCCCACGAAGCCTAGCAAGCCATGCCCTAGATTGGTTCATGACTCTCGAAAAGGGGTCCATAAAAACTTTTGCAGACTTATCAGAAAAGTTTGTATCCTACTTCTCTTTCAATTTGCAGAAGGATACAAACACCTTAGATCTTCTAAAAGAGAAACAATGTGATGGAGAAACCTTTACCAACTACCTCCAACGATGGCGTGCATTAGCTAGTCGAATGAAAATTCCTCTGAAAGAAAAAGACATGGTCACCCTTTTCGTGGAAAATTCTCATCCTGACATGGCCCACAATTTTAGACTACACTGTGTCACCACTTTCGGCGAGATAGTGGAAAAGGGACCTATCCTTGTATGTGCCCTTATTTCCAAAGGACACATCAAAATACACAGTCATGATAAAGAAAGGTCATTTGGAGATAAACACGATTCTGGAATAAGAAAAAAAATGCGGTGAATGACGGAGTGACAGACACCAAACATGTCCAAGTGGCTAATGCATCCCAAAGGCAACAACAGTCTGTACCCAATGCCATATCAGTACCCCAGGGGGCACCTCATCCCTCTCAACAGTCAAACCAAAAAAATCGGGGGAACACCAAACGTCAATATGCCCAATTGGGTGAACCCTTGAGTGTTGTTTTTAATAAATTGTTACAAATCAATTACCCCATCACATACCCTATCACCAAACCATTCGATGAGTCCAAACCCAAGCCGGCATGGTTTAAAGAAAATGAGTACTGTGACTTTCATAAAATCAAGGGACACTCTTTGAATAAGTGACAGGGTTTAAAAAATTATGTCCAAGATCTCATTGATCGAGGAGATATCAAGGTTGACCCCAGTCAACCTTCGTCGTCCAATGCTTAACTGCAAATCTATCAAAACGCCTTCCCAAACCATAGTTAGGGTCCTAGCACCTCCAATAGTAATCCCCAAAACAATAGCACAAATAATGTGCCCTTCAATTATGAAGGCGTTATTCATTACATTGAGCAGGTGGAACCCCGAGTATCCATGATACACGTTAAAGCCAAAGACCCTCAATGTGTTGTGACTACACGACGAGCCCGTATCACCGTCCCTGCAGCCTCTGCACCCATCCAACCCACTCCCATAAACTCTCAATATAACATCCTTGATCATCTAAGGAAGACCCCCGCTCATATATCCATTTTGGATTTGCTTAAATCTTCCCCGGTACATCAAGAGATCCTCAATAGAGCCTTGCAGGAGACCCATGTACCAAATGACATCGACCCCACACAATTCCAAGCTTTGGTGGGACACTTGGCTTTGTCTCATCACCTCCATTTCAGTCAAAATGATATGCCAAACAACATAGACGTCAATCATAACCGCCCCCTACATATCGAAGTCATAGTTGCCCGTCATAAAATAAAAAGGCTTTTGGTAGATAATGGCTTTGCCCTCAATTTATGTACTTTGAAATTCATAAAACAGGTAGGGTATACTCAAGTAAACCTAAGCAACCAGATCATTACAATCAAAGCTTATAACAATGCAGAGAGAAATTTAGAAGGAATCGTCAGTCTTCCTATCCAAGTGGGACCTGTGCTCCAATATACTACCTATCATGTCCTTGATCTAGACTTACCGTATAATCTCCTCCTTGGCCACCCATGGCTCCATGCTATGCAAGCCGTCCCCTCCACGTACCATCAATGCCTCAAATTCCCAGTCAATGGACAAGAGATCACCATCTATGCCAACCCCCAACCGTTTGAATATTGTCGAGCTTTAGAAGCATCTTTTCCCCATTTACATTACTGTCCTGGGGTCAAAATGGGGGCATCCCAGTCGTCATCCTCCAATCCATCATCCACCGTGATCATCACTCCATCCTCCGCCACTAATCCTTCAGTCACTAGAGTCCAGATCATTGACAAAGGGTGTGGTGAATATGAGATGCATACGACTCTCAATGTAGCCACCATGCCACTGTCACCACATGAGTACGGTCAACCTTCACGTGCTACACAAAAGGAAGACAAAATCATCACCTTCAGTGGTAAAAACATTCCTACTACCACTTTCAGATCTCCAAGTGTCAAGGTCGATGCACCAGAGGAAGACATAAGCCAATGGGTCTACCAAGAAGAACCAGAACCAGAAAATCCTCTAAAGAAATATTTTCAAGAAAAGTATCCTTGGCCAACAAAGTTCATGGAAAAACATAACTACCAAGGTAGAGGCCTAGGAAAAGAGGAACAAGGGCGATTGCAACCCATTGATACACCACAGTTACCAAAGAAGGTAGGAATTGGGTATGACAGCAAACAGAAAAGCCCTGCAACATCATCTGATACTTCTCATAGTATCACCATGGATGAGGGCTCATTGGCAGACATACCCGAGGAGGAATCCATCATACATGCATACGATGATGTCGATCACATTGACTTATCGTCCATGTTTGAATGCCTATCCCTTCGTCACCCTGAACTCATTGATTGGGACCTACATAATACCACACCTGTCAGTATGTGTACGGACACGTATGTCAACCTTATGGGATTGGGGGAGGATGAACACTCCAGTCACAAAAATAAAAATAAGAAAAATAAAAAGCAGTCATCTAGTGAAAACCTCCCTAAGGTACTTCTTGACCTGGAAAAAGTAAAAATAAAGGACGCATCTGATAGCGAAAACCTCGAAGAGGCGTCGGAAGATGGAGATGTTCATCTTCCCCTTATGGGAACTCATCTATCTGCCAGATCATCTATCCTGATTGAAGAGACGCAAGAAGTTAATTTGGGAACTGCTGAAAGTCCAAAGATCACCTATGTAGCCAAGTCACTCTCTGAACAAGAGTATCTGGTCTTTATGCAGCTACTTCGAGAAGGAATCATCAACTTTGCCTGGTCATACTCAAACATGCTAGGCTTAGACCCTGCTTTAGTGGTTCATTACTTAGACATTCGCCCAGACGCCAAGCCTGTCAAGCAAAAACTCCGTAAGATGCATCTGCAAGTCACATTGTTAGTTAAGAAAGAATTGGAGAAGTTACTGGATGCGGGTTTTATCAGACCAATTGACTACTCTGAATGGATCTCCAATATAGTTCCAATTGCCAAACGCAATGGAGACATTCGAGTCTACACGGATTTTAGGGATCTCAACAAAGCCTACCCAAAAGACGATTTCCCTCTTCCTAACATTGACATGTTGGTCAATCTAATAGCAGGACATGAGATGTTATCCCTCATGGACAGCTTCTCCGGCTATAACCAGATTTGAATTGCACCTAAAGACCAACACAAAACCACCTTCACAACTCCCTGGGGCACTTTTTGTTACAATGTTATGCCCTTTGGTCTCAAAAATGCAGGGGCAACGTATCAGAGAGCCATGACGGTTATCTTCCATGACCTCATCCATATCATCATGGAAGACTATGTTGATGACCTATTAGGGAAATCCAGAACACGAGCAGAGCATCCCGCCATTCTGAAAAAGATATTTGAGCGGTTAGAGCATTATAAGTTGCGGTTGAATCCGAAAAAGTGTGTCTTTGGGGTCACGTCAGGGAAATTGTTGGGTTTCATAGTCTCTCACAGAGGTATTGAAGTTGATCCTGCCAAGGTAAAGGCTATTCTCGACATGCCACCTCCACGCAATTTAAAGCAGTTAAGGAGCCTTCAGTGAAAGATGCAGTCCATTCATCAGTTCATAGCCCAGCTCGCAGATAAATTTTAGCCATTTACCCATCTTTTGAAGAAAGATTCCACTTTCCGATGGACCCCATAGTGTCAAATGGGTTTTGATAAAATTAAAGAATATTTAGCTCATCCACCAATTTTGATGCCGCCTATTCTAGGAAAACCCCTCCTACTTTATATCTCTGCTACTTCATTCGCACTAGGGGCATTATTGGCGCAACATGATGAGTCATTCAAAGAAAGGGCAATCTACTACATCAGCCGTACACTAGTTGGCTATGAGTTAAATTACTCCCCTATGGAAAAAGCGTGCCTCGCACTAGTCTTCAGCACACAAAAACTTCGCCATTACATGCTCAGTCACCTAGTCAAATTAATTGCTAAAATTGATCCCTTGAAGTATCTATTATCTAGGACCACTTTGACTGGCCGCATGACCAAATGGGTCATGCTCCTCAGTGAATTTGACATAGAGTATGTAGAGTGAAAAGCCATAAAAGGACAAGTTATTGCTGATCAATTGGCTAAAGCACCATTCGTAGATGCTTACCCCTTAGGCACTAAATTCCTGGATGAAGAAATCTACATAGTGATAGAAGCACTGACTTGGATGTTATATTTCGATGGCTCGTATACTCATAATGGATCGGGGGCAGGAATTCTATTAGTCACTCCTTAAGGTGACAACATCCCAAAATCCTTCAGGATAGTGTTTCCATGTACCAACAGTATGGCAAAATACGAAACTCTCCTCACCGGTCTTAGAATTGAAAAACAGTGGCACATAGCCCATTTGAAAGTCTTTGGGGATTCCTTGCTAGTTATCAGACAAGTTAATGATGAATTCCTCACAAAGGATGATAAACTGTTACCCTATAAACGCATGGTGGATGATTTCAAAAAATATTTCACCTCCATACAGTTTGACCAAATCCCATGGGTACAGAATAAAGCAGCAGATGCCATGGCTACCATTGGTTCCCTAATTGACATGCCCAAGGATCGAACAAAGTGTGAGTTTCTTGTTGAACAACTTTTAATCCCCACATACGATGTTCCCAAAACTGACATGGTGTGCGATATTGTAGGTCCCGCCTCCCCATGGTACCAAGACATATACACTTACCTCTGTGATAATATCATACCCCCAGAACTTACACGTAACCAACGTAAATCCTTTATCCATCATTCATCCCGATACATCATTGTTGGTGATACACTTTATCGCCGCGGGTATGATGGAATCCTCCTGAGATGTCTGAATGAGACCAAGGCCCAAATGGTACTAACGGAAGTACATGGTGGTATTTGTGGGGCTCACTCAAATGGTATGGCTCTGGCCAAAAGGATCTTATGGACTGGATATTATTGGCCTACACTGGAACACAATGCCTGCGAATTTGTAAAGAAATGCCTTCCATGCCAACAGCATGCAGATTTGATCCACACTCCAGCACAAGATCTCCAGCCTCTCCTAGCACCATGGTCATTTTCTCAATGGGCCTTCGACTTGACTGGCAAGATTCACGCACCATCATCCGACGGCCATACATTCATCATCACCGCAACTAAGTACTTCACCAAATAGGTGGAAGCAATGCCACTCTCGTAAATCACCGGTACTCAGATTTCTAAATTCATCCTCTACCATATTCTTTGCAGATATGGTATCCCATCCACCATCATTTCTGATAACAGAAATCCGTTTAAAAACCAAGCCATGAAACACCTTTGTGACACCTTCCATATCCAGCACCGTTGGTCGATGCCTTATTATCCTCAGGGTAATGGTCAGGTAGAAGCCACCAACAAGACCCTCATTCGCATCCTCAAAAAGGTTGTCAATAACACTGGAAGAAATTGGCACCTTCACATTCATCCCGCCCTCTGGGCATACCGTACATCTATCCGCACCCCAACAAGCACCACCCCATACTCTTTAGTATATGGTGTTGAAGCCATCTTGCCAATCAAAGTTGAGCTCCCCTCATTAAGAATTTTTTTGAAGAACCTCATCAGCGAAGAAGATGCTCGCGTTGCATGGCTTGCATAGCTAGAGTTACTGGATGAATGGAGAATACGGGCCTATGATCACCTACAAGCATACCAGAACCGTCTCAAACGTCATTACAATAAAAAGGTCCACCCTAGGCAATTCCAGGTGGGTGAGCTTATTCTCAAGGAAAACCAGCACACTCAGAAAGATCGTGACAAGAAAGGCAAATTTGAGGCAAACTGGTTAGGGCCGTATATCATCACTGCCAAATATGGATCTGGAGCCTATAGGTTGACTACTCTGGAAGGAGATCCCCTTGACGAACCTGTCAATATTCTCCATCTGAAAAGGTTCTACGCTTAAGTCTGCTTGATCTACCCTATCAAAAATCAAAAATCAAAAAATAGTAAAGAGAAATAAATCCGTCCTATGGTGAAAACCACCTCTTGGTGGCGCCTTGGATAAGTATGGATGGTGAAAACCTGTCAGCAGGCATCATCCATAGAGGGCTTAATCATTATCTACCTGACATCCTAGTTATTTTGTGCTTTCATCCGCACTATCATCCCCACCCACATCAGCCTAGGCTGTTTGGTATTTGTTGATTGAGCACTGGACGACCCACTTTACCTATCCCTCATCCTGAGCATTTTTATATCCCACTTTGAGCTTATGTCTTTAGTTTCCCTTTTTCGGTTGGTCCATGTCATCATATAGGATCATTCATCGTGGCGGTCTCCATCTAGGTTTCATCCTTCGGCGTCACTTTCCTCCTTTATCGAACTACGTTGCCCCTGCGCTTTTATGTAGGCAAGGTTGGTCATTTGATCCTCCACCGGGGCATTTGTCTATCGCATCTTGTGTCCTTCATCATCGGTCACCATTGTCTTCTTTCCGCTTTATCCATGGTCTTTTTATTGAACTACGAGGGCTCTACGCTTTCACGTAGGCAAGGCTAATCTCTAATCGGCCCCCGAGCCCCTATGTCTTTAGGTTGTGTCTTGTCTCCTTTGTGTTGTGTCATCAAGCTATGCCCTTATCTAGCCAGTTCTTCACAAACGAGATCCACTTGTATCACGAGATCTAATCAATTTTGAATATCCTATATCATATCAATCTTTTCACTTAGTATCCATCATAGGTCTCATCAGGATACATCCTTCCTAACATACCTCATCAATTCCATCCATCCCCTTGATCCTATGGCAATGGACATTTGAAATTGATTGCGATCTTTTAATACTTTTAGTTTTTGTTTATCATTTGGGCTCCCTATAATCACTTATTAAGGCCGCCATAATCCATCATATTATGGCATGTTTTGATTGGTCCACATCGGGGCATATCTTGATCTTTTCTTTGATTGTGTTTTCTTGGTTGTCCCACATAGTACCCACCAAGATCCTCGAGGTCTTGTGTTATGTTGGGGCATCCTTTTGTACTTGTGGTTATCTCAATACCGGACCCGAACAAGGTCTTCGTGACTTTGGGGTATTGGAATAGCCTTCTTGTCTGGCGTTTTTGTCCCATGCATTAGACACTAATCTACCTCGGTCCTCCATACCTTGGTGTATCGTGTCTTATGCTATAGCAAAAACCAGTGCTCCAAAGATGGCAAATTGGATTAGGATTGCATTTTTATAATTATTGCATTAACACTCACCCTATGGTTTTGGTTGTGCAAATACTTTCCCCTATTCTTTTCCATTCTTCTCAAGATACTGATACTTTTGACAGATGCCAAATGACATCCATCTTCACAATCACCACATATCCACCTCCCATTATCTTGTTAGTTCTTATTGGCACTTATGGCCGTGTGTTATTTCCTCTAGAATTACACAAGTCCTCTCCCATATATCCATCATCACCTACACTACGTGTTAGGCCCATACATACATCGCCACCTGCATCATCACATGTTAGGTTTATACATACATATGGCTGTGTGTTATTTCCTCTAGAATTACACAAGTCTTCTCCCATATATCCATCATCACCTGCACTACGTGTTAGGCCCATACATACATCGCCACCTGCATCATCACATGTTAGGTTTATACATACATCACCACCTACATCACAAAGTAATACATCACATCCTGCATATATAAAATATTGATACAAAATCCATCATACACATATACATACATGACAAATAAGTCAACTAGACATCCATGTATATAAATCATCATAGATCCCATAGGTACACATAACATATCGCCATGCGTGTATCATATTACCATGCATCAATACAACTATTCATATTCCATAAGTACATATATCCAATCATCCACATAAACATCTCAATAAACCAACACATAGGTACAAATAAACATAAGCATGATTATTCATATAAAATTATTCGCATTCCAATCATCCATGTGAACATCTCATCTCATGAACATGAGCATAAATAAACCAACACATGAGCATAAATAAACCAATACATCCATCCACATAAACAAGTAATACCATATACACATGCATATAATCACCAATCATACAAGAAAACATACTACATGGTGCCAATAAGAACTGTCCCATACAAAATAATATAATATCTATCACATGTCCATCATACATCACATGATAAGATACAAAATCCAGAGATATAGAACATCTCGAATCTCTGTCAATAAATCCTACACACTACATCCTGCATTTGTTAAAAACTCAGTAGCCTGTCACCTCCCAAATGAACTCCCCACATCTGATCTCTGTAGAGACTCAGGTCCTGCTCCTCTACCTGGTGAAACACCTAGTGAATCACTATAACCACATGTCTGTGTCCCCAATGACTGAGAAGGCGCTGACATCTGAGGTGTCTGCCTAGTATAATGGAATCTCCGCTGTGCCGGATCCGGAACTGCATCATAATATGCAGCCATCCAAAAACCTGCCTCTCTCATGCTATCCTCTCTCTCTGCAACCTGGACCCGAGAGGAATTCTGCTCATGTCAATACCTATCCCGGTCCCTGGTGATTGTTCTCCTCTCCTGCTCCTAGGCCTCTTGAGCTAACTGACTCTGTGCTAACTCTGCTTGTAATCTATCTCTCATCTCCTCCGCAGCCGCTGCCCATGCCACCGCTGCATCCCTCTCTCTCTCCACAATCTGCACATCTGCTCCTGACATCCCACCCTCACCCTGACCTGTAGGAACACGAGCCATCGCGACATCCCTCTCTGTCTGTAGGGTCTGCATCCACATCTCTACTGCATCTCTATCTCTCTTAGCCCCCTGTGCCTGAGCCACTACTGCATCTCTATCCCTCTGGAGAGCTTGTGCCCGCAACTCTGCTAAATCCCTCTCTCTCTGAAGATTCGCTACCTCTGCTACCACCTCATCTCTCCCTCTCTGTAATGCCTGTATCTCTGCCTCCGCTACTGCCCTCTCACTTTGAATGTGTGTCTATGCCGCATCCCTCTCTGCCTCCATCACCTGTACTTGAGTCTATGCTGCGTCCCTCTCAGCCCACATAATCTATGCCTGCTCTACTGCCTCAGCCTCCCTCTCCTACATCAACCCCATATCTCTAAGTGCCTGCTCAAGATAATGTACCATGTCCTGAAGCTTGTCCCAGTCCCACTGGAGACATCCTGACTGCTAACTAGTACCTCATGTCCCCTCCTCAGCTCCCTGCTCTATCCTCTCCTCTGACTCCCCCTGGCCTGTAACACCATGACCTCTACCTGTAATCTATTGCGGTCCCATGTCACACTAGTCAACTCACCATGTATCCTCTGTACCTCTGACTGTGCCCTGTCCCTCTCCCTCACTGCTCCCACTAGTTGGAAAGTAATGGCATCATAATCTATCAGGGCCTTCCACTCTACTCTGTCAAGCTCAGCCTCCAGAACCCTCACTCTCTGCTCTGCCATCTGTACTCTCGCCTCTGCTCCCCTCGCCTGCACAATGGGATCCTCTGGTACATAAGGAACTAACGATAATGCATCTGCTACCGCAACATCTTCCTCTGCCACATCTCTATCTACATCCATCACATCCTCCTCCCCAACCACCAGCTCTATCTCATCCTCCCCACCCTCCTCCCCAACCACTAGCTCTGCCTCCTCCCCACCTGCTGGCTGCTCCCTATCCCCCTGCTCCTGTCCCTCCTCCTAGTCCTCCACAATCCGGCGAACCTGAAATCGTCTCGCCTCTCCCTATCTCTCAACCATGAATCGATGTCGTGGTGACCTCCTCTCCTCTCCTGGTGCTGCTCTCACCTCCTCCTCCTCTCAACTCTTCGGCTCCTGATACGCCTCATGACTCTCTACCGTAGGCCACACCCGCAACCACCATGGCTGACCATGTCATCCTACCACGAATTGTCTCCTCCCCTCCTCTGCAACATCCCTCGCACCTACCACCTCCACATCCTCCATCTCATCTACATCCATCACCTCCTCCACCCTCTGCTCCTCCTGAGCTCTCTGTGACTGCCCCCTCTCCCACTGTCGACCCTCTCTGACCACCCTCTGCTCCCCCTGAGCTCTCTGTGGCTACCCCCTCTCCCGCTGTCGACCCTCTCTCTAGCCTCGTCTTTGATGTCTCCTCCTCCTCCTCCTTGCTCTGCCTTCCTGCTCTCTCTCACCCCCCTCCGGTTCCTCCTATCCCCCCTCACCTACCACTGCCGCCTCTCCTCTCCTCTCCCTCCGTGGTCTCTGCTCCTTCGTTGGTCCGGCACCTGCTACCCTCAACTTAGGCCACACAGGTGTAATCCTCTCCCATAACCTGTTCTGAAACCACCTCCGATATCGCTTGGTCACTACTGGCATCTGCTCTCCTCCTACCCTCCCTGGATAAGCCGCCTATCTTGCTGCCATCCATGATGTCTTGACTGTCACTAGTGATATGTGTCCTCCCCATGGTAGCTCTCTACTATACCGCCAGAACAAGATAGGCGCCGGTGGAATATCCTGTATCACCCCAAACTATCTCAGCACTCTGTCTGGTCGATGAGACTCTACTATGCGTGGTAGCGTATCAATAATAAAATATCAGCTCAGAAAATACCCCTCATGACTCCCAGTATCTGACCATCCCCTGAACTGACGTGCCCTATATGGCTGCCACTCTATATCCCCTAAACGCAGATCATCAAATGCTCTCCTCCACCCCTCCATCTCCCCCTGCATCTCATAGCGGAAAATCCACCATCTCTCCTCCCCACACTCCCAAGCCAAAGGCTCCCGGTCATCCACTGTCCCCCTCCTCACCACTATCGGCCTAGTCACTGCAATATGCTCCCACACCTAAATCTGTAGTAGAGTCACATGTGTCACACTCGATACCTCTCGGTAGCAGATCCCGTGCATATCTTTGTACAGCTGAGCCAATACACATGACTCCCACGAAAACGGTCCCTCGCGCCACTCAACAATGTGGCAGATCACCTCCATATACCACAGGCTACATGTCCTTCTGCTTCGATCTGGCAATAGTATTCCACTAATCAGGCCACATAGAAATAACGGTAAGGCTAGCACACCCACTAACAAATATCCATCCAAATCTAATTGCCCCTTCACCAGGGGCAATGTCACATGACCAAACAAAACTCTCAAAGTCTCTTATAGCTCCGCCCCTATGGATACCACCTCGCTCACTAACCGGCTGGCAATCAGCAGCCTCAGGATGTGCCACACATCCTCTAACGTCACGGTCATCTCTCCTGTAGGGAAATGAAATGTCAACGTCTCTGAGCTCCATCTCTCTATCAATGCGGTCAACATCGCCGCATGTGCTCTGACCTCTGGAAACTGAACGCAGTGACCTAACCCTACGCGATCCAACGCCGCCTGGTCCTCCCCGTTCATCGCTGCTATCGTCACTACCATCACCTCCAACTGTCGTTCATGCACGCGTAATCGCTCAAAGCTCTACATAAACAAACACATTTCTCATTATTTATTTTTTTATTTTTTTATTTTATTTTCTCTCTATCTTCCCCCTTTTTCTTCTTCTTTCTTTATTTCTCCCTCCACTGGATTCCCCCCCACAGTGGGGTGCATCCGCCCTTGGTTGGGGCAGAACTGTCCCACGGCCGGGCAGAACCCCCCACAGCGGGGCGGATCCTCCCGCCCGCAACCGGGCGGACCCGCCCCACGGCGGGGCAGAACTGATCGGCAGGAGCCGAGCGGAACTGCCCCGCTACGGGGCTGAACCACCCGTGCTGGGGTGGCAACGCCCCACACTGGGGCGGCACCACCCCCGACAGGGTGGAACCGCCCGGCCGCAGCTGGGCAGAACCGCCCCGAGCTAGGGCGTAAGTGCCCCCTAGTGGGGGGGAAGCACCCGGCCGCAGCCGGGCGGAACAACCCTGTGGCGGGGCGGAAGAGCCCTGCGTCGGGGCTGAAGAGCCCCGCACTAGGGTGGCACCGCCCCCCAGTAGGGCGGAACTGCCCCGAGCCGAGGCAGAAGCACCCCCTGGCAGGATGGAAGCACCCGGCCGTAGCCGGGCAGAACTGCCCCATGGCAGGGTGACAATGCCCTGAGCCTTGGCGGAAGTTCCCTCCGGTGGGGCAAAACCGCCCTTAGGCCGGGCGGCAATGCCTTGGGTTGGGGTGGCTACGCCCTGCCCAGATGCGCCTTCTTCCTCATTTTTGCCCCTTTTAGACTTTTTTTTCAATAAACTAAATTAGACCCATTTTTCTAATGTTTCCCCCCGACAAAACCCATGTTTTCAAATTTTAATTTTTTACGTATAAAGTGCATAAATTAAATATGAGGGTTTTCTTGCTACTCACATGCTCTCCGCCCGCGCCCCTGCTGTACAATGCACGAACCTCATCCGCCCGGTGCACGATCGCGGTGTCATTGTCCGTCGGCATCGTTCCTCCTTGTCCACTTTCTCTCTTCTACTCTCCTTCTCTCAATTGTTACAGTTAAAATGACCAAGGTAATTTTTAAAATTACCTTTTTAAACCCTTCCTCCCAAAAGGTATTTTTTGCCTTTTATTTAACTTTTTATTCCTCCAACTAATCCCAAACTTCCTAAGGCTGCCATTTGCAAACCGTACGTCGGATCACCTCCATTCAAAAACTAAAATTGCTTAGTTTTTTGAGCTCTATCCAATGGTGTCCTTTTTTTCTTCCTATCAAGAGGTTGTCTGGGGACCCCTTTTTCCTCCCCGCTCGCCCTCTCGAGGGGGCATACCCTCTTACCATACCTTCATTCATTCAGCCTGCTCATTGGGGCATCATTAACCTTTTCCATGCTAGGGGCATCACCATCTGCCACCTCTTGCCTTATTCGTATTTTATTTTTCTTCGAAACACTGTTATCCTAATAATATTTTGAAGAGGGGCAAAATGTAGACATTTAAATTTAATCACTTCCATATGATTAAATTTACTGTCTTTCCATCTATTGTGTTAGTATTAATTTATTAAATTAACATTACACCTTTTGTCTCATATCGGTAAAGTATTTAATTTAATAATTAATACTTTATCTTTCACCCTATTCCTCTCTAAATTAAATAAATACGCTAATTTATTTAATTTAGTCATTTTTACCCATTTTTGATTTAAAATTAATTTAAAATTCTTCACTTGTCACATCCTCCATAGCCTCACCCTAATCTGAATTAATTTAATTAATTCATGATTATGATGTGCATCCTCTTAATCAGAGATTAATATCACATCCTCCTACATTTTCCACTTGCCTCTAATCTTCCATTAATTAGCCTAATCCAATGTTTGCACAACCTTAACCAAGGTCATTAGCTAGATTTAGCACCACTTTTTAGCCAACCTTTACATTTACCTTCTTTTGGCATTGACCCCCTTTCCCATGTGAATTTTTAATTCACATTTATTTGTCCTAAATTCCCCTTCTTTATATGTGAATTTTTAATTCACATTCCATTCTTCCAAGGCTTCTAGAACTTTGGACTTGTCACAATCTCCACATGTGACCAAGTCCCACCTTTTTGGAGCCCACCTTTTATCCTCTAGATCATCCTAGGAATGTGAATTTATATCCCCAACCACCTTTCCTTTTCCCATGTAGATTTTTGAGGAATTCCAAAAATTTTCAAATGTTTCTTTCACCCCCACTTGGGGACAAAGAATCCCTTTTTGAGGAAATCTCCTCACTCCCCAAGGTGCATGTCCTTCCTCCACCTCATATCCTATTGTCCACTTCACCCTCCACATGTCAAGATGTGAAGGCTTGTGGGTTCTCAACCCACCATAGCTCTTCATCTTGACCTTGTTGGAGCAATCTTGACCGTTGAATTCTCTAGAGAATTTAAATTCTCCTATAAATACCCCCTCCTCAAGGGCATTTTGGGGAACATTGAGCCATTTGATAACTACATGCTGCCAATTTGCATTCTCAATCCTTTGCCATCATTTAGCCATCTCTTTTAATCATTTTGCAAATTGAATGTTCCATTTAGTCACTCAAGAAATCATCTAAGGAGCACACAAAATCATGCCAAGCAAGGGCCAATCAAGGAGACATCAACAACAAAGAAGGTGAAATCGTTTGTGTCTCATTTTGTCCATTTTCCTTCTTGTTATATCACTCCTTTGGCTAATCTTGAGGTGTCCTTGGTCTTTTATCACTTGCATTTTTAAGTTATTTTGCACATTAGAGTAGGATAAAATTCTTAGGTTCACAATAGCAATAGGTTCATCATACACAACTCTAATATCTTTCAACATTTGCTTCATCCATAATACTTGAGTACAATTATTAGTAGCAACAATGTATTCTGCCTCTATAGTAGATAAAGGAATTGAATTATGCTTCTTACTTAACCATGAAATCAACTTCTTGCCCAAGAAAAATGCACCACCACTAGTACTCTTTCTGTCATTCACATCACCTACCCAATCAGCATCAGTAAAAGCACTCAAAGTAAGATCACCACCTTTACGATATACCACAACCCAAAATCAATTGTCCCCTTCAAGTATCTAAAAATCCTCTTCACAATAGTCACATGAGATTCCTTAAGATCATCTTGAAATCTTGCAACAATGCATACAACATTCATGATATCTGGTCTAGTTTGAGTCAAATAGAGCAATCCACCAATCATTGATTTGTATCTAGTTTGATTTTCTTTCTGAGAATCATCATCTTGTGTCAACTTGCATCCGGTCACCCTAGGTGTACCAACTGGCTTTGAATCTTCCATACCAAACTTCTTTAGCAATTCTTTCACATACTTGGACTGAGATATAAAGATCCCTTTATCTAGCTAAGTAATTTGCAATCCCAAAAATAATATCATCCCACCAATCATAGACATCTTAAACTCATTCTGCATCTCATCAGCAAACTTCATGCACAAACTATCATCTCCTCCAAAAATGATATCATCAACAAACACTTAAACAATCAAATCTTTATCATCATCAATCTTTCAGAAATACAGATTACTATCAGCAATACCTTTATTAAATCCAAGATTCAACAAATACTTGTCCAATCTGGCATACCATACTCTTGGGGCTTGCTTAAGTCCATACAATGCTTTCTTCAACTGAAAAACCATATCTCCCTGATTAGTCAATTGAAATCCATCAAGTTGCTCAAAATACACTTTTTCTTCCAATTTTCCATTTAGAAATGATGATTTGACATCCATCTGATATACCTTGTAGTTTTTGTAAGCTTCATAAGCAAGAAATAGTCTCGTAGCTTCAATCCTAGCAACAGGAGCAAAAGTTTCTTCAAAGTCAATTCCTTCCATCTAAGAATATCCTTTGCACATAAGTCTTGTTTTGTTTCTAACAACTTCACCTTTCTCATTCAACTTGTTTCTAAAGACCCATTTAGTTCCAATTACATTTTTTTTCTTAGGTCTAGGAACAAGAATCCATGTATTATTCTTCTCAATTTTTTGTAGTTCTTCTTTCATTGCTTCCAACCAATGTTCATCTTTACATGCTTCATTGACACTATTAAGCTCAGTCTTTGAAATCAAACAATATTCTTCTGCAATTTTCTCTTAGTCTAAACACCTTTGTTCTTATCACCTATAATTTGATCTTTTGAATGATTTATTCTTACATACCTTGGTGTCTTAGGAAGTTCTTGAACTTATGGCTCTTGTGATCTATCTTTTGCACTTTCACTAGTTCCTTCCTCTTGATTTTCTTGATTCACCGGAATGATCTGAACTTGATTTTGAGTCTGAACTTTCTTTCCTATGACTGAACTATTATTCTGATAATCTAAATCATATTCACAGGTTCTAGATGGTCTATCTATGTCTTCATCAAACTTGACATCAGCACTTTCAACTACTTTCCTCAATCTCTTGTTGTAGCACCGGTAGGCCTTACTCTTAGTAGAATAACCAAGAAAGATTCCTTCATCACTTCTAGCATCAAAATTTTCTATATCTTCATCTCTTTTGATATAGCATTTTCTCCTAAAGATTTTGAAATATCCAACAGTAGGCTTATGACGAGACCATAGCTCAAAAGGGGTCTTACTAGTATCACCTTTGACTTGTACCTGGTTGAGGGTGTAAACAATAGTACTCAACTTCTTTCCAATAGATATGCATAACATTTCCTTCTTGCATCATAGTCCTAGCAGCATCTTGAATTGTCTTGTTCTTCCTTTCCACAACTCCATTTTGCTAAGGGTTCCATGGAGCAGATAACTGTCTATTTATCCCATCCTCTTCACAAAAATAATTAAACTCATAGGAAGTGAATTCACCACCTCTATCTAATCTCAAACATTTAATCTTCAGACCTAACTTTGTCTCAACCATAGCCTTAAAAATCTTGAATTTCTCTAGAACTTCAAATTTTTCCATAAGAAAGTAACCCACATCAATCTAGAGTAATCATCAATAAGTAACATGAAGTACATATCTCCTTGTAAATTTTTGACTCTAGAAGGACCACATAAATCAGTATGAACAAGCTCCAATACTTTATTTGAACAATGTTGTTTGCTCAAAAATGAAATTCTAGTTTGCTTCCCTAACTGACATTACTTGCATATAGTATTAGTAGGCTTTACCAACTTAGGAAGATCTCTCACTACCTAAGTAGAACTTATCTTGATAATATTTTCAAAGTTTACATGATACATTCTCCTATGCCACAACCAACTTTCATCAACTTGAGCAATCAAACAACTTTTACCAGTAGCATTTAGGTGAAAGATGTTACCTTTTGTTTTTTAACCTGAAGCAATCACATTTCTGGAATTCCCCAATATTCTACACTTTCCATTCTTGAATTGAAGATTGCATCCCTTGTCAACCATTTATCCAACACTTAAGAGATTGTGCTTCAAACCTTCCACATATAGAACATCATCATTATTATTCTTACCATTAAGAGAAATGGATCCTCTACCATAGATTACACCAACTTTTTCATCACCAAATTTACAACACCACTACTTTTCCAGGCTCACAAATTTTCTTTTATCACCTATCATGTGATGAGAGCATCCACTTTCAATTACCCATTCATCTTTTTCTTCAACTCTAGCTTCTAGAGATTTCTCCACATTTGAGCAACTAGCAGATTTAGTAGGTACAAGATCATTTTCCTTGATAGCAATAAATAACCATTCGTCTTCACTTACATTCCCCTTATCAGATTCATCATCTATCACACCTTCATCAGAAACATAATAACACTTTCTTTGGAATCTAGGCTTATTGGGTCTTGGCTTAGGAACTCTTTATGGACACCTTGATGCAAAATGACCTAGATCTTATTGCAAGAAAAACATTTAATAGGTAATTTCCCTTTATACTTACCTTCTCCTCTGGCTTCCTTTTTGACAATAAGTGCTTCAAGCTCATCCAGTTCTCTCTCTTCTTCTTCAATCTTTCTCATTTCCTCCTCATACTTGAATACCTTTCTAGAATAACTTTCTCCTAGATCATATCTTTGCTTGTCTTTTCTGAAGGTAGTAGCATTGAATGCAAATTCTATCTTAGGAAGAGCATCACCAAATTCACTCAACTCAAAAGCTATGGTCTTACCAATCAACATGTCTCTGGTTACATTTGTCACTGTTTTGATCTCCTCAATAGTAGTAGCTTTGGCTTTGTATGTAGTAGGAAAGGATCTAAGAACTTTCGCAAAAATTTCTGATTCATCCAATGTTCCACCAGAACATCTGATACTACACACAATTTCATTCACTCTCTATATGAAAGAAGTAATGTTCTCATCATCACCCATTCTCAACATTTCATATTTCCCTTTTAGGCTTTGCAGCTTAGCAACCTTCACATGTGCATCACCTTCATACAAAGTTTCCAACTTTTTCCACATCTCATGAGAAGTCTTCAAATCCATAAAATTTGTCATCTCAGAATGAGTCAGAGCACTTATCAATGCTTCCTTAGCCTTGATATTGTACTCGACATCCTTAGTCTCAACAATAGTAGAAGGACCATTTTGTGGGATAACATACCTATTCCTTGTGATATTTCATAAGGGTTCACCAATGCAACTTAGATGACACTCCATTCGAGCCTTCCACAAAGAATAATTTGTTCCATCAAATCTTGGACTATCCTTCTCGTATGTCACCATCCCGAATCACCTCAAGCTATCAAACTTCTTCCAAGGAACTTGCTCTGATACCAATTGTTGGCAACACAAGGGTAGACAACTGAGAGGTGGGGTGAATCAATTGTCTCAGAGATTTAAAATTATCAACCTTATTAACCTTATTCTCATATCTAATAAATAACCATGAAAGCATAAACCATCAACACATTATAAATACACATAACACCAAGAATTTTTACATGGAAATTATGTTAGGGGAAAAACCACGGTGGATGTTAGTCCACAAGATTAAACCCTATTAAAAGTATAAAGAAGAATAAATGGGGAATGCACTTGCATTCAGGCACACTGCCTAGAGCTCACTACTCAAATACAGAAAGACTTACTGCCCAAAAGAAGACACATTGTCTTACAAAAACATTTGGATTACATCCACGGGATTTTGAATTCAGAAAATAGCATCTACTAATGCCTGATTACAGTTTCGATTAAGCACATGAACACTTCTTCACACTCTGCTCACTCTTCTTCACACTCTGCTTCTTCCTTCAAATGATTAGGACATTATTTGCACATCTCACACACACGAATTCCTTCAATCAGTGGATGATATTTCATGTGACAATCCCTAATCAGGGTTAGGGAAAAATTATTAAATGAGTGGTCAAAATGTCATTTGAGAAAATCAAATCGGCGGTCAAAAATAAATGTGATTATTAGCCAAAAAGATAAAGATTTTTGAAAATCAAGAAGATAAAGACTGCTTGATTTGTAAATTTTGAAAAATCAAGAGGATAAAGGTTGAACTAAAAAGAAGATTTGGAAAATCAAGAATTTGCTCAATTACTTGATTTTTGGAAGAAGATTACCATTTTGAATTAAATTAATTCAAAATAGGATTTTGTGTGATAGTAAATAATCAATTTTTAAATTATTTACTAAAATGAATTGATAATTAATAATTTGAGATCATTTTAAATTATTTATTTATTTAAAATGAGAGAAATGTTAAATTAGGCAATTAAATAATTAAACATAATTATTTAATTTAGAGGATTATGACAGATAATTAAATAAATTAATAAATTCATTTAACTATGATAATTAGTGGCATATTAAATAAATAAATAAAATTCATTTATTTAATAATCAAGAAGAAATAAATGAATAAAGGTAATTATTTATTTAATTGTAAGAAGATACTAGACTGTTTGTGATGTATTGAATAAATAAACATAATTTATTTATTTAATAATCATGAAGAATACAAGAGACATGAATTAATTAAATAATAATGAATTATTTAATTAATAGTGGAAAGTGGACCAAGGACATAATTAAATGTCATAATTATGCTAGGACGAAAGTGGTAAAATAGAGCTTGCAAGCCTAGGTCATTTTTATGTGTCTACATTTTTCCCCTCTTTGTCATAATGCAGCTTGTCACATTGTGACAAAGAAAATAAGTTAGAAACATGCCCCAACAAAGGTACAAAGTATCGATGCCCCCTCGGGAAATTTTTCAAATTTTGGCCAAGAGAAAAATTTGGAAAGTATCCTGATAAGTCAATTTTGTGATAAGAAAAGCAATGGCACAGATGGTTTTGAATTTTGACATGTTTAGGGTGGCCAAAAGGGTGGTCAAAGCTAATCAAAAGGGTCTCCAGTAATAAAAGAGTTGGAAAATGTCATTTTGTCCCTATAAATAGGTTGACAAAGGGGCAAAAGTCAATTCATTTTCATTATTCACCTTAGCAATTTTGAGAGCTTAGAGCAAGGAGGACTTCGGTGAGGATGGTGATTCCAGTCACAAAGCATCATGGGGATATCATACAGACCTTTAGGTGGCCAAAGGGTTCAGAGCCAGTAGTATGTTCCCCTATCCCACTTTGTGATTTCATCATTTTTCGTGCAACATTTAGGGTTTTAGGGACAACAAAGAATGCACTGTGACACATATGCATGCGCATAAGCCACATTCAATGTATTGCATAGTTTCTTTAGGTTTTGTTTATTAATTTAATCATCTAACCTTACCTAAAAAATACCCATTGATACATTGGTGAACCCAACACACTTATTTTTTTTGCAGTTTTCGTATGGTTTTTGGTTTTCTATTGTTTTACAGGTACACAAGTATGGGACACCACATTCATGTTTTATCAAGCTGCATCTAATGCATCGTGACGCATTTGATGGCTCAAATGATGTAAACAATCTGATACACTGCATACGCAGTCCAAAAAGCCACATTTGACATACTGAGACACACTCGCCAATTTCAAATGACGCATCTGATATTCGGTCCGCATCTATCTTCAAAAAATAGAAGGCGGAATCGAGCCACAATTGATACACAGAGCAACACATTTTCTCTGTTGTGACGCATTTTCCTAGTAAGATTTCTTTTTATTTTTTCATTCGGATTTTCCAAATTTCCTTTTGCTTTTTAATTTTTCTTTTTGGCATTTTGACTAGCATAGGTGTTTTTGGGGTTACTAATCTTTATTTTCAATGTGTGACAGTTACATTTTGTGGTTCCAAGACTAGTTGATAAAACTCCTAACTTGTGCTTTTGCAAGTTCGAGTGTCCAAGATTCATTCCAAAAACATTGTGCTTTTTTTCTTTTTTAGATTAAAACACATTTATTTTTGGTGCATTTAAAATGAACATGTCTTCCATTTTGTTTAATTATGTTTGAAAGTGGTTGGTGAATATGCTCTCACCTTGTGTAAACTAAGTGATCAGAAATCTAGACCTACTTTGTCCCTATGTAGCCTTGATGCAATAACTGAAGTATCCTCTCCCCTTGTGTAGTCATGCTATCCTGGGTGTAAGAGAAATGACTATTGCCTCTAGAAATTGGGCCTACCTGGGGATTTCATCACCCAAACGTGACTCAAACTAGCAACGGAGCTAAAGCCAAGCTACCCCCGACCGGTATATAAATGTGAATCTTAAGGGAAAACCTAAGATTACGAGTGCAGATGTGTCATACGAACCAAGTAGTACTCCCCAAAACCTTGTTGAGTGTAACCTCTTCAGGTTAGAGTGCCTCCTAAATGGAGATTAATCTTGGGCCCCATGTATGGCCACTCGAATGGGGGTCCCAAACTAAAATTCATTGTGTAGTAAACTAAAACCCTTCTATTTGCTAGTACAACACCGATCGGTGTGAAGCCTTCCACATCTTCGTAGTCTTTAGTAGAGGTGATCAATCTGCCATGGGAGTTTCATGGGGGTTGGAAGCTTGGTTGGCCTCAGAAGAGAGTGCACTATAAGGGGGATCCTATGCAGCCAAGCTTTTGGATTCATTACGCTACTAATATGCAGTTAGGGAAACCCATGTGGAGTCTAGCAGATATTGTCCTGGCTTAACCATAGAATTGTACTTGTTCTCTTATGCGTTTCATTACTTTTCAAAATATTGTTCTTGCCAAGTGTTTGTTGGATACTAAAACGAGCCAAACAACACTCAAACATATTGAAACAAATAGTCAAATTTTAAACAATTCAGGTTTTTGACCACAAATATCAGAAATTTGACTTTTGACATTCTGCAACACATCTATTAAACCACAATTGCTCTATCGCACCACATTTTCCAAACTTCACAATGCATCTACTCTGCTAAAACACATTTTCTACTCCAAACACCACATTCGCTTGTCCTAAAATGCATTTGAAATCTGTAATGCCGCATCTAAAACATTGAACCACAATTTTTACTTTCTTACATTCATCTCAATAACATTATCAATCTCAACTGCTCAAATTTTAAATATATTGTTTTTCTTAATCAATAAAACATAGACTAAAGATCCACTCCCTTTTTTAATTATTAATGTAACTAATTTTTTATGTGACTCTAATTTACTTAAAAGAAATCAATTATATATATTATATCTAATGAATAATAATATACCATTTCCATTTCCATTACAAATTAAGACATTCTTGTTTATTTAATTCTAATTTAAATTTCAAAATTATTTTTAAGATATGTAATCATCTTGAAATATTGATCACCAAAAATTACCTAAAGCTATCATAAAAAAATCATCCAGGCATCAATTTTAAAATAGATGATAATATATTCAATCATATTATCTTCATCCTTGTAAAAGGGTTGATACAAAATCTTTTCATAATGCAAAAGTTTTTCCTTAAGCCTACATAAAAAATATATAGTTAATATACTTATATACTTTCATGTTATTAACTAATCTTATAGTGAAGATAAAATTACAAACTTATCTCCTTATTATTTTTTGCATGTTCTTAACTTATATCTTGAGGTTTAGTATCCCAAATAGACAAGCGCTTAGAAGCGTCTTCCACCTACAATCATTCCAAGTTTAAAAGAAGTTTAAAACCTTTTAAAAAATAAAAAAATAGTTAGTAATTTATTAATGCACAGCCAAGATAAAGTAAAAAGGAACTTCAATGTAGTACAAAATCATTTAAAAATATGAATTTTTTTTTTATGTTATTCTATAGTTTATATACCATCTAATAAAGAAAAATAAAATTTCAAAAAAATAAAAACAAAAAGTTATTGATTTGTTTTATTAAATGTAAATTGGAATTTTCGAAAGTGTTTAATTTGTATTACAAATATTTATATAAATATTGTATCAAAGTTTTTTATATATATCAAATACATAATTATATAAACTTACAATATTAGGATTGTAAATTAATAACAACAAACTTGAAATAATAATATATAGTCACCTAATACAATACAGGTCATAAAAATGGAGTTGGTCAAAAGGCTTGAAGTCATAGAGCTTTAGAGAGTCCTAAAATCAAGGATTATTTTTTCCATTGAATCATTGAAGCAAGATGGTTTCTTGATAACTCTTCCTTTGTTGACAACCAATCCTAGATTAGAATATATATTGGAGATTCTTGCTACCTCCATGCAAAAGTAAAAGATAAGGTTCAAATCCTCCATTTATTTACTTGTTTGGTAATTGAAAGCTAAGATAAGATAGAACCATTTGAGTAGATTAAAAACCATTAACAACTTCTATCCTTTGAGACGCATCCTTCTTACCACTATATTCATCCCCATTCTCATATCATATGACACATTATCCTAGGGTTCTTAAGAGAAGGATATCCTCACCTTAAATATCCTTCAAGGTTAAAAATTAGTTCTCACCTTCTCATTAAAACTCCTCTCTACCAACACATCTAACTCCTTGGATCGTACCTAATTAACCTACACCCTTTTTCAAAGAAAAAAAAAATCCTTCTATGCATAATTTCTCACAATGACCTATGTTATGGTAATTATAGGGAAAAAAAAAAGTGTTCTAAAATTTAATTGGTTGGTGCTATTTATGATACTTAAAAGAGAGATTAATATCTAAGGGATTCTACCTATCTATACTCACATGTTAAAATATCAAAGTGATAACTCAAGATCTAGTGTAAGAATAGAAACTATTAAACTACAAATACATATAATAATAAAAATTAAAATGTCACTAGAGAATTAGTTTCTAAGAGAGTAATTTAAATTCTCAACAAAAAAATAACATTAGGAAAGGATAAAAACATGAATTTATAAGATGAAAATACAAGCTAAGAGAGAGATTATATAGATTAAGAGAGACAGGGAGGTGGTGAATAAAATGAATATGAAGAGTAAACCAAAACTATAAAAGAATAGTGTTACCTTAGTTTTTGGTCACATGCCAAAACTCATATACACTTATCTATAATTTCTTAAGTTTATTCCCATTTTTTTAAACCTCGTTGGGATCCAGTGAGGTTGATACAACCTCTTTCCATCTTAATACTTTTAAGAATTTCCCTTAGTCCAACTTTTAAATAAAGTTTTGGAAGTACTATCAGAGCCAGATAGGGTCCTCATAACCACTTCAAGGCCTTCCTATAGGAGAAATAATGAAAGGTTGGAGAAAATTTGGTTTTATTTCAAAACTTTTGAGAGGTTTCAAAACCTTTTTCAATTCTCGATAGGGTTTCAAAAACTTTATTATTGCATGAAGATAAAGTGTTCACGCAAATGACTTTTTCAAGCAAGGTTGAATTCGATAGGCTTTTAAAAGGAGAATTGTAAGGTGATAAGGTTGGGGTTATCACAACTTCAACAAACTCTAACAAAGTATTCAAAACCTTTCTAGAGCTTGATATCACTTCAAAAGTGGTACTTTTCAATGTAGTTATGTAATGAACAACCATGCTAAAAGAAAGCTATACATAAAGTATTCAATAAAAAGATAAATTTGTTGAGTACAATATAGTAACATAAACTAGAGCTTATCACAAGTGTAGGAAAATAAAGAATATATTCATGGAAGAGATAAACGCAAATTATCAAAGTACAAAATTCTTTATATATTCAAATATATGGCTTGCATTTATCATTTTTTACACTTAGAAAGAAAAAATCCACTATATTATTTTAAACACAAAGGGTGAAAATAAGAATGTGAATACCTTCTACTAGTTCCTATAGATGCTTAATCTAGGCTCATGAGAACGAGTTTTCATTAGACTCTACATATCATTTTTCTCAAGCCTGACATAAAGAAGAGTTATAGCTTCTTCAATGAGCTTGTGTTGAAGTGTCGTCACAATAAAAATGGAATCACTGACTAAATTGGTCCTTAGAAATGCACTTAGACTTCCTATTTCCATTTTCACCCTCATCAAGTACTCTAGCTTAACCAAGTAATCTACAACCCTTATTCCCCAGTCTCACTTGCTAGAGATGTAGATTACCTTGCACAAAATGCTCCAAAATCTTGAAATTGTACATATGGACATGGTTTAGAAAATTTTCTCCAACAATCTTCCTAATCATGCCTTCATCAATATGAATTTGAATTAAAAAGACATCTTTTAGCTAGTCCTCCACTAGCCTTCAAAATCGATTGCATTCCACATTCTCAATTGTGAAAAATCGCTCTTCGAAGATGCGTCACTCACAGTGCTTGACATTTTTGAGAAATGAAATTAAAATGGTGAAAATGAAGGTAATTCTCCTTGAATTTATAGAGGCAGAATTTCATGGTCAATGATTGAGACCATATATTTTCTTGGGAATGAGTAGCATCGCAAGGACAACAATATTGCTCTAGAAATTAATCAATATTTCCAATGATGTGATGGATTTGTATTAATTTCTCAAGTTTAGCAAGCTTTATCTTCAAGTGGCATCCTTTACTAAGTTAATTCACATGAGCATAATCATAGAAATATATTTGCATTTTTTGGTGTAATTATATGTCTTGTACCTTGTCCTAGGTCATGATTACACCTTAGTTAAGTTTACTTAGGGACCACATAGGAGGTTGTTGGAGATTTTCCACTTTTGGTGGACTTGACATGTCATTACCTCATCACTTCCACCTTTTTTGGACACATCATGTGATTATCTCTCCACCTTTTGTGGGTGATCCACCTTTTGTGGTGATTATCACATTATCACCTTTCCACTTTAGGTGGAGTGATAACTTTTCATAGTTGTCTCATGTCATAAGATTACAACACTTGTCATAATCTTATGCCCTTCTATGTTCGGACTCAGATGAAATCCTTTTCAGGTGCTATTTTTTTTTTAAAGTGCATGATTTTTTCTGAAATTCACATTGGTGCTATCAGTTTGTAGTGATTGTGATCAGAAATTTTACTTTTAGAACTTGGTCTTTTTTGGCCTATTTTGGCATTTGTAAAGATAAGATCTCAGTTTGGTCTTTTGTATCAGTCATTTGAGTATGTTTTAGCCTAATCAAGGTTGTTGTAAAACATTAAAAATCAGAAGCCCACTTTGCTTGGCTTACAAGTGGCCATTGTACACGCACTAATTATAAAGTGCCAAATCATCTTTTTTGGGGGGGGTTCTTTGATTGAGTGAATTTGGGGGGTTGTCTTGTGTGATTGTGCATCTCTCTCTATCTTTTTCTCTTTCATTTTTCTGCTATGGGTTCTGCTAAGTTTCCCTTGTTAACTCCACATAACTATGCTTCTTGTAAAATTGATGCTTGGAGTAAGTTAATGGAAAAAGGATTAACTCATTATATTGATGGAACTATTGTTGCACCATCTGATCCTCAAGCTAATCCTGTTGCTCATTTGGATTGGCCCACTAAAAATACTATGGCTCTTGGAACATTAAGGAAATATGTATCAAAAGATTTAATCTTTCAAATTGAAAAGTGTAACACAATTAAAGAAGCTTGGGAAAAGTTTGGTCAATTGTATGGCCAAGTTGATGAGATTAGAGGTTATCAGCTTGACAATGATCTCACAATGTTAAATCCCAAGAATTTTGATACAATCCAAGACTATGTCACTAAGGAAAATGAGCTAAGAGCACAACTTAAGGATTGTGGCATTGATAAGAAGGATGCATAGTTGGTCTACAATTTGTTGGGAAAGCTTCCATCAAAATATGTAGCATTTGTTTCTAGCTTCCAAACCCATCGCTTGACAGTGGGGAGTTCTTTCACTATGCCTTCATTTGATGCATTCACAAAAATGTTGATGTTAGAGCAAGCAAAGTTGGTAAGCATGGGGATTCTCAAGTCTTCCAAGTCCAAGGATTTGGTGGCTAATCAAGGGAATCAAGGAAAGGGTTCCAATAAGAAGCAGAAGCAATATTCACCAAAGCCACAAGGAGAGAACCAACAATCTACTCCTCCACAACAAAGCTCAACTTTATCTTTTTCAAAGAAGTACAATAATTCAAGTAAGAGGGAGCAAGCAACATGTGCATATTGCAAAAAGTTTGGCCATGAGGAGCATCGTTGTCATGTTAAGCAAATTGATGAGTTGAAACATATCCTTAAGAAGAACAACATCAACTTTCCAGTTGCATATGAGGAGAAGGACGTATCTCCTTACTCTTCTTCTAAGGGAAAAGGAACAACTCTCATGGCAACAACATCAAGCTCATCTCCTTGTACTTCATCTCAACATGAGAAACATAAGGGGAAAGCATTTCTTGCTTTTGCAGATTCCAATTTAGATAGGTGGATCCTTGATTCAGGAGCTTCACATCATATGACTTCATCTAAGGATATGTACTCTTCATTTGATTCTTGTTCATCACCACCCATTTTGATCGCCAACAACACTTCTTTGGCAGTTTGTGGGAAGGGGTCTATTGAAATTGAAGGTGGGGCATTTAATGATGTTCCACATGTGCCTACTTTGTCAAGGAACATCCTTTCCATCTATCAGATTACATATAGTGGTTCAAGAAAAAGTGTAGAGTTCACACCAGATTCTGTCATTGTTCGAGATTTACATAGCAGGGATCTTGTTGTAGTTGGGGAGGTTGATAATCATTCTCGGTTCTACACCTTCTCATATTTTTCTCCTATTGATGATTCAGTTCACCCTGGTGTGGACACACTTGAGGAGATTAAGTATGGTTACTTGAATCTTGGAGTGCTCACTAGTCCTGAGGTTCTTGAACCTATTGTTGATACTCCATCTCCTACATTGACTAATGTACCTAATGATACTTGTGTTCTGATAGTTTCAGTGCCTTGTGATTCAGTGCAATAGTGCATACCTTGTCTTCCAGCAGTAGCTTCATGGGATGACTACTTGACAGACATTGGCAGTTTGTTTGTGGAATCCTACATTGTAGATTTGGGAGACACATTTGATTACTTACATCTTCTCTTTCATGAAGGTGATTCTTCTTCAGTTGTTGCAAGGGAACACTCTGACCCTCCTCTACATGATCAGTCTTTTGAGGTTGATGTGATTGTGGATGCATTTGTACATCACTTGGAGGAGGCCATTTTCTCTCTTGGGGAGACATTGTCTTTGGAGTATGTTCTACCTGCATCCTTGCTAGATCTTGAGTTGTCTTTTTCAGTGGATGAGAGTGTTGTTGCAAAGGGGTTCTCATATGTTCCAGTAAGTGACTACATTTCACCTTCACATAGTTTGGGAAAGGCATCTTTCAACATCAACACATGGACATTTGAGCAGCTTTCAGAGACTTCTTACATTTTGAGGTTTCTTCCTTCTTCACTTGTGGATTGGGGAGACTTCATTCATACACCTTTGGTATTGTTTCTTCCCAAGGGGAGGAACATTGTTCGACAATTTTGGAGCAGCTTCTTCATTCCTCTTGAGCATCTTCCATGGGTGATCATTGTACATTGCAGGGGGGCTACCTTGTCTCTCTTCTTCTCTTGTATGGGGGGGAATTTTTCCTCACATGGGGTTTTTTCCTTCTCATGCCATACTCATAGGATTTTGTATTTCATCTCTCTTTTTGGGGGTAGTTTTTTGCTTGGGTTTTCATCTTTCTAAACATGAAGTTTCATTGCATTTTGTATAATAGGTGCCTAACATGGCCTAGTAGGGACCCATCTTGCGTGTTTTCTTTTTGTGTACACATTCTCCTAAGTTGCACTTAAGGGGGGTGTTAGTGTATTATATGTCTTGTGCAGCGATAAGATTGGTGCACCTTAGTTAAGTTTACTTAGGGACCACATAGGAGGTTGTTGGAGATTTTCAACTTTTGGTGGACTTGACATGTCATTACCTCATCACTTCCACCTTTTGTGGACACATCATGTGATTATCTCTCCACATTTTGTGGGTGATCCACCTTTTGTGGTGATTATCACATTATCACCTTTCCACTTTAGGTGGAGTGATAACTTTTCATAGTTGTCTCATGTCATAAGATTATGACACTTGTCATAATCTTATGCCCTTCTATGTTCTCACCTTGGCTATATAACCAAGGAGTCTCCTATGTACTATTGGGTCATTACATTCTATTCTATTGACATAATACAGTTTATTCTTGTCATCTTGTTTCTATCTCTCTTTTCCTTGTGCTTTCTATTAGGCCTCTAGATTTTGGGTGGCTACCTTCATAGCCAATTCTTACAGCATTAAATGCAAGTTTTGAAGGTTGCATGTTGCCTACATGTACGACAAGCCACAAGGCTAACATAAATGAAACTATGTTTCATTTCCCTATCAAAATCAACTTGAGAAGGGCAATGCAATTATGAATTATTTAAAAATATTCATAAATATTCTTTAAAGCTCAATTACTCTAAATTTGGTGAAATTTTCTGAAACTGCTAAGCAATGGCAGTTATCTTAATGACCAAGATTCAAGAAAGGCGGGTTATAAATTTATGATCAAGGGACTTTTAGGGGATCCAAATTTCATTTTTTGAATGACATTGTGATGTATGAGAAATGAATGAGGAACATTTTGGAATTGAATTTAAAATTTCATATTATTCTTTATTTGTGAACTCTAAATTGTGAATGTGATATTTATATTGAATTAGTTTGTTGATTGAAGCAATATTTGGAGTTTTATCCTTTGTGAAAGATGACTTCATGATATTAGATTTTCTTGTTTGGAATTAAGATTATTTATTTCAAAATCTATTTTATCTGCTATTATAATTCTAGTCTTTGTGCTAAGAGGCTAATATATTTGTTTAGTTTATTGCATCATTGATTTCATAGTTATGAATCAATGCTAGTTCACCTTTCTTTCTTTCTTGTTAAAAGAAAACTCTAAAATGGTTAGTCTTAACCTTTGAGGGAGTTGTACCTTGATAAAAATTCAGAGGAAAGTCAAAAATGAAATTGTGATATTTCCTTGTTGTTAGTAACATTGTCCTTATTTTAATGGGCTATGGAGTTGGAAATTGATATATTTCCATAAGGATTAATTCATTCACTAAAAGGTTTTTGGTGACTGTACTTGGGAAAAAGATGAGATATTATAAAGGTTCCCTTTTCATGTAGCAAAATGGTCCTACCACATGAAAACACCTTTCATATACTTCAACCAAATCTTTATTGGATGCAAGCAGAGTAGGAAGATATTATTTCTTAGTTGAATACCCTAGCTTGGAGGTAAAGAAGAAATGTTGTAGATTATATGAGAGAAAATTTTGCACTTGAGGAAGAAAAAGAATCAGCATACCAACTAGCCAAATGGGTAGTCAAGAGGGCTCTAGTAATTGAAATTGTAAAGTATACTCACCCTTAACCACATCCAAACTATAACCAAAACCCTCTACCTAATCCAAACATTCCCCCAAGAAATTCATTCATGAAAATAAAATTTTCAAGGTGGGAAAAGTATCCCTTAAATAAGGAAATTAATTTTCCTAAAAGGAAGTTGGCAAAACTATAAATTCCCTTTAGTAATAAACAACAATTTGTATGATGGTCATTGCAATACCTCAATCTTGTAAAAGTCATTTTGGACCCTTAGCTCTACCTCAGTACAACATATTACCCCAAGGATCAAGAAATAATTTCCCAAAAGAACTTGGTGAGAATTTACAAGATCCTAAAAAGCATATTTAGGTATCAAAAAGTTGCATACAACATCCTAGGAGTTCAAGATGAAGATGTATTTGTGAATTTTTTTATCGAAAATCTTATTAAAATTGCTATAGAATGGTTTCAAAATTTAGAACATGGATGTATAATTAGTTGGGGTGGTTTGGACAAAATATTCCCTAGTAGATTTAGAGGTGTGGTGGATATTGGTGCTTTGTTGTCATTTTTTCTAAAATTTAAAAGGAAGAAGGAGAACCCATCCATGACTTCATTGATTATTCTAATACAAGCCTAGGAAAGATTCCTCAACTTGAACAACCAATTAAGAAGAATTAGTTTCACATTTTCATTTCTACTTTGCATCATGAAATTCAATTTATTCTAAAAAAAGGTATG
>VDFB02058242.1:488020699-488042000 GCA_007258455.2 Sequoia sempervirens | reverse complement strand
GAAGAAGTTTGATAGCTTGAGGTGATTCAGGATGGTGACATACGAGAAGGATAGTCCAAGATTTGATGGAACAAATTATTCTTTGTGGAAGGCTCAAATGGAGTGTCATCTAAGATGCATTGGTGAACCCTTTTGGAATATCACAAGGAATAGGTATGTTATCCCACAAAATGGTCCTTCTACTATTGTTGAGATTAAGGATGTCGAGTACAATATCAAGGCAAAGGAAGCATTGATAAGTGCTCTGACTCATTCTGAGATGACAAATTTTATGGATCTGAAGACTGCTCATGAGATCTGGAAAAAGTTGTAAACTTTGTATGAAGGTGATGCACATGTGAAGGTTGCTAAGCTGCAAAGCCTAAAAGGGAAATATGAAATGTTGAGAATGGGTGATGATGAGAACATTACTTCTTTCATACAGAGAGTGAATGAACTTGTGTGTAGTATCAGATGTTCTGGTGGAACATTGGATGAATCAAATTTTTTTGCGAAAGTGCTTAGATCCTTTCCTACTGCATACAAAGCCAAAGCTACTGCTATTGAGGAGATCCAAACTATGACAAATGTAACTAGAGACATGTTGATTGGTAAGCCTATAGCTTTTGAGTTGAGTGAATTGGTGATGCTCTTCCTAAGATAGAATTTTCATTCAATGCTACTACCTTCAGAAAAGACAAGCAGAGATATGATCCGGGAGAAAGTTATTCTAGAAAGGTATTCAAGTATGAGGAGGAAATGAGAAAGATTGAAGAAGAGAGAGAACTAGACGAGCTTGAAGCACTTATTGTCAAAAGGGAAGCCAGAGGAGAAGGTAAGTATAAATGGAAATTACCTATTAAATGTTTTTCTTGCAATAAGATCTAGGTCATTTTGCATCAAGGTGTCCATAAAGAGTTCCTAAACCAAGACCTAATAAGCCTAGATTCCAAAGAAAGTGTTATTATGTTTCTGATGAAGGTGTTATAGATGACGAATCTGATAAGGGGAATGTAAGTGAAGATGAATGGTTATTTATTGCTATCAAGGAAAATGATCTTGTACCTACTAAATCTGCTAGTTGCTCAAATGTGGAGAAAGCTCTAGCGGCTAGAGTTGAAGAAAAAGATGAATGGGTAATTGAAAGTGGATTCTTGCATCACATGATAGGTGATAAAAGAAAATTTGTGAGCTTGGAAAAGTATGATGGTGGTGTTGTAAGATTTGGTGATGATAAAGTTGGTGTAATCTGTGGTAGAGGATCCATTTCTCTTAATGGTAAGAATAATAATGATGATGTTCTATATGTGGAAGGTTTGAAGCACAATCTCTTAAGTGTTGGATAAATGGTTGACAAGGGATGCAATCTTCAATTCAAGAATGGAAAGTGTAGAATATTCAAGGGGAATTTCAGAAATGTGATTGCTTCAGGTTCAAAAACAAAAGGTAACATCTTTCACCTGAATGCTACTGGTAAAAGTTGTTTGATTGCTCAAGTTGATGAAAGTTGGTTGTGGCATAGAAGAATGAGTCATGTAAACTTTGAAAATATTATCAAGATAAGTTCTACTTAGGCAGTGAGAGATCTTCCTAAGTTGGTAAAGCCTACTAATACTATATGCAAGTAATGTCAGTTAGGGAAGCAAACTAGAATTTCATTTTTGAGCAAACAACATTGTTCAAATAAAGTATTGGAGCTTGTTCATACTGATTTATGTGGTCCTTCTAGAGTCAGAAATTTACAAGGAGATAGGTACTTCATGTTACTTATTGATGATTACTCTAGATTGATGTGGGTTACTTTCTTATGGGAAAAATTTGAAGCTCTAGAGAAATTCAAGATTTTTAAGGCTATGGTTGAGACAAAGTTAGGTCTGAAGATTAAATGTTTGAGATTAGATAGAGGTGGTGAATTCACTTCCTATGAGTTTAATTATTTTTGTGAAGAGCATGGGATAAATAGACAGTTATCTGCTCCATGGAACCCTTAGCAAAATGGAGTTGTGGAAAGGAAGAACAAGACAATTCAAGATGCTGCTAGGACTATGATGCAAGAAGGAAATGTTATGCATATCTATTGGAGAGAAGTTGAGTACTATTGTTTACACCCTCAACTGGGTACAAGTCAAAGGTGATACTAGTAAGACCCCTTTTGAGCTATGGTCTCGTCATAAGCCTACTGTTGGATATTTCAAAATCTTTAGGAGAAAATGCTATATCAAAAGAGATGAAGATATAGAAAAGTTTGATGCTAGAAGTGATGAAGGAATCTTTCTTGGTTATTCTACTAAGAGTAAGGCCTACCGGTGCTACAACAAGAGATTAAGGAAAGTAGTTGAAAGTGTTGATGTCAAGGTTGATGAAGACAGAGATAGACCATCTAGAACCTGCGAATATGATTTAGATAATCAGAATAATAGTTCAGTCATAGGAAAGAAAGTTCAGACTCAAAATCAAGTTCAGATCATTCTGGTGAATCAAGAAAATCAAGAGGAAGGAACTAGTGAAAGTGCAAAAGAGAGATCACAAGAGCCATAAGTCCAAGAACATCCTAAGACACCAAGGTATGTAAGAATAAATCATTCAGAAGATCATATTATAGGTGATAAGAACAAAGGTGTTTAGACTAAGAGAAAATTGCAGAAGAATATTGTTTGATTTCAAAGACCGAGCTTAATAGTGTCAATGAAGCATGTAAAGATGAACATTGGGTGGAAGCAATGAAAGAAGAACTACAAAAAATTGAGAAGAATAATACATGGATTCTTGTTCCTAGACCTAAGGAAAAAAATGTAATTGGAACTAAATGGTTCTTTAGAAACAAGTTGAATGAGAAAGGTGAAGTTGTTAGAAACTGTGTAAATGTTTATTAGTATGTTAATCTAAATGAAAACATAAAACACTAAATGGAACATTAATCTAAAGAAATTGAAAACAAATTAACAAACAAAATTCTTCAGAACCATCCCATTTTCCTCTATCTACAGTGATTCTTTTGAAGCTTTTGCTCTCAGATTGCGTAAGCTAGGCTTCCTTCAAATGGAAACTTGTAGAACGAGTATGCAAATGAGAATGCTTTACTATTCTATATGCTGGTGGAGATGAGATTGATGATACAGATATGGACAGGGGCTGTAAATTATGCACAGGGGTTGTGAATGGGAGATATCATGATTCTACTGCTATTATGCTATGATTCTATGCTATTGCTATGAAAATGCTCTATGAATGCTGGGAATACTATGCAATTTGCCTATAGTTTACTTGCTTCAAATTCTATATGATTTTGGAGCTCCCGGCAGCTGTATTTATAGATTTTTGCAGGCTCCATCCTGGCTGGCAAGAATCTACGGCTATGAATTTGTCTGGTAAGTTTGAATGGTGAGAGATGGAGAGGTTGAGAAGAAAATGGGAGAGGTTGAGAGGTTGGAGAGAAGAATGGAATCCTGTCTTCAACCCACGAGAACAAGGCTGCACTGAAACGTGAGAAATTTAATTTTCTATTCTTGGCCGCTTATTTCCCGAGTTGAAGATAATCCCAATTAAAATAAATAAATTTAAATTTATTTAATTTCATTTATTGCTTTTGATATTTGATTTTTGATTTTTGAAAACTATAGAAGAATTAATTAAATATTTTGTAATATTTAATTATGATGTGACCATAGAAGAATTTGAAATTTAAAGATTTAATTAAATATTTTTGGAAATATTTAATTATGAATAGATTTTGAAGAATTTTGAAATGATTTTTGGAATATTGAATTAGAGGAAATAATTAAATATTTTGGAATATTTAATTGTAAATGATTTAAAGAATAATATTTAAATTGGATTAGAAGAAATAATTAAATATTTTGGAATATTTAATTGTAAATGATATTTATAAGAAGAATAATATTTTAATCTTTATTTGAATAAAATATTCAAACTAAGATTATATGATAATTAATATAAATAAATTATAATATTTATTTAATTAATTAAGAAATGAAATCATGAACAATATAAATAAATTATTTAAATTTATTTATACGTAGATAGAATTCGAAGATTTTAATTAAATATTAAAAATATTTAATTAATTACCAGACAATATGATATGACCATTTTAAGGTGTATACATTTTGCCCCTCTTTGAAGTGATGTGTTTTACGCATTACTTCAAAGAATTTTGAAATTTTGCCCCAAATATTGATTTGAAACATTTAATAGATGTATGTGTATGCCCCCGCGAACGATGAATCGATATTTGAATTTTTGAATTTTGATGATTTTAAAGATATCGATTTATCGTTCGAAACTTATGATATGAAGAAATTGCCCTGATAAGATATGAAATGAAATTTTGATAAAGAAATTGCCCCTGGTATGTGAAACTATGATAAAATACCCCAATTTTTGTGTATTGAGATACCCTGATTTGATGATGTTTGTCTGAAAAATTTGTTCCCAAGGTTGTTGGAAAACAAATAGTAGCTGATAAATTTGCTTTTAAAGTTGTTAAAAACAAATAGTTGTTGATAAGTTTGCTTCTAAGGTTGTTAAAAACAAACATGATTTGATAAATTTGTTTTCATGATGAAAAACAAATTGTTTGTTGATATGTTTGCTTCTAAAGTTGTTAAAAACAAACAAGATTGTGATAAATTTGCTTTCAAAGTTGTTGAAAGACAAATCGGTTGATATGTTTGCTTCTAAAGTTGTTAAAAACAAACATGATGTTGATAAATTTGTTTTCATGATGATGAAAAACAAATAGTTAAATGATGTATTCTGATTGGATTGATTTGATTGATTTGATGATCCATTTTGATTTGAATAATGGTATGATCTTCTGATGTTATTGACGATTTGATCTTCTGATGTAGGAACAAGTGGTGTGAGACCAACAACATCTGGGGGTAGCACCTCATAGTGTTTTCATGTGATCAGCTTTGATTTTTTTATTGAGACATTGTATACTTTGCCAGCTTTTGGGAAAATCTACAAATGCAAAATGCAAATTCTAATATGAATGCAATCTATACTAACCATGCAAGATATCCATACAATATTGCCATTTGGAGAGCTTATTTGTGCTTTTTGTATCATCATAGAGCATTGAAATGTTGAAAGTTAATACAAGCATCAAAGGGTATGTTAGCACCAGTGATGACCTGAGTATTGCTTTCATGATTTTTAATATAGCAAGTTAATACAAGCATCTAGGTATAATTGAACCGAGATGACCTGAGTATTGCTTGCATAAACAGACAAAGAATAACCACCATCTGATGCAAGTTTGGAATTGTCATCAATGATAAATCATCACGTCTTGCAACATATTTGCAACTGATAAATGATTAATCTCCAGACAGCAGACAAAGAAAAATCATCCTCTTTCCTTGCCACTCTAGTTCAATACATCATCGAGTGTGCTCCAGAGAAATGATATCAAAAAATTAAACAACCATTTTTCAAAAATGAAATACTGTGATTCCAAACATTATTCAGATTAGAGATCATCCAGATATGAGTCATGATAAGGTACGCAACTGAAAGCTACTGCGATATGGATCAATGGTTGGATGTTTTGGTTGTATTTTGGTTGTTTTGTTTTGTTTTGTGATTGGCTTCGATGTCATTGTTTTACTGTTGAAAGTTGATTGCCCCCAATATGCCCCACATTTGCCCTAGGTATTGACACAACTTGCTGAAATGAATGTGTACAATAATCAAACCATGGTAAGACATTATCGCTCAAGGAAAATGATGATAGCATAGTACTGGTGTGACCCTAAGATGATGGAAAAAGATGCATGAAAATGAAGGCCAAGAAGCCAAGTGCAGAACATGAACTAATAGATGGAGAGCTACAAATAGCATTTGTTTTTGATGTTTTCTAATGATTTTTTTTTTTTGTTTTTTTGGATTTTGATTTTCTTTTAATTTTTTTGGATTTTGATGTTTGGAGGTGTCAAAATTTGAGTAGCCTTTGTGCTAGATACCAATGACAAAGGGGAAAACCAAGTCTAGGTGCAAGGGTGGGTGATGAGATAAGGGATAAAATGCTCATGATAGATGGATGGATGGTATGGATGTATGCATCATAAGAGAGCAAGGATGTGATCTCCAAAGACTATGTCACATAGGAATAACATGCCCCATTCTAGGTACAAGACTTAGGATTTTTCATGAAAAAACTTATGACAATAAGATAATGATATGATTGTTTGGAAGGATGAGGTATGTCAAGAGATACCCAAGACATGTTTCAACATTTGGCCCTATATTTTCATCAAGATCAAAAGGAGAATGGTGGATAAGTGGACTCAATCTGATAAGTATGTATGAATGGACTCAATATGATGGCTAAAGATGGTAGGTAGGATGGAAATGATATGACATGAAAATGATAGGTTGGATAGATAAGACATTGTGCCCCCAAGTGTAAGTGACATAGAAGATCAACCTACACATGACGCCTATTTGCTAGGTTTTCATCATGGTACTTATCCAAGGCGCCTGTTTACCAGGTTTTCACCATTGAACGAAGGGATTTTTCTTTACTTTTTTTTTCTTCTTTTATTAATTTTTCTCTTGACTTTTTGACTTTTGGATAGAAGGGGAATATGGATAGGAGGGACTCAAGTTTCTAGTTGCATGAAAGTTGGTAGTCCCACTAGATAGATGTCATTGCATGGACCATGTCAAATGTCATTATGCTCATAGATGTTGGTAAGGAATTGCATGAGTGTGAGATGGATTAGGTAGATGGCGGATTATGAAAGTATTATGTAAAAATGGATGGGGAATAGCATATTATGATGCAGATTATGTAGGGAAGATGACAGGGATTATATGGGACTTATGCAAAGGATGAGTGGGGAGGCTTAGCCAAAAGCATGGACCATAGGAAGATGGTGGGGGGGATATGTAGGATAATGCATGAAAGATGGAGAGATGGAGGTATGTGGAATTGTTGTGAAATGGAAGGGAACCATGACCAATGGTTGCACACACTGTGATAAACATTGAAGCTTTTGATGTGGATGGGGTGTAGGAAGCAATGAAGATGTTTGCTTAGGAGGTGGTGGATGAAGTGTTTTTGGTACCCACATAGGCTTAGTATTTTTATGATTTTTGTTTGGCTTATGAGACTTAGGAATTTGAGACTCTTTAATAGAGTGGGAATGTGAGGTGGAAGTGGATGGTTGGGATTTTTGTGATGTAGATGCCTCATTTGACTTGATTTCTTTTTGCTTAGGTACCCAAACCAATTTAGTTTTGGCCTTTACTTTTGGAGGTATGGGCTTATATAACTTTTCAAATGTATTTTGCTTTGAATTTTTGTATTGATGTCCTAAGGCATGAGAACCCTTAGGATTTTTTACTTTATAGGTAGAGGCATTGAAATTCTTGCTTTTGAATCCCATGGGTATGGTGGAATGGGTGGAAGCTTCATGTTTATACAATGTGTGCATTTGTTGGTCATGATTATGAATGTTAGGGTATTTATGGATAGATGGATAAGAGAATTGAATGGTGGGGATATTAGGTATTGGGAGAAGTGGAGGTAGATTAGATGGAGGGATATTAGGAGTTGGAAGCAATGGTGGTAGAGTGGATGGTGGAAGGTGTATGGTCACATGCTTTTGACATTTGTAGGATGATGGAGGTGGAATGGCAACATATGTTTTAGGGATATGATAGGCTTTATGATGGAAAGTGGACTTAGGAGGCATGGAGGAAATACCAACATCTTTAGGTTGTTGTCCTTGGGGTGTAGGTCCAAGGCCATAAGAGCGTGGAGGGACTTTGACATGTATAGGCTCCAAAATATATTGTTCATGAAGGTCTAGACCTTTACCTTGGTGGTTCATGTTTTGGAGTGTGCAATGGACAATGGGACTAGGTGTAGGTGAAACATTTGACATGAGTTCTTTATTGAATGGAGAAGATAATGTTTGTTGTTGTTCTAAGGAAGAACATTCATGAATGAGGGTGGAAAGACCAATAGGATATGATGGAGGACTTGCAATGGGGTCGATAGTGGGTGACGGAGGATCATTAGGATCTTGATTAGCATTGTGTTCACATAGATCCAAGATATTTGTTTGATCTTCTATGTGTGCTTGGGAGGCATATTTCTCATCAAGGGAAGTGGATGTTGATGGATCATGGATGGGTGAGGTGGCAAGCTCTTGACCATGGAATGCATAAAGTTGGCTAAGAGGATCATCATGGTCTTCTTGATCATAAAAGGGGTCTTGATCAAAGATGGAAGATTGATCATGAATAGTATTAGGTATGTTATGAATGGAATCATTAGGAGGGTGTTGATCTTTATGTGGATGAGGGGGTAATGTTTCCTCATGTTTAGGATTGTTCTCTTGACATATCTCATGACTTATTTGAATGGAGGTGAAAGGGGATGACTCTTGAATTGGATCAAGTAGTTGTGGATGACATGATTGGCTTGAAGGACTTGGAATGATGTTTGTGGACTCTTTTGCATGTTCAAGTATATGTGTTGAATGGCATGGCAATGTTTGATTCCTTGCTAGTAGCCCTTGGGTCACATCCTTTGTAGGTGTATGGGTGGAAGGTGTTGGCTTAGGGTTTTGGTTTTGATTGGATGATGGTATGATAAAGTTATAGGGTGCATGAACTAGATTGGTGTTCCCCTTGTCAAAAGTGGCATTAGAACATGAGGAAGTTTGGCCTTGTTGCAAGGCAGAAATTAAGTTCACATGTGTTTGTTGTAATGTGGCTTGATAGGTTGATGTTGCATTGGCATGCGAAGAAGTGGATGGATTAGATTGGTATGAGGTGGAAGGGTGATAATGAATGGATAGGGGATGATGTTGTGGTTGTTGAATTTGACAAGTGGAAATGAATTGATTGGCTTGAGCTAGGAGGTGTTGGATTTGAGGTGATTTAATTTGTTGAAATTTTTGGAAGAGGATTTGAAGGCTTTGTATGGTTTGATGGTCTAGGGGTTTGGGTTTTTGGTGAAGTGTTTGAAGGAGGTTTCGAAGTTGGGATGCTAGGGATTTGTGTTCTAATGTGGGCATGGTGTCACACATGTGGGTAAGCTCTTGTACATCGATTTGTTCCTCAAAGTATGCAACATAGTTCATGTCATCATTAGAGGTGGTAGGAGAAGCCCCTCGAAGTCTGATTTTATGTTTTGGTTTTGTTTCATGATTTGAACTAGAGAAAGGGACTCCTTGAATGATGATCTCAGGCTTAGGTTTTGTCTCATGATTTGGCCTAGAGGGATAGCCCCCTTGGGTTATGATTTTGGGCTTATGATTAGGATTGGGCTTGTTTATGATTATGACCATTTTGACAAGTGGTGACTAGGAATAGGTTGGTGATGGTGATGATGTGGAATGATTAGATTAGATGACTTGGATTGATTAGGATGAAATGAATAGGATGTGACTAAGAAGAGTGATTAGGATGAATGTGATTGGATATGAATGTGTTGGAAGAATGTGTAGAGTGACTTGCATTTGGATTATTGATTGAAGATGATTTGATTGTTTTGATTAGATGAAATGGTTTTGATGATGATGATGATTGATTGGATTTGAATGGTTGAATGATTGGATTGAGGTGAGGGATTGAATTGATGAAATTGGAAGAATTAATTGGATGGATTGATTTTATTGCTTGGATTTTTGTTGGATATTTGATTTTTTGGGAAATTTTGTTGAGTTCCAATCTCTAAGCATGGGAAAAGTATTGAGAACGTTATTGGACCAATGGTATGAATTTTTTTTTTTTTGAGTGATTTCAGTTGTTGTTCTTCATGTTCATTTTGGATGATCTCTTTATCTGAATTAATGTGATGGAAGACACAACAAACATTTTGAAAACAGTTATTCTTTAAGCCCTATACTAACATGAAGTGTTTGATCAAGAAAATGTTTTTCATCAAATGTTTTCACGGGTTTTGTACATGAAAGACAATTTCAGACAGACTCACTCTTAAATGCTCAAGTAGGTCATTCTAGTAATCAACAGCCCACATCTTAGAACTGCGTCGACTCACACAGCCCATGTCACCCCCGAAAGGGCGCCCGTGTTTTTGTCTTTTCTAGGTGTGTACTCAGAGTGACGGAAGTGGATACCGGATCCCCTGAGCAAACGGTCCTTGGCAGTTATATGGTGAGTATCTTAGGGGCAGATTCTTCCCTCCCCTTGCACTGTGATTATCAGAATGTTTGGCAATTGACTCGGCTGGCCACTATACTAGGTTCAGTAGTAAGGATTTTCGTTCGGTGCGGCAATAATAAACTCCCTCAGGAGACCTCCCAACCTTTAGAACAAAGGCTTTGGGGATGGTTATCTTGCACACTACCGGCAAAAGAGGGTTTCCCCAAATTCGCTTTAAATTTTATAGTGGGGCGAAATAGCCTGGCTTTGGCTTGAACCCACTTGAGTCGTTCCTCTTGGGTGAGTACTTTTTCCCACAAGAGCAGGCTCTCTACAAGGTTTTAATAAAGTTGTAAAATACATAAAAGGAAATAGGTGAGTTTGGCATTTTGATCACCCAGTTAAGGGGAGAGCATAGGCCTATCACCGTTGAAGCAAAGCAAACAAAGATTCAATTATTACGCACCAAATGAAAATTTTCTAAACTAAGTGAAGATTTTTCTTCACATAAAAAGAAAGTTCATTTTTAAGCCCAAATTGAAAGATGAAGTGTCTACCCTAGGATTGGTTCGTTTTATCCTTTAGATGACTACCCTAGGATTGCTTTGTTTTATCCTTTAGATGACTACCCTAGGATTGCTTTGTTTTATCCTTTAGATGACTACCCTAGGATTGCTTAATTTTATCCTTTAGATGACTACCCTAGGATTGCTTAATTTTATCCTTAGATTATTAACTGTCCACGGCTGCGTCGGAATCAGTTAACTTATTTTACAATTATAGATTACAAAACTACATTTAAAAATTACGCTGCAACAGACATCATAGGCGTTGTAGGAATCTTCAAAGGCGCTGTAGGAATCTTCAAGGGCGTTGATTGATCCCAATGCTTTTCCATCTCCGTATGATTCACCAAAAAGTCACCAAGACAAGAAGAAACACATGCATGCAAGCAAAAGTGTATTAAATCCCAAAACATGCAATTTTTTTTAAATATATGCAATTTTGAAAGTTTTAACTTTGTCAAATATAATAAAAAAAATCACACCATTAGATAGCTTATGAAATTCTACCCCATTTCAAAAAAAAAACCTCTGAAAAAGACCAAAAAATGACCAAGATACGGCCATTTTAAGATTTCCTATGAAAATGTTGTTTGTATGCGCTGCAGGATGACTTAAGGGCGCTGCAAAACTTGTTATGGGCGCTGCAATAAGTGTTACAGGCACTGCAAAAAGCGTTACGAGCGCTGCAATAAGTGTTACGGGCGCTGTAAAAAGGGTTATGGGCACTGCAAAACTTGTTATAGGCGCTGCAATAAGTGTTACGGGCGCTGTAACAGTCTTCAAATGCGCTAAACTAGAAATGATCTTCCGAAACGTGTTGTTTGCGCTATTCCGCTATTTTTTTCCTGTAATCAGTCAAAAGAAGCTGCAAAAAGATGTTAAAAAGGGGGCAAAAGCCCCACGGTGGGCGCCAAAAATGTGTAAATGTTTATTAGTATGTTAATCTAAATGAAAACATAAAACACTAAATGGAACATTAATCTAAAGAAATTGAAAACAAATTAACAAACAAAATTCTTCAGAACCATCCCATTTTCCTCTATCTACAGTGATTCTTTTGAAGCTTTTGGTCTTAGATTGCGTAAGCTAGGCTTCCTTCAAATGGCAACTTGTAGAACGAGTATGCAAATGAGAATGCTTTACTATTCTATATGCTGGTGGAGATGAGATTGATGATACAGATATGGACAGGGGCTGTAAATTATGCACAGGGGCTGTGAATGGGAGATATCATGATTCTACTGTTATTATGCTATGATTCTATGCTATTGCTATGAAAATGCTCTATGAATGCTGGGAATACTATGCAATTTGCCTATAGTTTACTTGCTTCAAATTCTATATGATTTTGGAGCTCCCGGCAGCTGTATTTATAGATTTTTGCAGGCTCCATCCTGGCTGGTAAGAATCTACGGCTATGAATTTGTCTGGTAAGTTTGAATGGTGAGAGATGGAGAGGTTGAGAAGAAAATGGGAGAGGTTGAGAGGTTGGAGAGAAGAATGGAATCCTGTCTTCAACCCACGAGAACAAGGCTGCACAGAAACAAAGAAATTTAATTTTCTATTTTGGTCGTTTGCTTCCAGGGAGTTGAAGATAAATCCCAAATTAAATAAATAAATTTAAATTTATTTAATTTCATTTATTGCTTTTGATATTTAATTTTTTTGATTTTTGAAAACTATAGAAGAATTAATTAAATATTTTGTAATATTTAATTATGATGTGACCATAGAAGAATTTGAAATTTAAAAGATTTAATTAAATATTTTTGGAAATATTTAATTATGAATAGATTTTTGAAGAATTTTGAAATGATTTTGGAATATTGAATTAGAGGAAATAATTAAATATTTTGGAATATTTAATTGTAAATGATATAAAGAACGAATATTTAAATTGGATTAGAAGAAATAATTAAATATTTTAGAATATTTAATTGTAAATGATATTTATAAGAAGAATAATATTTTAATCTTTATTTGAATAAAATATTCAAACTAAGATTATATGATAATTAATATAAATAAATTATAATATTTATTTAATTAATTAAGAAATGAAATCATGAACAATATAAATAAATTATTTAAATTTATTTATACGTAGATAGAATTCGAAGATTTTAATTAAATATTAAAAATATTTAATTAATTACCAGACAATATGATATGACCATTTTAAGGTGTATACAAAAACAAAGCAAGACTTGTGTGCAAAGGATATTCTTAGATGGAAGGAATTGACTATGAAGAAACTTTTGCTCTTGTTGCTAGGATTGAAGCTATGAGACTATTTCTTGCTTATGAAGCTTACAAAAACTACAAGGTATATCAGATGGATGTCAAATCATCATTTCTAAATGGCAAATTGGAAGAAGAAGTGTATTTTGAGCAACCTGATGGATTTCAATTGACTAATCAAGGAGATATAGTTTTTCAGTTGAAGAAAGCATTGTATGGACTTAAGCAAGCCCCAAGAGTATGGTATGCCAGATTGGACAAGTATTTGTTGAATCTTGGATTTAATAAAGGTATTGTTGATAGTAATCTATATTTCTGAAAGATTGATGATGATAAAGATTTGATTGTTTAAGTCTTTGTTGATGATATCATTTTTGGAGGAGATGATAGTTTGTGCATGAAGTTTGCTGATGAGATGTAGAATGAGTTTAAGATGTCTATGATTGGTGGGATGAAATTATTTTTGGGATTGCAAATTACTTAGCTAGATAAAGGGATCTTTATATCTCAGTCCAAAATTGTGAAAGAATTGCTAAAGAAGTTTGGTATGGAAGATTGAAAGCCAGTTGGTACACCTAGGGTGACCGGATGCAAGTTGACACAATATGATGATTCTGAGAAAGAAAATCAAACTAGATACAAATTAATGATTGGTGGATTGCTCTATTTGACTCAAACTAGATCAGATATCATGAATGTTGTATGCATTGTTGCAAGATTTCAAGCTGATCCTAAGGAATCTCATGTGACTGTTGTGAAGAGGATTTTTAGATACTTGAAGGGGACAGTTGATTTTGGGTTGTGGTATTGTAAAGGTGATGATCTTACTTTGAGTGCTTTTACTGATGCTGATCGGGTAGGTGATGTGAATGACAGAAAGAGTACTAGTGGTGGTGCATTTTTCTTGGGAAAGAAGTTGATTTCATGGTTAAGTAAGAAGCATAATTCCATTCCTTTATCTACTATAGAGGCAAAATACATTGTTGCTACTAATAATTGTACTCAAGTATTATGGATGAAGCAGATGTTGAAAGATATTAGAGTTGTGTATGATGAACCTATTGCTATATTATGTGATAATTCAAGTGCAATTAACATTTATAAGAATCCAGTGTTGCATTCAAAGACCAAGCATATATCTATCAAGTTTCACTTTTTGAGAGAGAAGGTGAGTCAAAAGGAAGTCAGATTGGAGTATGTGCCTACTAAGGAACAAATTGCAGATATCTTTACCAAACTATTGCCTAAGGATACTTTTGAGTATCCTAGAGGGAAGCTAGGGGTGATTACCCCTCCTAATCATAACTAAGATGTATTAACTTGCATCAATATGTTCATTTCATAATCATAACTTGATCCAAATTGATGTTGTGGTGGTTGCTACTCAGGGGGAGTAGTCAGATGTTCAGATATGTGGTTCAGAGCTTGTGTGGAGAAAAGAGATCTTTGTCATTGATGTCAAAGGGGGAGAAGAATCATGTGAAAAATTGTGAATTATCTAGGGAGAAGATTCATGTGGGGAGAAGAGTCATGTGAAAGAGTTGAGGAGAAAAGAGTTAGAACCTAAGGGGGAGTAAGTGCTAAAGATAGTTGCGTTGATGGTGTTTTTCACATCATGTGTTGCTTCAATGCAAAAGGGGGAGATTGCTAGATTTTACTGATGTGTGGTTGTCATTGATGTCAACACTATTGGCATTAATGTCTTCAAGGTTGTATATGTCGAGGATATTGAGAAAATTGAAATGAAATAAGTTGCAGGTTGTCAGTGGTGAAGTGAAGTTTAGTCTGTTGGTTAGCTCAGTATGTTGATGATCAGAGGTTTTGGATTAAAGGGTTTGTTGTCAAGTATATCTATTTTATCCACATTAAGTTTCAGAGATCCGCATGAAGATTTGATTGAGTTATGAGCAGTTGTGTTTTGACAGTCATTTTGTTGCTTCAATTGGTGTTCCTGAATAAAGATGATGTGATTCTAGTAAGTTCAGTTGTTGCGGATGCTTCTCTGGTGACTCATGATGTTTGTGGATGTTTCTAGATTGTTCTCTATCTGTGTTTCACATCCACATTGATCGTTGTGCTTGTGATTAGATATTTTCTCTCGCGTGTTCATGTTTTTCATGTTCTTGGCAGACAGGGTGTTGTAATGAGTTGTGGATCTTTGAGGAATAATTTTTGAAGGTGTTTCATGTTTGATGATTTTGTTTTGGGTCTTCATTATGTTGTGGCTGACATTTGTCTATTCAAATTAAAAATTATTTATTGTTTTGGGCCAATAGTTTGCATATGTTTTATTATTTTGTTGAGGCTGACATGTAGTGATGTAATCTCTTGTTATGGATATATATAAGCAATTTTTTATTCCATTTGAAGGCATGCGTGTGTGTGAGATGTGCGAATAATGTCCTAATCATTCAAAGGAAAAATAAGATTGTGAAGAAGAGTGAGTAGAGTGTGAAGAAGTGTTCATGTGCTTAACCGAAACTATAATAAGGCATTAGTAGATGTTATTTTCTCAGTTCAAAATCCTATGGATATAATCCAAATGTTTCTATAAGACAGTGTGTCTTCTTTTGGGAAATAAGCCCTTTTGTATTTGAGCAGTGAGCTCTAGGCAGTGTGCTTGAATGCACGTTCATTCCCCATTTATTCTTCTTTATAATTTTAATAGGGAATAATCTTGTGGACTAACCTCCATCATGTTTTTTCCCCTAACAGGGTTTCCATGTAAAAAATCTTGGTGTTATGTGTATTTATGATGTGTTGATGGTTTATGCTTTCATGGTTATTTATCAAATCTAAGAATAAGGTTAATAAGTTTGATAAGTTTAAATTTCTAAGACAACTGATTCACCCCCCCTCTTAGTTGTCTACCCTTGTGTTTCCAACAAGAGGGAGGGAGATGTAGTGAGGGAGAGAGAGGTGAGATAGAGAGAAATAGAGAGTAGATAGGGAAGAGGAGAGGGAGAGAGAAGTATGGAGGGAGAGAAAGGGAGGTGAGAGAAAGGTGAGGTAGAGAGAAATAGAGAGAGTGGTAGGGAGTGATGGAGGGAGAGGTAGGTAGAGATAGAGAGAGAAAGAGAGAGAGAGAATTAGAGGGAAAATAAGAGAGATAGAGATAGAGACAAAGAGAGAGACAGAGGGAGAGAGACAAAGATAGAGACAAAGATAGAGATAGAGAGATCTTGAGATCAAGGGGGAGAGAGTTAGATAAAGAGATGGAGATAGTGAGAGAGAGGTCTAGAGTGTAAGGGATAAAAATGAGTGAGATAGAGAGAGAAATAATACAACTTGTTGATTATTTAAATTTGACCTCCTGAATACTAAAATTTGTGAGATCTTCCAAAACTAGAATTTTCATTATAACTCCTAGAGATCTGAAACCACTCTCAAACATCCTAAAACTATATACATGAAATATAAATTAAAGTATAAGAAAGTAAACATCCATATGTAAATTTAAACTTATACTTAAATGTTTATTTCATGTATATAGTTTCCCTAAAAGATAACAAGAAGAAAGAGACAAGAAAAAAAAAGAAAAATTTCAATGTAGACCAAAACACAAGCATGTTATAACACACTCACATTTTTTCAATGCATTCGCAAAACACAAAATCCATGTAAAAATTGAGATATAATGTGAGCGCGTTATAAAACGCACACGTTAAATCTTGCTTTGGGAATCCCCAAGCCTTGGGATTGGTATTTTCCTTGGAATACCAACCCAAAGGCTTGGAGGGCATTCCCAATGACTAGAGATGTGTTTTTTAAATTCTACAATATTTCACATAATCAGGTTCGTGCTCACCATCAGGATTGCACGTGGTTCAATGTTGAACAAATCCAACACCTGTGTAATGTTAGGTTTGAGCTCTTAGCTATCCAACGATGTAATTTTTTTCTTTTTTTGACAATGTTAAGCCTTTCATCCATAATTTCTTTTGTTTGTATGTCTCTTGTTTGGTAAAAAGAAGTTTTTGGTTTTTTTTGGTTATAAATTGAATGTTCATCAAAATTTCAAATAAATTACATTTTTAGAAGCTAGACTCCATTCTACAATTTTTTTTTTTTAAATTCAATTAGTTTCCAAAATTTGTAGGGTACCCAACATGGCCAAAATTCTATTTTTTAGGAAGCTTCCACTTCAAAAATTAGTAAAAAATCAAATATTCATTAAAAAATTATCAAAAAAATCATGCATCAACTACATACTATTAGCTAACTTCTGACTATAGTGATTTTAAAAATACTAAAAAAAATTTCACTGTACAAGGGTCTTACAAGAGTTGCTATGTTATATTTTTTTGAAAAAAAACAACACCATTTTGTGTGCGTCTTCATTTAAACCCCTTAATCTCAACCATTTTCAAAATAAATTAATAGTTTAGAAAATAGATTCGAAGCACTTTGATCTTTGTTTTTGTTCCATCTCAAAATTTTGAGTGTAACTATCCTTAATTTCACATCCAAGGTCATTATTTCCTGATTTTAGAAAAAAAAGTGGCAACTTAAGTCCCGTTTTTGGGAACCATCTTTGTGCATTTACCCACACATTTAATCTAAAGGTAAAAAGAGGCCTCCCCCTAACACTCATCGACCAAGAGGTTTTCCGCTTCCCAATCTAGATCATTATAAGGGGAAGGAAAACAAGCCTACAGTGGTGGAATATTAAGGGGAGGAGCTTCCGACCCTCCTGCAACAAGGGCTAAGGAAGAAGACCTTGCAAGGTCTTCTCTGCTCGGCTCTTGTGGAGCTATGGTTAGTTATTTTTTGAAAATTGCTAACAAGGCTCAAACCTCATCCAGAGAGTTAAACATGCACTTTACGGTAGTGCCATGTGGTACCTCAATGGACGGGGAGGACGACACCTGAGATTCATTGCTAGGCTCACTAAGTGACTTGGGAGTGGTAAAAGCCTTAGGGGAAGTTGGAACTTGCTCCGTCACTAGGATGAAAAAAGCTAGCGTCGGACCAACTTTTGAATAAGGTGGGATCCTCTTACACCCTCCATTACTAGAAGGGCCAACCTCTACTTTCTGCTTCATTGAAGGATGTGAAATCCCCACAAATGAGGTGAGAGGCACAAAAGAGGAGGAGAAAATTGTGATGGACACCATCAAGGTATTCAACATGTCCATGGGTTTAGGGAACATCATGATGTCTGGAAGGGACATCAAAAGGGGCGGCTTGACAAAAGGAGTGATAAACACCTGTAGTTTTTTAGGGTCAGGTGCACTCACACTCACAATGGGAACTGAAAGCAAGACTGAACTCAATTGAATGGAAGTAGAGGGGAGGAGAGAGGACACAATAGGAGGCCCCAAAATAGGGATTGTCGACTCCTCTTCAATTTTTTGCAAAGCAGCCTGCTTAGCCGCTAGAGCCTTTCACTAGTGTTTGTGCTCACATGCAAGGCAATTTTTATGACTCTTTGAGCTAGAGGCCAAGAGCTGTGAAGGGACAAAAGGCTCCTACTCAGCCATAGAGGTTTCCATCACAATTGTTTATGGTGGAGGGACAAATTCCTAAATCAGAGCAGGAGGAAGAGGTTGAGAGACAACTGAGGGAGTCGGCTCTAGTGCCTTGGCAGTGGGCCTCTTCCCATTCACTTCTTTAGGAGCAGGAGCGGTGGTAGGCCATGAAGGCAAAGACATAGAGGATTCCATGTGGGGATCCTTCCTTCTACCATACCAAATGGTCCTAGGCTCTGTGGGTAGAACAAGAAACTCAAACATATGATGCTTGGGATTTCCCCAAGCGGACACCATAGTAAATTCTCCTACAAACATGAAACAAAATCTGTTGTCACCACAATAGAGTGAGATGAATTGCCTGGTTGGACAACAGAAGAGGAGGAAGAGGAACCTTGAGAGTGTTTCTCTTCTTCCCTTCTACATGCCATGGTGGTATCACTATCAACTTTTAAACAAACCCTATGTGAAACAACATAAGGTGATGGAGGGTATCTCACTCTAGGTGTTAGGTTCCCTTGTACTTTTCATATGTCCGATACAAGAGGTCCTTCCTAGGTGGGAGTGGACCAATGGGTTTAGGCCAGAAGTGATCTAAGGAATAGCTACCACACACAACCGATGGTTTATAGCCAGTGTCGTGGATCAAATGCACTGAACTCTCATGAACAAACTTCAAATATTTATGCACAACTGAGGGAATTGCATTCATAGCTACTAACTAGGGGATACTCGACTTCACTCTGAAGAGTTCAGACCCTAGGATTATGACAAACAATAGGTCTATAGACTTAGGTCCAACAAAGACTGACAAAATGATGCTACCAAGGGTAGGTACAAAAAGTTTGTTATGCGTGTGGATGGTGCTTACATGTGCATAATACCCATCTTTATGTAGGAAGTCAATTAACATAATATCCTTTGTTATAATATTCACCTGACACATTGGGTCAACAAGAACACCTACTATAGCATTTTCATTGATTCGCACAGGGATGTAAAGAGGAGATGGTTCTTTGTTAAAACCCATCGATAGGTCCTACGAGGTGAAGGTTATACTTGGACCACTACTCATAGGCTGTGCATAGCCAATAATTAGATGTAGCAAAGAGGCCATCACACACACTAAACGATACTCTCGCAAAGCCCCCCAAAGGTTCGCAATCGGACAATGACCTAGCTAAGGCTTCATTCCCCAATGCTTATGAAACCTTCCAACTATGCCTACTAGGGGTCACAAGTTGGGTTGTAAGGAAAAATGCCCCACAACACTCACAACTACAACGATCCTAGAACACGGGGAAAGGAACCTTTAGCACTGCTAAATGGAACCAAAATGGTTCACATCGAGTTCACCAAAAATGTATAAGAGAGGGTGACCAACCACGTCAAGGCTCCAGGTCATGAAGAGCTGAGAGCAGAGGGTTTCCCTAACTTACCTCACTCTAAAAGGATGAGGTTTGAGAGTGAAGAGCACTATGAAGTACTTCTATCACTCTATAGACCCAAAATTTAGGTTGGGGCTAGGGGGCTAGGCGAGGTAGTTTTTGGAGTCAATACTACACCTCAGACAACTCTCTGTCCAAGGACGACAACACAGTTGTGGGGCGATATTGTGACACACTGGCATCTCTCTGGCATGCTAGCATTCATACGACCAGAAAATGTAAGATGTAATAAAAATACCAAAAAATCATATAAACATCCTAGTTAAATGATCTTAATGAAAAATACAGAATGATGAAATACAAGCAAATATGGAAATGATAAAGTAAATAAATGAACAAAAGGGTGATGAAAAATAACTCACTTAAACACTAGTTTTCTAGCTAATTTCATGTGCATGTTCACCTACACACAAGAAAGAAGGGGAAAATTTTTGGGGCTGTATAGGGGCCTGCCTCAGTTAGACCCCCATTTTGGTGTTTCCACCTCTACGGACAATCGAAAAAACAACAAAGTAGAATATGTAATAAAGAAAGTAGAAAGTATTACAATGAACACTACAAAAGACAATGTGCTATTCTATCAAACCACAAAGGAAAGAGAGTGAGATGTTACCACCTCCACCCAAAGGCTCACTAGCCAATGAAGGTAGAATGTAAGGTATGGACTTGGCAAAGTCACCATAGCCACATCGATGATGAAAGGAGGTCTCGCAAGACTCCAAGCCCACAACTTTTGAAGTAGCACCACATGTACAAAGTTGGAGTGAATGAAGTCTCAAACTACTATAATGTTCAACAGAGTTGTGGAAAATGCTTGAAGTGAGATTGCTTGAGTTGTGAAATTGCATAGAGGATGGACTAAATGAATGAAGGATGTTTTTGAAGGTGGATGAGAAGAATTTTCCATTTTTCAGGTCGGTTGGTCAACAAGAGGACGTTACAATTCATCCCAATGAAGAGTGTAATGCCTCTACCAGCTTCAGATGCAGGAATCCGTTAGGGATGACATCATGTCGTATAGACGTCTGCGTGTCACACTTGCATCCCCAACAAATATTCTCTCATTGAAACACAATACAAACACCAAGTGGGTAGAGGACAGGTGGGTGATGTGGAATTTCACCTTTGGATTTGATTTTCTAAGGTGAGGGCATGCAAAAGGGAAATTCACACAAGGGGTGTGAATTCGCTCCTATACAACACCATATTTCTCAAATCGAGGAACTTCTAAACCTTGTGGCTTTTGTGCTCTTAATATGTCCAAAGATAGTGGATTGGATTTGATGTATTGTAAAGGTTGACCATTGTTGTTTTGTTGTAGAGTTGCAACTTGTTGTTGAATGGATGTTATAATTTTTGAAAATGAGTTAATGAGAGGATCATTTTGATTGTAAGTTTGAGGGAAATAAGGTGGGGTGGTGTATGTATGCAGAGGGCTAGTGAATTG